>NQII01003792.1:171273-240432 GCA_002778355.1 Clitarchus hookeri | reverse complement strand
GCATCATATGTAATTCTGTCAAATGAATGAGTTTATGAGAATCTCTGTACTACCAGTTGGCCCTTGCGTCATACTGCAGAATAAATGCAATGTGTTGCCACAACCATCAGTCGCATTTAGTGACAGTGGTTCCACAAAGGAAATGTGCATCGTCTTAGTGGAACAGGAGCTCAGAGACGAATGTCAGAGCACACAGATTGTATCAGACACAATACTATAGCACACCCACAATTCATGACTGGCAACATTTTGCAAAGTGTGCAGGGTGGTTTGAATGCTCCAATATCAACACAGGTAGTTTTGCACGGTTTGGCTGAGACAGGTTTGTTGTTCGGCCATATTTTGAGAGAGCTATCCTTAACTGCGAGTCATCATCTCCTCTTAGAATGATGTGCACCAGAGCTGTGTGGGGTGCAGAATGGAACAGTGTAATCCTCAGCCATGAATCCCATTTCTGTCTCACCAATGATGATTACTGTGTGAGAGTCTGACAGCAACATGACCATGGGCAGATTCCTCTTCCATTGTGAACTGCCACACAGCCCAGCGACGTGGGGTCGTGGTTTCAGGTGCTTTCATTGATAACATCCGCTCATCTCTAATTTGAGGGACATTAACAGCATACCACTATGTTGTTGAGGTGTTGCGGCGCATGGTAATACCGTACCTACAGATCGTCCCAAAAGCACATTTTAGACAGGACACCACCAGGTCACACACAGCTCCGATCAGCCTCGATGCTTTGCAAAGTGTGCAGATACTTCCTAGGCTGACCTGATCTCCCAATCTCTTGCCGATTGAGAATCTGTGGGACGCTATTGGATGTCTGTTGAATACCTTACCACCCCCACAAAAAGAAGATGAAATGTGGTTCCAGATCAACACATGGTCAATGATACCCCAGGACATTATTCAATCACTCATCGAATCAATGCCACGTTGGAATAAGCAATGAATAGTCCAACATGGAGGTCCCACTACTTACTGATCATACTGTATTTTAGGCTACTGGAACCTTGTCAGTTTGTGCAAATTAAACTTGTTCAGCACCTGTCTGGCTATCTATGTGTGCAGTTTGGTCTATTTTTGAGCATTCCTTCAGTGTGTAGCATTTTCTCGGTTATACAGTGTACTTTGACAAGGTCTTGGAAATGGTACACGCATTTGAAGCTAATGGTCCATAAATTAATCAAAATGAAAATTTCAAATTAAATGTTATAGATAAACATATAAACAATTTTCGAGTTTTCTTTCAATGTATGTTAAAAAGGCAAATTTATTTTGATACTAATCTAATTAATGACAAAATGAATATAAAACATTTCTCAACTACCAATGAAAGTGCTTGTCATGCAATGCATATGTGTGGAAGCTGTTTGGCAGGATTGTAGTAGCAGTTGGCAGAAGTACCCATATGTGCCATATTCTGAGAGTATGTCACGTGCTTATACAGTGTCAGGTGCCAGCTAATGAAGTGGAGAAACTGCAACAGAGAGCAACTGGGTGTTGCAAGGAAATTTTACTGACTCAATTATACAAGTCTACTGCAATCATTGAATAGAATGACTGATAAACACCGAAGCACCCAGAAAGAATGGCCCGAATCGGATGTAATTTGGTAACTATCTCTGCCCACAATCACTGAGTGTGTAAATTATTTAGAGTTGCAATCATATGTAAAGTTGAATGGCCACCAGAGTGCATTAGTGCTTCTACTATGACTATAGTAGTGGTGTAATAGGCATGTGTAGAGTAACAGATTGACACAGTGAGAGAAGGTCACAGAACACATAGTATGCCTTGCAGATGCATAGGACAGCATTACCATCGCTTACCAGTGTTTGAAAGGTGCCACATTATGGTCTGCATAAGGCCTGGTAGATCATGCAATTGCCAGGATTTGTAATGTCATAGTGGTGCAACGTTGAAACAATGGATCCACGAGAGCACAGGTTGTGAAGAGTCTGGCCAACCAAGAAAGACAACAATGAGACAACACCGCAGTATTGTGTGGCATGTACGTACATATTATACAACTTCATCTACATCTGGTAGTGACTCAAGGGACTCTTGACGGCACAGCAGTACATCATTGACGTAATGCATCCTCATTTGTTGTTCCTTGCAAGAAAGCACTCTGGTACAGTCTTTCAACAAGACAATGTTCATCCACGAATGGCAAATGTGTCTATGAAATGTAATGTCTGCATCACGTTCATGTAGTCGACAGAGCTCGGAAAGTTACTTAAAAAAAACAACAAGTTCCAATTTAAGTTCCTAAGTAAAAAATGGAACTGGTTCTACTTCAAAAATCTTTAAAATAAAAAGGAACAAGTTCCTAAGAAAGGAACTTGAAGTTACTATAAAGTTCATGCATTTAAAAATTTCAATAACCAGCACTTTTGCAAAGCAAAAATATCTAACCAACATTTTTTTTTTTACGAAATACTGCAAAGGATTCTCTACTGGGAAATTTCGGTTTCATGGGAATGTAAACACAAAAGTGCCAATTGTAAAAGTGAACAAACTTTACAGCACGAGAGACATGTTTTCNAGTTTCATGGGAATGTAAACACAAAAGTGCCAATTGTAAAAGTGAACAAACTTTACAGCACAAGAGACATGTTTTCTGGAATATTTGTGTATGCAAACTGTTGGCGTTTCATAATTACATGAATAGACAACATTAATATTTAAAATGTGCCAACTCTTGCAGCATAAATCAACCATGGAAGATACCTTCATAAAAAATACAATAACATTGCTATGGGCAAATTAAGCACCATATTCTGTACAGTGCCTGTGCACATGCTATTGCGGAAGTCCTCCATGCTTTAATAACTATTGTCCCTAACACTAACCTGCAAATGTGTTTCAAGTTAACAGCAGAATTTTTTTGCTGTGGTCAACTGTTTTCGGGGTAGCCGTAACATGCATTCCACTGCTACACTATTTCCATTACTGCTTACAAACTGAAAATATTTGCTGTAATGTGGCCATAGCAATTAATTTGTAATACTTTCTTCCTTTGCAGCAACTTCCATCATAACACCAATACTCCTTGATTATAAGCTTACAAACGTCTTAGATAACCATAGTGCAGTAGACAACAATACAACCTAAAGTTATAAATTATTTGATAGCCAACCTGCGAAAAAAATTCTTTATTAGGTANTGCAGTAGACAACAATACAACCTAAAGTTATAAATTATTTGATAGCCAACCTGCGAAAAAAATTCTTTATTAGGTAATTCATTTTCTCTTTCCGTTGTTTTTGTTTAAATATGAAAATAAATGATACAGTTTGACAAAACAGTTGATTTGAAATGAAATTACATTTGCTCATTATCTTTAATTGCGTCATATTTGATGTGGGAACAAAAAAGAACACGTGGAAGAGTTCCAGTTCTCGTCCAAAACGAACAAAGTTCTGAAATTGTTCACGTGAGAGGTTAGGAATGCATTCATGGGGTATTCCTCTAAAAAGAAATGAATGCATTACTTGCAACGCGTTCCTTCCAAGCTATGGTACTCCTGCAGCCAGTAAGGTCCACTGATCTGTCCCCTATAGCCGTAAAACATGTGTGGGGTCAGCTCAGATGTGAACTCCGAGACCTGGTGCCAATCTGCAGGTCATCGAGAGCCCTTTGGGTCGACTTGCCTCTGGAGAGAATGATACAACAGCTGTACGACTCCCTTCCATACCAAACTGGGAATGCATCCAGGCCCAAGGGGATGCTGCATTATACTGACATGGACCAACGGTATGCCCTCACTGCCAACTCTGTAGTCTGTTTAATCTGATGCTTTCATCACTGCAATGGGGTCGCATGACTTATCAACATGTATAGTTTCATTTATATCCATCACTCCTAGGCAGCTAACTTCTTTTATTGAGTATACATGCTTTGTTATTTTCATAGAATTTTGGCTATACTTAATGCTCAGTTGGTAATTTATTCTATGATAACTTTATTGAGATTGTAATTATTATATAAGATTAGCATTCGAGTAATCTAGCAAACTGTTATTGCTTTCTTGAGAAGTTGAAAAAAAAAATTGTACGTACTTGTAATTCTGAGTACTTGATTTAAATGTATTGCCTGTACCAATAAACAGGTTGCAGTTTGACCACTTNTGGCGCCTCACGCCGCAGAGCAGAATCAATACCTACTTCCAAACTTCAGCATTTGGCAGGTATCATAGTCTCTTGGCAATTGTGCACACATGTGCAAATTGAAGAATTACTGTGCTGTGTGTCACTACTAGCAAAAATGCCATTGCCATATTATTTCCCAATTGTAATTTGGAACTGTATTTTTATGAGGTTTTGCAAATGCAGTGAACCAAACTCTCATGAACATTGGAGACCCTGCCCGGATTATTGTTACACTGGCTTTGGGTGTGTCTCTTTACCAGTTGTACTGCTGACATCATCAATGATTTGTGTTTGCAAGTATTCAACACTAGTTCATTTAGTAAGCCAGTGAGGTTTTTGGTATGCAGTTTTGGAACTCTCTCTCCTTGGATTTANTATTCAACACTAGTTCATTTAGTAAGCCAGTGAGGTTTTTGGTATGCAGTTTTGGAACTCTCTCTCCTTGGATTTAAAATTAGGGTTTCAATACTGTTTGAAAATGGTATTGTAGGTGACTAGTAATTATAAAACTAATTAAATTATGTCTGTGCCTACTTTTTTTTTTAATACGATTTTTTAAGTGAAGAGCTGGAAAGGCAGTTTCACGCATATTTAAAAATACTTCAATTTTCCTGAAAACTTTTTTGCAAATTGCATGACATTCAATTTTTTGCAACACCTCATGTGGGAAAACAGCATCAGTCACATTACAAAATTAAAGCATACACCAAACACAACTGAATTTAAATGATTTTTGGCACTGCCTCTTAATTACACAGTTGGTTCAGTGTCAACCAAACACTCGTGAGATAAGCTTGTGAAAAATAATTCCTGTGTGGAACTACAACAAACTCAATGATCCACCGACTAACACATATGCAGAAATACTGCGTGCCAGTACATATGAAAAACTATTTTAGGTTTTCAAAATGTTANTATTCAACACTAGTTCATTTAGTAAGCCAGTGAGGTTTTTGGTATGCAGTTTTGGAACTCTCTCTCCTTGGATTTAGAATTAGGGTTTCAATACTGTTTGAAAATGGTATTGTAGGTGACTAGTAATTATCAAGCTAATTAAATTATGTCTGTGCCTACTTTTTTTTTTAATGCGATTTTTTAAGTGAAGAGCTGGAAAGGCAGTTTCACGCATATTTAAAAATACTTCAATTTTCCTGAAAACTTTCTTGCAAATTGCATGACATTCAATTTTTTGCAACACCTCATGTGGGAAAACAGCATCAGTCACATTACAAAATTAAAGCCTACACCAAACACAACTGAATTTAAATGATTTTTGGCACTGCCTCTTAATTACACAGTTGGTTCAGTGTCAACCAAACACTCGTGAGATAAGCTTGTGAAACATAATTCCTGTGTGGAACTACAACAAACTCAATGTAACCACCGACTAACACATATGCAGAAATACTGCGTGCCAGTACATATGAAAAACTATTTTAGGTTTTCAAAATGTTANTCCACCGACTAACACATATGCAGAAATACTGCGTGCCAGTACATATGAAAAACTATTTTAGGTTTTCAAAATGTTATTACAAATGCAGTGTTTGAAACTGGTGGACAGTGAAGCTGGTTTTATTTTGTGAACAGCAGGGCAAGAATTGGCATCCCTGTAATGTATTTACGTTTCCAACATTCCACAGCGTCAGTTGACGACCATACAGATAATAGTGATCATTAGGTTGGTAGCAACAATTACAACAGGAGAAAAATTAAGCAGCGCTCTCAGAAGTGTTCAATTGATTGTGAAGTAACAATAATCTGTACACAGCAATCCAGTGAAGTGGAACCTATACCTGAAAAACGCATTAATAGCTGCAACCCTCGCTAATGACGTAAGATCCGCACCAACGTATCCAGGTGTAAGTCTTGCCATTTTCTCGTAGTCAAAATGTGGTTCTAGCTTCAAAGACTTACAGACAGCACGAAGAATCTCCGTTCGAGCTTCCACACCAGGAATGCCAATGGCAAATTCTGTGTCAAATCTCCCAGCTCTACGGAGAGCAGGATCAATAGCATCAGGACGATTTGTGGTTCCAATCACCAAAACATGGTGTCCATACTCTTTGGGGCTCAATGCTGTAAACATAAACAAAATGTCTTTGATTAGCCACAACAAAATTAGTTTAACACCAACGAAGATAATCTGATCTCCACACTTCACATTTAATACATTTACAGTTCATAGAAGTCAGACTGCTTAAACTTCTGCTAGGAATTATGAATAAAAATCAAAAAAACAGATTAAGGGCCAGTTGTATTAACATGATGGCTATTCTAGTGTTACCTAACACTCCATTGGCCTAACGCTTTGCTAAAATCTGAACTGCGTTGTATCACAGGGGCTGCAGTGGTATAGTGGTCAGATTACTTGCCTCCCACCTAGGGGAACCAGGTTCGTTTCCCGGCGGGGTCACTCCCAGATTTTCCACAATGGAATCGTGCCGGACAATGCCGCTGGTTGGCGGGTTTTCTCTGGATCTCCCGTTCCCTGCCCTTGCATTCCAGTGCCTCTCTATACACTCCTCACTTCACCCTCATCTGCTCTCAATACCTCAAAGTTAAGAGCCACCAAAATCTCTCCACTGCATTGTATCACCACAGTTATCTCTTTGGTTATATAACAGCCTGTTAAGAGGTTTGGTGGTTCTTTTTATGNCCACTGCATTGTATCACCACAGTTATCTCTTTGGTTATATAACAGCCTGTTAAGAGGTTTGGTGGTTCTTTTTATGTTTATGCTGGCAATGAATTAACTGGAAATGCCGTATTTTACTCTCAAAACTTGGATGATGTTGGCAAGAATGTTTAGTTATTGTTTTATTAGTGATAATTAAAAACTCCATACAGAAAATAAACACTTGGCTTGCAAGATGTCAAATATTAATCAGTAAATGTGTAAATGCCTCAGAAACAAAAAGATAGCTGTAAAACACAGGTGTTGAAATGTCATTGCCCCTGATTGGAACACCACAGTAAAATAAAAACTGGTGAAAGTTAGTTCTGCAGCTTAGAGCAAGCATTGTAGTATAATGGCCTTGTAGGGATAGAGGGGAGGGGACATTGAAACAGCCCAGGCTGTTCACTGCTCACGCTGCTTTGTCCCCACACAGTTGGTCATGAGGGGCAGGGTGTAGGAACACCATGCTGGTCGATAGGCAATGATCTCCCACTTGCCAAACACGTCAGGGGAGGAGACAAAGTCACCTCAGGACAACCAAGGGTTATCCGTCCAAGCCTGATGTTTGCATGTGTTCGTGTCTTGCTTCACAGTTCTCACTTTATGGATGTCGTGCACCGGGGGTTGTGCACACAACCAGTGGTAGGGAAACACTTTTGAAATTGGAGCTTAGCTCAACTCACATTCATTTACAAAAAAATTAGGAGCTACAGCAAAAACTCATGTGAATGGAAGGAGCTAGCTCACGCTAAAAAAAACTCCCTTTTCCTGGAGTTAAACTCATTTTGAGCTCCTTTTTAAGACACTCCGTGCCACGGTTTTTGTTAATAGTGAATACAATAAAAGAGAACAAATTTTATTATTCATATTACTTGTTTATGTTATCTAATTAGGCCTTAAAATGTGTTTTCAGTAGAAACTGCATTTCAAAGTTAGAATTTACAGATTACACGTTAATTGTTTATTTACCTTATCAAATTAAGCATTAGAATTGACTTTCAGTAGAAGCTGCATTTCCATACAACACGACTACAGTCACGTCATGTGTTTTTCCTGCCATTGTGCTCTCGCTCAGCAGATACCCTTCAAAAGAAGTGGGTTTTATCACATCTGTTATTCATATATTATTAATACTATTAACATTTTGTTAAAATATCATTGACTTTTTTTTGCAAAAATTAATTAAAAATTGAATCTTCACTCAACGAAAAGTAAATTGTCTCCAATGTTAGCATTTTTATAATTGATTAGCGAGAAAGGAGGTTGCATATACTTTTCTATGGTATCATGCTATTTGAAAGACGTCTGTTTAATAACGTAAATTAATGTTTCATTGAAATATCCGGTGGTTTTTCTGCAAAAGGCCATCTAAAGTTTAATTTTCGCTTGCCAAAAAGTACGCTGTATCCAATGTTACAGTGTTTCTAATTGTTTGGGGACAAGAGAGGTTGCAGGTCTGTGGTATAATTTNGAGTACGCTGTATCCAATGTTACAGTGTTTCTAATTGTTTGGGGACAAGAGAGGTTGCAGGTCTGTGGTATAATTTTATTTGGAAGATGTCTGACTATTGACATAAATTAATATTCCATGTAAAAACCATATTGATATTATGCCGGAGATGATTGAACATTGACTTACAATGCTTGGTGAATCCTCATGCCGCTCGATGTTTTTAACATTTTGGAAGACATGTCACTTTCACGCTACAGATGATTATACATGGACTTGAATCGCACGTGCGGTGCAGCAAAGGCTAGGTGACAACTCTAGAGAAGGGGAAAGATTCACACGCTTAGTTAAACGTTATCGATACGTAGTCTATCTCTTTAAGAATGAGTATTGCTATGGCAGGAAGGAAAAACAAATGTGTAGAGATTTGGGAATGTTATTTACAAAAAGAGCGTGAAAAAGTGTGTGAAAATCAGCACGCTCGTTTTGTTGAAAGTGTCGCAGCTCTAACAAACTCTGCTAATTAAAAAAAGGTGCTAAGCTCCAAAAAAAAAAAAAAAAAAAAGACTACAAGAAACACACTACTATTCCTTCCAGCCACTACACACAGCGCTTTAATTTTAATTGGCACATGTCTAACTTTCGAAGTGATTAAAAAATTGTAATCTTTGAGACAGAGGCAAATAAATACTGTGAAAACAATGTTTTTTTTCCTTTGCGACCTTCAGTGATGAATAATTCCAAAGTATCCTCTGATGTTNTAAATACTGTGAAAACAATGTTTTTTTTCCTTTGCGACCTTCAGTGATGAATAATTCCAAAGTATCCTCTGATGTTTGCCTTACTACTTGGTGCTTGCAGTGAGTTATAGGTGCTCGGTGCTTACACATTACTTGACTACAAAGCAGTATCATATATGTATCCCCTTCCAAGATACCAGTTTATTCAGAAGATGTGTGTCTATTGAAATAAATTAATATTTCAATAAAAAACCCTCTGATTTCCTGCAAGAAGCCACTGAATATGGACTTCATGATCTGTAAAAATTACGCCACACAATATGTGAACAGTTTTGACAATGGGAGGTCAAGTACACATGTCTGGGGTATCACTTCATTTCAAAGATATCTGCCTATTAAATTATATGAATGAATATTTCATTTAAAACATGTTTGTTTTACACCAGAAATGATTAAACATGAACTTCATGCAAAAAATGCACATTAAACATAATTGTTTTTAATTTTAAGGGGTTCAAATTGGTTAATTTTGATTTCGCAACAGTATTCTAGGAAACCATCGGCAGTCACAAAATCAATGGTCTATTGAAGTGTACACAAACCAAAATACTCTTGAAGGAAACAGCAGACACAGGGCGGCTTCAGAGGGTGACCTGGCTAGCAAACAAATAGTGTGTACCTTCCTACCACTGTGCCTAACACTTGTGCTTTCTCTGTCTTTCTCTGTCTGCCTTCTCCCTCCAGCACTGTGCAATCACACAAGGCGTTGGCCATGGAACCCCAGTAACTCTCCAAGTTGTATCGCTAGGCAGCGGACAAGTAACCACTCGCCACTATTACATCCCATAAGCCAAGTCTGTCTCTCAACATGCTTTGCCACTAGAGATGGATAGTGTCTCGGTTAGCTGACCCAAGTCGAGTTGAGTTAGTAAGAGATTGACTCGACTCAACTCGAAAATCTAGTCAGAATTTAATTTAGCTCCAAGCTCTGGGTGAATTTAGAGTTATGATCATACTCCAGGATGGGTACTGTTATTAATTTCTAACAACCGTAATGCACATTTTACCACACCCTGAATACAGCAGACTTCACTGATTATTATATAGAAAGAAAACCATTTTGCACATAACTAACCTCTTATACATTATAATTACCTCAAAGAGATGTCTTTTTTACTGCATTTTTATGTGCATACATAGAAAACAAGTCAAATGACCTTGATATAAAAAAAAACTAAGATTTTGTTTACAGTCATGGAAATTCTTATCTCATCCATCTCTATTTCCCAAAGCTGAATTTTGCAGAATGTTATAGCTGTATCAATTCTTAAAAAATTGTCACAAAATACCCCCAGTTACCTAAAGCAATATGCAAAAGTAAGTTTATTTCATCTTACAAAAATTCCTGTCCATTCTTAGGTTGACTCAATGAGATATGTGAAATTATAAAACTAGACCTCACGGCAAAATACCCTATTTACTTGTTGGTCAAATGGATTCACNCAATGAGATATGTGAAATTATAAAACTAGACCTCACGGCAAAATACCCTATTTACTTGTTGGTCAAATGGATTCACACAAAATATGTAAGAGTTCATGTAAACCAACTCTATTCCTCTCCATGTACGCATGTATTCTGCAGTTTATACAATAAGCAGTGTTTAAGTTTTCATCACTGTGATGCACATACACGTCCGTGTCATTATAACACATAAAGAAAACAGCCAGCTGCAGAAGGCAACACTGCAGATGGCTGGATATTAATTGCAAAGTGCTTCTGGCACCAACTTCTGCAAAGGTTGTTTTTACAAAGTAATGCTTGTTATACATGGATCATCAATGTAGATCTCGCACAAAACACTATTTTGGACAAAGAATATATCAGTGAACATCAAGACAGAAACTGCAGCACATCAGTTATGAAAGAATATTGTATTTAACATATGAAAATAGCAATGCAAAGTTAATATTATATGACAAATAAAGAAATAAATATCAGACCGACATTATTTATTTGCAAAACATTGTCACAAATTACTTATAGCCTTGTATGATATTCAAACAAAACTCTAAAAGACAACTTTATAGCAGAACTTAGAATACCTTTACCTTAAATGAATAATCTCGGGAAATCATAACAGAACTGTTCTTTTACGAACGTAACATTTACACAGCATGAGCTACAGGAGTTCAATCTTACCATCCAAACAGGATAACAGTTGACACACAATACGTCTCTCCATTTCACGCTGTGCTGTTTGCCTATTTGGAGTGATAGAATCCACTTCTTCCAACAGTAAAACGCATGGAGCAAACGCCATTGCCTGGTTAAAGAGATCCCTAATGCGCTCTTCTGACTGTCCAGACACTCCCGACACCAACTCCGACGCAGACACTTTCAGCAGCAGGACATCAAGTTCCTGCCAATCAGAACATAGAGAACATGATATTAAAACCACCAACAATCAATAACCCTCAACTGTTAGATAAGCATACATTTTAATGTAGTAACAGCTCTGCACTTAAACAGTAAGACTTACACACTGATTTTGATTCTGTTGGACAAGGTCGCACAAGTTGAAATAATAACACACAAGATATAACTATTTTAATTCAGAAACTTTACTATTTGTAAATAATTTTAGCATATATGTATTTCAGACCTTTGTACATACTGTCAACATAAGCCTACCCACTTACCAAGCAATAATAAAATACAGTGTAATGGCACCAAAATGAAAAAAGTATGGGCTATNAACATAAGCCTACCCACTTACCAAGCAATAATAAAATACAGTGTAATGGCACCAAAATGAAAAAAGTATGGGCTATAATGATACCTTCACTTTAGTAATAGTTTCTGAATGAACAGACAAATTCTACGTTATTAAACACAGGGTTAATATATTCATTTTGAATGAGTGCCATCTTGTGTTTATCGCCTGCCATAACAATTGTATCACTATTTTTAAGCTGAAATGTGTAAATATTTTCCTTTTTTGTCTGCATGCATGTCACGTATAGAGTTCAGAATAACAGAATGTAAACGGCTTTTTCTTCCTTCGTACACATAAAAGTAAGGGATAGGAATGTGCTGCAACCCTTTCTTCCCCTTCAATGCAGTACTGCCTATTTGTCCCCTCTTGACTTTAGCTGGCTACTGTCCTGTTGANGCAACCCTTTCTTCCCCTTCAATGCAGTACTGCCTATTTGTCCCCTCTTGACTTTAGCTGGCTACTGTCCTGTTGAGTTGAGTTGAAAGATTTAGGCAGCTCTTAACAACGAGGTCTTGAGAGCTGATGCAAGTGAAATGAGATGAGAATGGAGCGGCACCAGAATTCAAGGGCAGGAGAAACGGGAGATCCCAGAGAAAACCCACCGACCAGCAGCATCGTCTGTCATGATTCCTACTTGCAAAAATACAGGAGTGGCCTGGCCTGGGATTGAACTTAGTTCGCCTTGGTGGGAGGCGAGCAGTCTAACCGCTCAGCCACCACGGCCCCTACTGTCCTGTTGCCAGATGGAGTTGCTTTCAAGGAAACAGAAGAAAAGTATTGATCGCTTGAGCAGCAGCTAGAAGACAGAAGGTAGCAAACGGTAGGAGAGAAGAGTACCCAAGTAAAAAGGAGAAGGATATACGGCCACAGAGAAAGCAAGTGGATTTTACGCAGGAGTGTGTTCATAAGCAGACTATATNAAAAAGGAGATGGATATACGGCCACAGAGAAAGCAAGTGGATTTTACGCAGGAGTGTGTTCATAAGCAGACTATATAGCCTTAGGCATCATTTGTGTTTCAAATGAAGACCAAAAAAGCTGCTGCACTAGCAAGTAATAGTGCTTGTAATCANGGCCTTAGGCATCATTTGTGTTTCAAATGAAGACCAAAAAAGCTGCTGCACTAGCAAGTAATAGTGCTTGTAATCACACAGTGCAGCTCAAATTTAGAGACCGTAACATTCAAATGGTTCAGGCAGCTGTAATGTGCAATGTTTATTTTCAGTTTTTATGTGCTTTATGAAGGGCAGCAAAAAAAGTTATTTTCACTTACTATATTAGTGATTGTCACTTATTATAACTTTAATAGTCTTTATGTGAACGACGGTCAAGTGCATAAGATGCTGCGGTGTACTTTGCAGTCAATTTGTCGGATACCATGCATGTAACGGCCTTCAGAAAACCCAGGATGCCCATGAAGTGAGTATACAATAACATTGCATGAAATGGTGCTTAACAGTAAATTGTGGTTGTAACGATATTTTTCTAAAGCGATAATTTATCTTGCCATCATCAGTTATCATAAAAGCATTGTTCCACTGTGTTTATGAAAACATTATGTCCCAATTACACACAAACATAAGATATCTAAAAATAGTACAAAACATGATATAATAAAAGCAAACACTAATTCATATAACATACTGACGAGAAAACAACTAATGACNAAAATAGTACAAAACATGATATAATAAAAGCAAACACTAATTCATATAACATACTGACGAGAAAACAACTAATGACTGAAATTGATTTTTTAACAAATTATACAATTAGTTGTTCTACATCAAATAAAGTAAGGAGCTAAAATTTGATATGTTAGCATTCAATAATTCTTTTTTACAAGTTTAAGGTACACAGCAGACGTCAAAAACTAAATTTTCCAATTNGATATGTTAGCATTCAATAATTCTTTTTTACAAGTTTAAGGTACACAGCAGACGTCAAAAACTAAATTTTCCAATTTTTTATTGAAACATTTTTCAAAAGGTGCTAGAAAACCACATTTTCCACAAACCTAACACACAAAAATCGCAAACATCCTTGCAACCACATATTCTGCACAGCTTTAGTGCAACTTATTTGATACTGCAACAAATCACACAAATGAGGGTTATGCCAAGGGGCACTGCAAAAGTAACAAGAATAAACTCAAGACATCATATCTGCAAAATGTTCAAACCATTTAATTTGATTCCTGAAACCTAGAAAGAGATTATTTTGGACTTGCCATCGTAGAAGTGAACAAATAAAATAGCTGAGGAGGAGTGTAAGTCTGGCGGCTTTCTCATGCAACCTGGTATACACTGGGGTAGACCCAAGGGCAGGCAACGTCTAGCATGTAGCATCTTGGCTGTCTTACGTCTCCCAGTCTGATGATGAGGCATGAGGTGATCGAAAATGACAAGAGGATTTAATGAGTGTTCGGCAGAAGTAGGCACGTCCGTTGTAAATTCAACAATGGGTGTATTCTGGGCAGACCTTCTGGAAAACCACAGCCTCTCCAGTGCTAATTCCAAAGACGACCTCATGTCACTTACCCAGGTAGTCCGATAGAGCAGCAATATCACTAACACACTGACATCCCTGGGTAGGATTACGAGGGCATTATGTCTACAAGGCCACCTCCACTTTGCCTTCGAGGAACACCCAAAAAGAGCAGCAGTAATGCTGACAACCAAACGTTCCACCTTTGGGTAAAGCAGAGGCTCCATGCACTCTGTCCNCCAAAAAGAGCAGCAGTAATGCTGACAACCAAACGTTCCACCTTTGGGTAAAGCAGAGGCTCCATGCACTCTGTCCCCAAGGTGACGGACAATGCGGCAGTATCACAAGTACCCCGGTCACCGGTAACGAGATGGAATGCTGGACTAACAATGATGCCTAAAGAGAGTGCAGGGAGAGACNACAAGTACCCCGGTCACCGGTAACGAGATGGAATGCTGGACTAACAATGATGCCTAAAGAGAGTGCAGGGAGAGACGTGCCTCCTCCTAGAAATAGAGATGAGGTAGCGGGTTGAAACGTGGATAAAGCAGGAGCTAGGTGATGAAGAAAAGAGAGATAAGTGAAGCAGGCAGGTTTTGATTTAGAGTTTATGTTTTATTGGTGAACCAATTAAGCCATTCACATCCAGGCTGTACCCACCTGGTGCCTTTAAGGGCTGATCCTAGATTGCCAACAGGGGCAAGGGTGACCCCAAGAGATTGACGGCAAGACTCGGAACTCACTAAGCAAGGTGTAAGCGTGGAGAATGTAGCAAGGCGAAGCATGCAGGTGAATAGCAGAGAACTTCAAAATGAGTAGCTGACTAGCAGCAACAGGTAGCTGAGAAACAGCCTGTCAGCTGGAGTTGTGGCTTAGACAGTGCCCCAAGAACTGAGGAAATATGGACTGTACGACCTTACATATGCTTCAACCACGGGCAAGCGAGGGGGGAAAGGTGCAGAGAAAATTACACACCCCGCATGCGTGGCTATGATGCACATGTGGTACCTCTCGTGGTGAGCAACTAGGAGGGTGGAAATGATGCACCTTTTAGACCAGCAGGCACTGGAGCATGGTGGGTGGCCTGTCCACGGGTGGCGGCAGCAAGAACGGGGAGCCAGCTGTCCTTGTTAAGTGCCCTGACAGTAGTGTACACAGCGTTAACAGTTCTTGCTTGGGAGGAGCGGGTGCAACAGTGGAGGATGCTACTAAGGAGTAACAGCATAGCCCATGGCGCATCATGGAACACCAATGTCAAAGTAGCTTAAAGCTAAATGTCTAGGATTAAAATATCTGTATATAAATGCCCTCATTTTGTAATAAATTTAGTACCTGAAAAAAAGAGAAAGAGAGAGGGGAGAGAAAGGTGAATAGAGGATGAGGGGCAGGGAGGGCGAGAGAGAGGGGGATAAGGAGGGGGGAAGAGAGGGAGGGAGGAGAGCCACACTGTGTGCGCATGCATGCATGTGTGGGACGTTTTTAACTGGACCACAGCTTACATGACATGCCCTCAGGACTCTAAGCCAATAAGAAACCATCACTGATAGGAATGCCAAACTATGCACAACCAAGTAAGTTAAAATGGGCCCTCCACATGGCCAAGAATATTAATAGAACTGTGAAGTGTAGCTTGCTGCTAGAAAATAACGTAAATTTTGCAAATTTCCAAGAGGAACAGGTCAAATTATGAGGTATTTTCAGTTTAGGCTGTGCCATTCATGATACTTCAGCCATTCAAAACATTGAGGATGGAATTCTACCTGGTATTGTGGCCTGACAAAAATATTAGAAGTTTTATTATTTTACTTTTTGAGCTTTACATNGGATGGAATTCTACCTGGTATTGTGGCCTGACAAAAATATTAGAAGTTTTATTATTTTACTTTTTGAGCTTTACATTAACCCATACTCTGAACCTAAGTCGAGGGAATTTCATTTATGTGTTTACTGATAAAATAACTTAAGTGGTTTTAAAAAAAAAAATATTTTAACATTCCTCAAAGTTTATCTAAGTAGGATCATAGTTCATTGAGTATGCTTTTAAATTAATTACATTACTAGCCATGCNCATTCCTCAAAGTTTATCTAAGTAGGATCATAGTTCATTGAGTATGCTTTTAAATTAATTACATTACTAGCCATGCTTCCTGAAATTACTAAATAATGAATTTCATCTTGGCCTCTCATTATCAATTTCTTGGTTCCCCTATACTGTATCTTTGAAGTTCAATGTTACAATGGCCAATAGTGCTGGTGCATGGTCCAATC
Source organism: Clitarchus hookeri (assembly GCA_002778355.1). Taxonomy (NCBI): domain Eukaryota; kingdom Metazoa; phylum Arthropoda; class Insecta; order Phasmatodea; family Phasmatidae; genus Clitarchus; species Clitarchus hookeri. Next base: position 223,868 of record NQII01003792.1, on the reverse strand, counting down.
AGAGGCCTAATTCCAAGCAAATGGAAAGAGGGATATCTGCTGAGCAATGGCATCTTGCTGACCAAGAACAGCTTATTTATAGCAATTATGCCACCTGCTGGCCTGGTTATGAGTGACCTGTTCTGTGTGAAGTGTGTGTGAAAAGCGTTCCATCAGAATTTTTGACTTGTGAGATTTTATTGGACTGGACACTTCAAATTAGAATTTTCCGCGCCACCGGCTCACTAGCGCCCTCGGAACAACAGTAGCGCCATCCTGGCTGCTGTTGGCCAGACTGCATTTCCTGTGCAGTCAGTTGTTCGTGGACCATCATGGCAGTAAATGGTGCAATTGAGCACTCATTCGGCCAATCTGCACTATTACTTATAATTGTTATGTATATTATTTTGTTTTTACAGTCCATATCTATTTGCGTGATGAAACTAAGGTACACAAGGTTGTACCTTTGTCTTGCTATTCAAATAAATCCAGTATAAGTTCATTTAAATACTTGCATACTAAAATATCTAATATTACAACAGAATGAAAACTTATTATGAGGAACTGATGCTGGGTTATGACGACCTATTTACTACTGCTGTATATTTGTAACTGCAAAAACACACTAAGCTGAGAAAACAGGGTCATATTGTATGTACTCTAACCACAAATTCTGAAAACAAAAATGAATTGTCGACTGTTGGTGAGTACAGGTTTAAGTCTAAGAGGAAGGCATTAAATGCTACAGAAAATATGTTTTCGGACAGGGTTGATGACGTTCATGCACCAGGGTTCATGGGTTAAGCAAGTGAAATTTCAAGAATAAATGTTTTAATTTTTTTTACTTTTAGTTTATTACAGAACTGAAAATGTAAGCTGCTGTCAGACATCAGCTAACCACACCACAGGAATGTGCCCATCCTTCCTTGACAGAAACCTGGTCAAACTCTGATGGCAAACTCCACTGATGACTCCTCCAGGTGCTGCAGAACATCTTAAGACAAGGCGACAACCAGTTACGCAGGTGTGGTCAGTGGCATCCAGGCCATGCACTGAAGGTCTGCTTCCACCACACGTGGATTCCTTTAGGAAGTTTGGAGATGCACAATCAGCTGTTATACCTTGTCCATCCCCAGCTAAGCCTCAATATCTCATGCCATAGGATGTGCAGCAAGTCTACAATTGTATGTGATGCTTAGCACCAGCGCAATCCACCCTCGTGCTCGCCCAAGCGATGAGGTCCGATGCCTGCTCGTCTATCACCAACCACATGCACACCTGCTGGCATGCATTGGTCTGTATGAGAGTTCATCAGCAGGGTGCTGTTAATGTTAGGTTCGCCAGTGTCTGGCAAAAGGAGGGCATGTCCTCCTTTTTAAGCATTTTTTGCATCCAGCCAAATTTTTTATGATGAACAAATGGCTGGTTTTGTGGCACGAGAAGAGATTGTAATTTGTCTACTAATTATTTTTATATTATTAGTTTAAGCATATGAGTTTATTTTCTTGTTAATTACTTTTCGTATTTTATGTTAAGTGATAATGGGAACATTATGTTATGTTATTACTTAAACTTTTGACAATTATTTGCTTGAAATTACTTGATTAAACCATTTCTTCAACATTGTAAACACTAAAAAATAAGCGGAAAAATTTTATTGTATGGTTTTCCGGTACAAATAATTTGCTGTGTTAATGAAAGAGCATTGTCACCCTTTTTAATGAAATATCCTCCTTTTCCAAAGACAATGTCCTTCTTTATCCTGAGTGTCTGGTAACGCTGGTAAAAGTAAAGATGTGGGATCAAACAGCCATCACCAAGAGTACCCACCAACACATGTGTCAGCTGACCTACCTCGAGGCACAATCAGCCAGGCACCCCACAGGCAACCACTGGTGACGTCTCGCAGCTGTGTGAACTTCCACTGGTGTCAGAGTCTGGCTGGGGCAAAAGCTAGCCACATAAATTACAATTCTGCTGCAAAAGCACTTAAGANCCAACCACATGCACACCTGCTGGCATGCATTGGTCTGTATGAGAGTTCATCAGCAGGGTGCTGTTAATGTTAGGTTTGCCAGTGTCTGGCAAAAGGAGGGCATGTCCTCCTTTTTAAGAATTTTTTGCATCCAGCCAAATTTTTTATGATGAACAAATGGCTGGTTTTGTGGCACGAGAAGAGATTGTAATTTGNCCAACCACATGCACACCTGCTGGCATGCATTGGTCTGTATGAGAGTTCATCAGCAGGGTGCTGTTAATGTTAGGTTCGCCAGTGTCTGGCAAAAGGAGGGCATGTCCTCCTTTTTAAGCATTTTTTGCATCCAGCCAAATTTTTTATGATGAACAAATGGCTGGTTTTGTGGCACGAGAAGAGATTGTAATTTGTCTACTAATTATTTTTATATTATTAGTTTAAGCATATGAGTTTATTTTCTTGTTAATTACTTTTCGTATTTTATGTTAAGTGATAATGGGAACATTATGTTATGTTATTACTTAAACTTTTGACAATTATTTGCTTGAAATTACTTGATTAAACCATTTCTTCAACATTGTAAACACTAAAAAATAAGCGGAAAAATGTTATTGTATGGTTTTCCGGTACAAATAATTTGCTGTGTTAATGAAAGAGCATTGTCACCCTTTTTAATGAAATATCCTCCTTTTCCAAAGACAATGTCCTTCTTTATCCTGAGTGTCTGGTAACGCTGGTAAAAGTAAAGATGTGGGATCAAACAGCCATCACCAAGAGTACCCACCAACACATGTGTCAGCTGACCTACCTCGAGGCACAATCAGCCAGGCACCCCACAGGCAACCACTGGTGACGTCTCGCAGCTGTGTGAACTTCCACTGGTGTCAGAGTCTGGCTGGGGCAAAAGCTAGCCACATAAATTACAATTCTGCTGCAAAAGCACTTAAGAATACAGAGCCCGAGTTCTGTGCCTCTTATAATTTCCACTTGCGGGATGTGTAGCTCGCACCACTACTGGTTGTTTATGTGCATGAGAGTAAAGTGTTATGTACATAAGAGGGAGCACAGAAGGCTGGGTGAAAAACAAAGCATCCCTTTGTGATATCACATGTCGCAGGCATGGCCAACCTTGCAAGATGCGGACAAAGCACCCTCTTCACCCGGGCGGCAGTTTTCAACCAATCTTCACTAGGTTTTTCTCTAAGTTTTGTTCATATTGTAGCACACGTACTGACAATCCAAACCCTATATTTTATAGCTGTGGCCTAACAAACACATTAAAAAATCTATTTTGATTACAACTTCTTGCATTTTCACCAGGGTTTTTTTTTTAATTTTTTGTCAATTTTTGTGATTTTTTTGGCAGTTCTCAAAAATGGCCACAAAGTTGCTGCCCCTATAACAGACCTGTAAAACTGAGGGTCTACTGTAGCTGTTTGGCATGTTTTCTATTACAACCTTCATAACAACCTATTAAGATAATAACATGCCGTGTTACCATATAGCACTACAGCCTTAGTTTTCACAACAGTTTTCAACTCGCAGTGTCTGCCCAAGCCACAAAGGCCAAACTATCCATGACCCTCAACATCATAACCCCTACCATCATCCAAACCCGCTCACACCTGGTCCTAATCACCTTGACATCAGTTTGCTTTCTAACCCTGCAGATGCAGTGACCCAAACTAGTATCGAACCCATGGGCAATGTTGTACACGGGAAATGCTTTATACGCAATACTGTAATCACTTTCTTAATCTTCGTTGGTTCTCTTGCAGTTCATTACCACTGTTAACAACTAAGCATCCTACTTGTAAACAAATTTTGTGATCTAAAGAGTGGAGATGAGCCATCTCTACTGTTTTTGCATTCTTTACAGGTTTCACCTTATTACAATGGTACTTGCTAGCCTTGATATTTTTAAGGCACAGACCCCAACATGCAAAACTTAGCAATCAGATAAACACTAAAGTTCCACACACTGTTGACAGTTCACAATGTGTGCTGTAAATTGATAAACTGATTAATAATGTATTTTGAGTTGTTCTGTGACTTACCCCAGCTATAGCCTCAGCTAGCAGTGTTTTCCCACAGCCGGGTGGACCTGTCAGCAACAATCCTCCTGGTGGTGAGATTCCTAGTGTTGTATAAATTTTTGGCTGAGCCAGATGGAGAATCACCTTCGACAGCTCCTATACATCCAAATTAAAGGCATAAATCTGAATACATGAAAATACCTTACTGATACTGACTAATACAATAGAGACAATACATATTTTTTAACATTAGAATCTATTTAATGTTACACCACAACTTGATGACATGGTAAATGGCAGGGGGAGCGGAGGGAAGGAAATCACTATTTTACCCAATTTTTCAGGAAAATAAGAAAAACAGGAAAAAAATTATAATTTTTTAAATATCGTATTATTTAAACTGCACTTTTTCCATTATGTTATTCAGTATCAAGACTGCATAAATCTATTAATTTTGTTTGTAAGATTTAAAACTAACATTAAATATAAGAAAATATGACTGCCTTTTTTGTAATTCTCAGTATGAATGTCATCATACCTAAGCAACAAAAGCTCCGCGAGGCATCGCCTGCCTTCTTAAAAAGCTAGTTTGTAATTTTCTGGCAGCAAATAATGGCCACTTCGAGCTTGATACAACCTACAAATAATAAAAGTTAAGTGAATCAAGCTACACATACAGTCAACTCTCGATTAACTGGGATAATGGTGGGGAGGAAAAGTATGGTAAATCAAAATGACGGTTAACCCAAAAATAGGTCTAACAACATACATTCAAAACCCAAAATTTGCATCAAAACTTATTTAGCTAACTGTGTGCACTAAGCCATGTTGTACATCTCTGATGGAAAAATTAGAAGTTTAATTGATGAAATATAAATTTTTCTTAATAGAGTGATGTATTCTGAGCAAAATGATACTATAGTTATGCTGTAGGTGTACAAAATTTGGTTTAACTTTGATGAATTGTTTTACAGATATAACATATTAATATAAATTATTTATATTAACACAATTTTAAAAATGCCTGTCACACCTAAAACATGTTAGTTTACATACTCTACTGTGGCAATACTTGTGTGAAAAATTTGGTGGGAATTTTTTGATTGGTCCTTGAGATGATATAGCAGAAAAAACTTTTTTGTCCCCCCCCNAGTTACATAGTTTCGTAGATATATCACACTGAGCTAAAATGTTTTTATAGCCGCAAATCTGAAAATAAGGATTTTGCACAATTAAAACATATAAATTAATATGGCCTGCCACAGTGCAACTTCTTCGCAAAATTTGGAACTAATTGGTTGATTTTTTTCCCCGAGATGAGAGACAAAAACTTAATTTTTTTCATGCAGGGCTATCTTACAAATTGGCAGATAAGATAGGCTCTGAGTAGACACATTGTATGGTTACCTTTTAAACCTTATGAAAATCAAAATAAAATTTTTCTTACCTTCAAAATTTCTTTGTTGCCTGCAAAATCTTTAAAAGCAACTTCAGATCTGTATGCGCCAAATTCACATCTGTTCGAATCTTGTTTTAATTCATTTTCTAATTGAAGAAATTTCTTCTTTTTTCGACTTTTTTGCACAGCCAAACTAGGTACATGATCAATGTTATTTTTTCTTTTTTTGGAATTTGCATCTGTTTCTTTCCCTTTTTGCAAACCACTAAATTTGACTGACGTAGGATTTTTCACCACTGATGATTTTGACAGACAACTTTTTGGTTTCAAGTTTGGATTTGTGTTGGATTTGTTTTTGTAAGGTGATTTTACAGCCTGAAATACAAATCAAATGCATATTATCATCCCCAAGGCACTAATGTATGTAGCAATAAACCAAAGCTTGATGCATTACTCCCAAATAAAATTGTAGATGTACATAGCAAAACTTTTAAGGGTTTTCAAAAACCCACCTTCCATGCGTGCAATTTGATGGATGTTACTGATGGGTTCTCTCTGGGTACAGTTGTTTCCTCTATCTATACAATACATTGCTTTTCCACTCTGCCTTATCTCATTTCATCTGCTCTTCAGGCAGGCCAAGAACAAACAACACATCTGTTCCTCAGGTAGGAAAGAAGCCAAATTTAACACTAGCTTCTGTTATCCCACCCATATTAACCATGTGCCACGCCTCTAACCATACATACATGTTCTCATTTACTACATGGTCCGTGAATACACTTTATATATATATGTGTGTCAGCTTGCATATAAGTCGACCTATTGATTTTGGGGTTCTCACTCTGGAAAAAAGTTTGGGATATAGGTAAAAATAGTAAGTTAATATAAACTTTAAGTTACATAGAATTTTATGTTCAATTAATTTTTCTCAGTGTCACTAAAAGCTTTGAAGTCCCATTAATTCTTTTAATTTACACACAAAATACTTCCCAAGTAAAAAATAAAATATTAAATACTGAACAGTGGTCCTGTAGGTACATGTTGGTAACAGTTAGCTGTGGTTACCTATTCATTACTGGTGGTTTCACCCTCTTCACTGCTGGTTCCACCTTCACTTCTGAGGCCAACATATAGGTAGAGTCTCATTTTTGCACAACAATTTTGGAAAAAATTACTGACTTATATTCAGGACAATATGATAATTCAAGGAGTTTACAAAGACTTCACAAGTACTGAAATGTACAATTTCTAGAAATAAATTATCTAAACTAACAACCATCTCGTAAATACCACTGATCTCCCATTTTCATTTTGAAGCTTTAACATCACACATTCAAGTTCAGTCAAAATTCACAAAAGTATTAAAATAAAAATTTATAAAAACTACAGAAAATTTTAATAGCATTTGAATCCTACAAGTATTTTAACATCACCAATTCACTTAGAATTTGCGATGTAATTACTAGAGTTGAGCCTAATGTGGTAGCTTGTGTGCCATTGTGGCTCCAATCATTTCACAGAGGTAAAATGGCCATTCAAACAATCTAGCCAGCTTTGATTTGCTTGACACTTTACAATTCATAAATGCCACAAGATGATGCTTTTCATTCATTAGAGATGGTTAATATTACTCTGCACCCTTTGGTAGCTACCGTGCACATGTATTGACAATACAGCTTATAGAACCCTGATCAAAGGACACAGGCCCATTTTGAAAGTAGTTGTCTTTTGCTCTGCTAGTCACACAGAGAGAGAGAGAGANATATATTCTGTTACAATCTCAAAATCCCATGTCTTTTCAAGGTCCAGCACAATTAAAAAAACTTTTCAATGCCTTGAAATGAAAAAAAAAATTCAAAAATTGTAAGAAAAGCACATTTGCCTAGTTAATAAACAGATTTAGTATATTCTTCATCACCTTACAAAAAAAATATCCCATGAGAAAAAACATAGAAAACAAGTAAACATACAGAAATAATTATATAAGAAGTTCACCCTACATATTGCAAACTAAACTAGAAAAGTGGAGAAACTGTAGTAAATATTTACTGTACTAGATATTTATTTTAGGCCTACAATACGCAAAATATTACAAAACAGAAATGATAGGGATTGCGTCAGTATTTCAGATCATTATCTGACATTGGATTTAATGTAAGATAATGGCAACATACAGACAAATAACTTAACATCTGAGCTCATTATTCATGTTTCTGGCAGAACCAGGTTCCTTGGGGGCTGTGATTACCAAGACATCACATTCACATGGTGTAAGCCAAATTTGTGATGGTTTATGCCTAATACATAGATCAACTTCATACGTCCAAGGGCATTAAATTCCGAGAAAGTTCAGGGCTTACTAATATCAATAAGTCCCATTGTCTTCACCCATTCTGTACATGTTCAAGCAACATAACGGCCAAACTAATTCCACCTGCCAACACCTCTGTAAATGTATCAGTATTTTCAATGAACTTATGGGCAACCAAGTATTGTAAATAACATCTGGTAACCACAATGTAAATGCACACAATTATTCTAAATACCAAGAAATATTTTTTAAAGGAAATCTCCACAAGATTTCCATACAGAAAAACAGTTTTAGAAACCATTTGGATAAAAGTTCAAATAAGCAGTTTGGGTGAATTATTACTCAATAACGTTTCTATACCACCACAATGGTAGCAAGTGTTTAAAAAGAGTATTTCAAGCAACTTGAAGATGAACTTGCTTTGCTTACTATCAGCCCATTATAACTGCCAATTACAAACTGTTTTCTGTTAACTGAACACTTCTGAAATCATTCTTTTAAAAAAGTCACTGCCCCACCTGCATATAATTTAACAGGCACACTGGCTGGCGTGCACCCAGTAAAGTTGGCGACAATGGAGAATAAGTAGTTTCGTGTCTTAACGTGCCACGTAAACATTTGTGAATACTGAAATAATTTATTTTGCCTTCAGTTTTTTGTAANCAATTACAAACTGTTTTCTGTTAACTGAACACTTCTGAAATCATTCTTTTAAAAAAGTCACTGCCCCACCTGCATACAATTTAACAGGCACACTGGCTGGCGTGCACCCAGTAAAGTTGGCGACAATGGAGAATAAGCAGTTTCGTGTCTTAACGTGCCACGTAAACATTTGTGAATACTGAAATAATTTATTTTGCCTTCAGTTTTTTGTAANTAGTTTCGTGTCTTAACGTGCCACGTAAACATTTGTGAATACTGAAATAATTTATTTTGCCTTCAGTTTTTTGTAATGCATTTCAGTGTACAAATTAGCAAATTTGTAAAATATTTACTTTTCTAAAAAGTTTACAGTTTCACGTGACTGATGCATGAATAAAGTGATAGAGCCCATGTGAATGTTAATTTTGCATATGGTGGAAGAATATACACAAGGTGTATACAAGTAGATCTTAAGCAGAATTTTCAAAAGTGCTCAGTCTACCGTGAATAGCCTATGTTGCATTGTGCTAGGAGTATATAGGTCTCGCAGTCATCTCCACTTGAGCACGTCCAATAACTTCAGCAGTTGCATCATAACAGCCCTAGTGGCCACGTCTACACAGTTTGTAAACTTGTCAAATTACAAAACTCAGCAGTGGTGAAACATTTCCAGCTTAGAAGGTGGCATGCTTTTAGGTGCCCTTCTTAAAATTTTGCTTCTCTCATAAATTTTATTTTGGTACAATAAAAAACCTAAATTACCGGCTGCACAGAAAATAAAAGTCTATGACCCAGACTTGAAGGTACACATAAGTATCAGAAATACACACTCAAAAGTTTTGGACCACCTGTAATTAGTTGCACACAAAGATAGTTCGCTGGGACAGTCTACACATTACAAAAATACAGTTGTCAAGTCTGGCATAATATTCTGTACAGACAGTGTGCATTTCATATCATACTTTCTCTTGAGCTATGATCAACATAGTAACTCAGAAATCCCGGTGATGAAAATTTTTTTTGAGAAGTGTACATTAGAGCAATTCATTAGAGTAGAATGGAGAGATTTGGGCGGCTCTTAACAGTGGGGTCTTGAAAGCCGATGAGGGTGAAGCGAGATGAGTATGGAGCAGAGCCGCAACACAAGGGCAGGGGAAACTGGAGATCCCCGAGAAAACCAGCTGACCAGCAGCATCATCCGGCACGATTCCCAATGTAAAAATCCGGGGGTGACTCCGCCGGAATTCGAACCCAGTTCACCTTGGTGGAAGAAGAGTAATCTAACCACTACACCCTTGCAGCGCCCCAACAATTCATTAGAGATTACATACAATATATCAACAAAACAAGGTAAACAAAACAAGTTTGGGCACCCATTTACACCCATTTTTGTGCTCTTTATTAAATTTAGGGAGGTGCTGTGTGTACCCTTACCATTAGTTCTTACAACACTGGAGCTCCATCAGACGGACAAAGTATACTAAGTACTCTTACCCAACAGAGGTCTGGATCCAGTGGTTGTTCCCTCTTTGAGGAACCTAGCCACACGGAACGTGCCCGACTACATGAATGAACCTGTGCCAGTTCTCTACAAGGTTGTAATAGGAGTGTTTCTAGGTTGGTTGTTGTCAGGCATACTTAGTTCGTGGTACCACCTTTCAGTTGACCTGGAGGGGTGAAATCTCAGAGCAATCTAATGTGCAATTTCTTCTTGGTAAAATAGGATTCATAGGCCAAGATGATGTGCCAGGAGGGGGAGGGTTTGTACGAACTACACTAGTAATGCATTGAAGAAGACATAGTAAACATCATCCAATCCAAACAGGTTTTACACCACAAACTGATTGTGTGTAGAGGCCACTCTAATCATAAGGGAAGGGGACCACTCACCTGCACTGATCTGCAGCCATTAGACAGAGTGTCTTATCACAGGCTGTCTGACAATACAACGAGTGCAGTAGGTTGTGCAATTCCATTACATGTGTATCACAAAAGTGCGTCTGCAATGCCTGGAAAATGACAGCAAACATTTAAGTAACTTTGAGGGTGGCCATATAGCAAGACTGGAGATTCCACAGAACTGCCGCTTACTTGGGGCATGACACGTCAGTAGTCAACTGGTGGTGAAGAAAATGGGTGACAAATGGATACTACCAGTGCCACTTCGCTGCACTGATGAGAGCCTGGACAGAAGCATCATTCGGGCCACCCTTTCTGACAGAACAGCAATTGCATGTNACTTCGCTGCACTGATGAGAGCCTGGACAGAAGCATCATTCGGGCCACCCTTTCTGACAGAACAGCAATTGCATGTGTAATCAGAGCCACTGTGGGCCCCCATGTGTCTACATAAAGAATAAGCAACTGCTTGTTGAAGGTTCTCATGTTCCTGTGGTACACATATATGCCTGCAACCTGCTCATTGTCGTGAAAGTCTCCAGTGGTGTCAGGAGAGTGTGTTGGAGAGGCGAATTGAGAGCAGTTGTGTTCAGTGATGAGAGTAGTTTCTGCCTTGGACAAAGTGATGGCCATGTTTGCATAAACATGCATGTGAGTGGAACAATCGATCAAGTATTTGCCATACCAGACCCACACCTGAGATTATGGCATGGGATGCAATAAGCCACACATCCCAATTGCCTCTGGCATTCATTCATTCTGGCATACATCCGTGACATTTTCAATCCTGTCCTCCCATATCTCAACACATTGCAAAAAACAATCTTCCAGCACGATAACACATGTCCCCATGTTGCTAAGGCAACACAGCATGCTCTAAATTGTGTACGCATGCTACCCAGGCCCATTATATCTCCAGACCTCAGCCCCATTGAGCATGTGTGGGACATGATGGGACGGTGCCTGATATCCAGTCCAGCCCTAGCAACGACCATCACCCAGCTACACCAAGAAGTACAGCGAGCATGAGATTCCATTCCCAGAGAGACAATCAGCATTTGTATGATAGGTTACATGCCAGAATTTCTGCATGTGTGGCTGTTCGAGATGGTTACACTTCTCATTAAGGTGTCTGCTGTATATGTTGCATTTAATATTCTGGATGTCCCACGGACTTGATGTTATGATCAGTCCCACAGACCACCTCCTTCTTCTTGTATACCCAACTTTGGAGCAGATATGTGTATTCCTATGGGGTGATGTTAAAAACCTTTCCACTAGGGTAATTTACAGCAGTGCTGGTCTCTTCAGTCTCGAATACCATTATCTTAAACCATCTGGAGTAAACATCCATGGTAACCAGCAAGTTTTCTTTATCCCAGCTGCACTATAGGTATGGTTATACATGTCCAGGCAGTCTATACGCGGCACGTAAGATGAGTTAGTGGCCAAATAGAGATCATTGTGGTGGTGGCACAACTGTTGTCACACAGCAGTTAGCACCAGTAATTTATTTTGGGGCCTGCGCAGCCATAAATTATTCCAATCTCCTGACAGTAGTTCTACAGTATGTTCCTCAGCAAGCATTTAATTTCCAACTTGGCTTGTTGTGCCTTCGTGAAGACATCTCTACTGCTTTGTCGAGTTGTCACCTGGTACAAAGTCTTGCAATCTGTTTTCGACAATGTTCTGGAGCAGCAGCCACTCTCAGTCAACCTATTTCTTGCCTGTCGAGGTGATGCAGAGGTTCATGGGTAGCCGGCTATGATGCACTTCTCTTCTTGAAATTACACTGAAGAGCCAAAAAAACTGGTATAGACATGCGTATGCAAATAACAGAGGTATGGAACCAATCAGAGTAATGTGATACGGTCGGCAGCGCCTATATAAGACAACAAGTGTCTGGCAAAGTTGCTAGANCAATCAGAGTAATGTGATACGGTCGGCAGCGCCTATATAAGACAACAAGTGTCTGGCAAAGTTGCTAGATTGGTTACTGCGGGATGTTACCGTCCAATAGTTCTTTTAAGTGAGTTTGAACGTGGTGTTATAGTTGGGACACGTGAGATGGGACATACTGCGGCTACAATGGCAGGTTATCAAGATTTAAGTGAGTTTGAACGTGGTGTTATAGTTGGGACACGTGAGATNACTTCGCTGCACTGATGAGAGCCTGGACAGAAGCATCATTCGGGCCACCCTTTCTGACAGAACAGCAATTGCATGTATATTCAGAGCCACTGTGGGCCTCCATGTGTCTACATAAAAAATAAACAATTGCTTGTTGAAGGTAGGTTTATATTCTCATGTTCCTGTGGTACACGTATACCCCTGCAACCTGCTCATTGTCGTGAACGTCTCCAGTGGTGTCAGGAGAGTGTGTTGGAGAGGCGAATTGAGAGCAGTTGTGTTCAGCGATGAGAGTAGTTTCTGCCTTGGACAAAGTGATGGCCATGTTTGTGTTCATAAACGTGCATGTGAGTGGAACAATCCATCAAGTATTTGCCATACCAGACCCACACCTGAGATTATGGCATGGGGTGCAATAAGCTCCACTTCCCAATTGCCTATGGCATTCATTCATTCTGGCATACATCCGTGACATTTCCAATCCTGTCCTCCCATATCTCAACACATTGCAAAAAACAATCTTCCAGCACGATAACACATGTCCCCATGTTGCTAAGGCAACACAGCATGCTCTAAATTGTGTACGCATGCTACCCGGGCCCATTATATCTCCAGGCCTCAGCCCCATTGAGCACCTGATATCCAGTCCAGCCCTAGCAACGACCATCACCCAGCTACACCAAGAAGTACAGCGAGCATGAGATTCCATTCCCAGAGAGACAATCAGCATTTGTATGATAGGTTACATGCCAGAATTTCTGCATGTGTGGCTGTTCGAGATGGTTACACTTCTCGTTAAGGTGTCTGCTGTATATGTTGCATTTAATATTCTGGATGTCCCACGGACTTGATGTTATGATCAGTCCCACAGATCACCTCCTTCTTCTTGTATACCCAACTTTGGAGCAGATATGTGTATTCCTATGGGGTGATGTTAAAAACCTTTCCACTAGGGTAATTTACAGCAGTGCTGGTCTCTTCAGTCTCGAATACCATTATCTTAAACCATCTGGAGTAAACATCCATGGTAACCAGCAAGTTTTCTTTATCCCAGCTGCACTATAGGTATGGTTATACATGTCCAGGCAGTCTGTATGTGGCACGTAAGATGAGTTAGTGGCCAAATAGAGATCATTGTGGTGGTGGCACAACTGTTGTCACACAGCAGTTAGCACCAGTAATTTATTTTGGGGCCTGCGCAGCCACAAATTATTCCAATCTCCTGACAGTAGTTCTACAGTATGTTCCTCAGCAAGCATTTCATTTCCAACTTGGCTTGTTGTGCCTTCGTGAAGACATCTCTGCTGCTTTGCCGAGTTGTCACCTGGTACAAAGTCTTGCAATACGTTTTCGACAATGATCTGGAGCAGCAGCCACTCTAAGTACACCTATTTTTTGCCTGTCGAGGTGATGCAGAGGTTCATGGGTGGCCGGCTATAATGCATTTTCTTCTTGAAATTACACTGAAGAGCCAAAAAAACTGGTATAGACATGCGTATGCAAATAACAGAGGTATGGAACCAATCAGAGTAATGTGATACGGTCGGCAGCGCCTATATAAGACAACAAGTGTCTGGCAAAGTTGCTAGATTGGTTACTGCGGCTACAATGGCAGGTTATCAAGATTTAAGTGAGTTTGAACGTGGTGTTATAGTTGGGACACGTGAGATGGGACATACTGCGGCTACAATGGCAGGTTATCAAGATTTAAGTGAGTTTGAACGTGGTGTTATAGTTGGGACACGTGAGATGGGACATAGTATCTCCGAGGTAGCAATAAAATTTGGATTTTCGCGTACGACCATTTCACGAGTGTACCGTGAATATCGGGAATCCGGTAAAACATCAAATTTTCGACATTGCTGCGGCAGGAAAAAGATTGTGAACGAACAGCACAAACGACGACTGACGAGAATCATTAAACATGACAGACGTGCAAACCTTTCTCAAATTGGCGCAGATTTCAATGCCTCCTGCATACCTTCAGACATTAGTCTAGTCCATGCCACGTCGTCTTGTGGCACTTCTGCGTGCTCACTGGGGCCCTACACGATATTAGGCAGGTGTACCAGTTTTTTTGGCTCTTCAGTGTATATTCAATAGCATATAAAACTGATAAGTGTTTGTTGGGACCACCGACTTGGGCAGATCAAGAATAATGGCTTTCCTTAGCTGGTAAATGTGTGTCAACTGTCTCTGAATGTCCGACGCTGAAGATTTATTCACCTTGCTAGCTTCTGGTATAGCTTGTTTTAGTTAGCTGGATGCTCTGGGAGGAAACAAAAGGAGGAAGAATGAGCTCCTAAACCTGGTGGATCATTAGTTAATTTCAAAGATGATTACTGTGTATAACTGTGGCTATCTCATCAAGGAGAACTTGAAATTCATGCCATTGCCTGGTGCAACCACTCGGTAGTAGGCTCAGCAATGTGGGCGCATCAGTCTTCTGTGTTACAAAATGCAAGGTTATTGGTGACTTTGGCTAGTCTATTTCCCAAGCCTGGTTCATAATCTGCTCAGGTATCTTATCAGCTCAAAGTAGTGGTACAATATAGATTTAACAAAATAACATCCTGGGCAAACATTTGGGTGCTATGAGCGATCTTTTCATCTCAGTCAACTTTGATTTGCACCATCAGTTAGGTAAAGATGATTAATCATTGCAGCGTTGTGTTGAAATGTGTCGCACAGGACTGCATAGGCCCTGTATTATTATTTCTTCTAGATCAACAGGTTTATGTACCAAAAGAAATGTATAAATAGGGAAAGAGTAACTCCACAAGGAGCAAAAGTTTGCCTGTGCTGAGGTGAGGACCTACCACTACAACTAGGCCTTACCTTAGACAAATAAAGGTAATGTTCGTGTGGCAAAGTGCTACTGCAGCACTTTGCACTTATGTCATTCAACCACAACACTGCAAGGCAGCAATCATGCAGCAATNAAAAAAAAAAAAAAAAAAAAAGCTGCATATTAGCGGCACGCAGATGACAAATATGAGATGACAAGCAAAAATTGTTTCAGAAATAAGTCAACATTATGTTGTCAATGGACTTATACACACTGTTATTGGAAACGGGACATCCGCACAATAAAAAAAAAATATATATATATATATATATATAAAGCAATTTTCTGTGTTTTTCCAACTCCTGCAATTATTATTTTTAAATATGAAATTCACTTTTGTATATATTGAAAAATATACACTTCCAGTCTTACAAAACCAAACTGCAGAAAGCAAACAAACATCTCACTTACAAGATAGCACTGTCACTAGTAGCAGCTTACTCAGCAGAATTTGCAGAAGTGCCATGCCTGCTGAACATGCCCTGTGACGTTCCCTAGCTGGGACCGTCAGCATAACTCCTCACAATTAGTGATGAATTCCCATTATGTCTCTCACCAATCAAGTGTGGCAACACTTGGTTGACGGTGACATTTAGATGCGAGCGTGCAACACAGGTGCACACAGCTTGCAGCTGTTAACTCACACAGGGCAAGTAACACAATCAAGTTCTGGTAGCCTTTAACTCCAAACAACAGAAAGCACATGGTTACCAGAGTGGATCCTCGTACCCATTTGTGAAGGTGGTGCCAAGCTGTCAGAGTTCATGGTGACGACCTTGCAACTGAAACAGTACGAGACATGGCTCATCGTTCTAGCTGGGCAGCCGTAGTGATACAACTGAAGGCTGTACTCGCAGTGTACACTGTGAATACCTGCCTGGGGTACAAGTGTTCAGCGTCTGACAGGAACCAGTGCTTCGGTACAAGACTCACTCTGGTTTCACTCATACTTCAACTTCAACCCAAGCTGATGGAGGAAGTCCAGCGGCTGAGCTTGAAGAAGCAGCAGCCCCTCCTACAACATTCGGAACGACAAAGTGTCACTCTGGACCCATTTTTGATGGCATTTGGCTGAAATGGTTGGTAGTTACGACGGTTGGGTGTAATGACATGAAAGAGCTTGTCCGTCGTTGAGGTAGATATGTCAGTACTAAAACTGTAAATTCCTAATCATATTTGGTGTTCTAAACTATCACATGACTAAAACCAACTTAGAACTTTCTAGATATTGTACCAGTATCATTGAAGCTTCCATATTTTGTTAAGTTGTGGGTATGAACATATGTTGTTGTCGCTGCTGTGTTTAGTCTGTCCTGCAAGTTTGGTTTTCTTGTTTTTGTTTTGAGGCATGTTCTCTGTTGTATTAACATTTCTTTGATTATTGTCCATGTCCTCCTTACTTAGGGATGGGTAATATTTTCTCTGTCACTGCAAATTGTCACAGCTCCACGGTTGTCACTGTCATGTATCGTGACGTAAAATTCCAAGTCTCGATGACAGCGACCGTGCCGACCTGTTCCCACGAATTGGCGACAAGAGCCAGAGATCATCCGCGTCGCTCGTCACAACTGCATGTCATGGTCGCTGTGCTGCGTGAAATTGTACAGTTCTTGCCGTTCCATGTGACTGGCACTGGCAAAGATGATGTAATACACATAGTCGACCCTAGCTACACGAAGACTATTACCACGATAAAAATAAGTGGCTAAATTTTGTTGTTACATCTAGCTGTTTCATTTGTAGTTCCAAGATCTATATTACGCTNACGATAAAAATAAGTGGCTAAATTTTGTTGTTACATCTAGCTGTTTCATTTGTAGTTCCAAGATCTATATTACGCTGTTTGTCTTATTTAAATTGTCATAGTGCTTAAGTAAAGAGATTTATTTATAAAGTAGTGCTCTTCAGTGTAACAAATTGCAAATGCAATTGCTTTGCTAACCACTCTGAAATATTACATCAAAATAAAAAGACACCACATAAAGATGAAACACAACCAAAATATCCGCAAGTATTATGAAATAACCAATATTTAAAAAAACTTTAGATAAATTTCAAACGAAATAAATTTAATACATATATAAATGTCTGTAAAAAAAAAGAAAAATTATTTTGGGAATATTTCCAATTACCTGTACATAAAAACAATATATCACATAGAAAAATCACCTAAAATCAAAAATATTAAATTTCAGGGCAATTTTAGATGTTTTAAATTATTTATTATGTGAAATTTGCCATTTAAATTATGTTTGCATATATCGCAAATGTCTCTATCAATAGAGCATAAATGGATTGCATCGTTCTGGAGCAGATACCTCAAAATATGGTGGTTGCTTGATAATTTGCATTTTGACAATTATAAATTCTATAAAAATACATCATAAAGTTTGAACTGTGTTTTAAATGTTCTCCAAACCAGTTATCATAGTGATTTACATAGAAAGAAGTTCACAGAGAAGGTACAATGAATAAAATAAGGGAATATGAAAAGCAGTGACAAAGTCGCCGCTATTTGTCACCGTTCCAGGAATGTTGTCAGTACTCCAATCTCAACATACTGTTATTCTACCTTCTTAAATGTTTCACTATGATAATTGTTTTATTTTAACTTTTTTTTATTGAAAATCTTTGTTATTTAACTTATGATATAACAGTATATATTCTGAGTGGTTTTCACTGTTTTATTTTAACTTTTTTTTATTGAAAATCGTTATTTAACTTATGATATAACAGTATATATTCTGAGTGGTTTTCACTGTTTATTTTAACTTTTTTTTATTGAAAATCTTTGTTATTTAACTTATGATATAACAGTATATATTCTGAGTGGTTTTCACTGTTTTATTTTAACTTTTTTTTATTGAAAATCTTTGTTATTTAACTTATGATATAACAGTATATATTCTGAGTGGTTTTCACTGTTTTATTTTAACTTTTTTTTATTGAAAATCTTTGTTATTTAACTTATGATATAACAGTATATATTCTGAGTGGTTTTCACTGTTTATTTTAACTTTTTTTTATTGAAAATCTTTGTTTAAATTGAATACTATATTGTCATATATAAGACTCACCAAATCACTGTTTTATTTTAACTTTTTTTTATTGAAAATTTTTGTTATTTAACTTATGATATAACAGTATATATTCTGAGTGGTTTTCACTGTTTTATTTTAACTTTTTTTTATTGAAAATCTTTGTTATTTAACTTATGATATAACAGTATATATTCTGAGTGGTTTTCACTGTTTATTTTTCTCCTCCCTCAATTTTCGTCAGATTGCTAGATTGTTTGTTATCAATGTTTCAATGACTACTAGAATAGCCATTGTTTCCCATTTCTTTGTACTTCTTTGTGGCATCATATTTTCATTTATTTATTCTGATAAACACTGTATATTATTAATTTAAGGTACTACTGTGTCATAATACACCAGTACATGGAACTTGAAGTTTCCTTTCTTGATGATATTTACAGTTAGAATACTGCCTGCATTTATTTTTATCCCTGAAAAGCATTTCATACTGTCAATCATAAAATATTAATAATAAAATTATTAGCAACTGTCATGTAAACTGGTTTAGTACTAACCGGAAAAATTTATGTTTCAAGTTAAAATAGGAGATGTTTACTGATACACACACACAACTCCTTCAGTAGCACCCAAGGAGGGATTATTGCCATTACTGTTTACCATATTTTGTACATGACAACTTTAATTGTATGGATCTGTTGCATTAACACTCTATAGCCACCCTGCTTGCAAACAAAAAAAAACTACCTACAACACTAAACTGACTGTGACAAGTGTTAAAAATGACGTACCAAATACGAGAAACAATGTGAAAAAAACAAGTGCCTTAACCACAAGACACTCTTAAAAATCATTGTCATATCTCTCCATGGAAAAATAAACCAAACCAACCACAGCCCTGTGACCCAGGTGTAAAATGAACTAAGTAAGTGTGTTCATGACCTAAGTGCCCCATTACAGCAAAAATTATTTCCTTACACAACTAATTATTTAGTGACCAATTCCACCAAGCCTACCACAGTTACAAATCTTCTGATTATGGTAAAAAAAAACTTGAAAGCCTTCACCATGCATATTTATTGGTGGCTACGGGATTCATGTTCAATGAATGACACAGGAAGCAACAGTAAAATGTTCTCGGTATCCTCTCGGTTGAAAAGGCAGTAAAGTTGTGTGCTGGCCATGTGTATCCATTCCCAATTAGAATAAGGAAAAAGGCAGTCAGAAATATTTCCCTTTAGTAGTAACGTTCTTTGAACCAACATCCAGAATTATATCATGAAAAATCTAATTAATTATCAGAGCCTGTAACTGTTCTAATTAATCATCAGAACCTATAGTGTTGGCATATCAGTAAACTATGGAAAGATTGGTTTTGTTTCCCAAAAATCACTTACAATTCAGCCAAATATGAATGAAATTAATTTTTTATTGTCATTATCATAAGAGTTCATAATGCAAGAAGATATTGCTGAAGTTCATTTCACATGATGTTGACACTCTTGTTCTGAAGGTATTAAACATTTGTATGTATTTCCACCTTGTACCAAAAATGTTACTGGGGCCAAATAATGTATTAATTTTGTACAAGTACATATATGCAGTCTTTAAAAAATAATTTCTGTTGTTGGTAATGTTTCTATAGTAGAATCACATTCTTTTATAATGGTGGTGAAAATAAATTACACCCATGGATAAACATAAGCATTAACTTATAAAAATTCTCCTCTGTAAACAACAAGTAAATTTTATTTGAGATATGGCAACTGTATTGTGATATAATCAAAGTCAGCATTTATTTTTATACACTGATTTCAGCCATAAATCGGCAGTAGTCTGGAGCTACGTATGAATATAAATATAATTTTCCAGATTTGCTTTGTTTCTCTTGTTAAATTTTTATGAGATACTTGGAGACAAATAAAAATATATAGATTTGTTTGATTTGTAATAACTTAATTCAAATTATTTGAACTTTATAAAGGGCACCAATCCTTAATACAAGGATAAATTAAAATTTTGTCTGATTAACTTTAGCTGGCAAAACATGAGAGTTCTCAAGACCACTGGTGTTTCAACTATGACAAAAATTACCACTTCTTAGCTCAATAATCTAAACACGGTTTCAACGCTCAGTTCTAAAGAAAACTAAAATAAGTTGGAAAAACAAAAAATATCTGATGATAGCCCACATTTAAACTGTCTTAAGGAAATCTGACTGTATTAATGCACAACAAATTACAACTTAACTCCATATTTTTTAATCAACAAACCCTAGTGTTTATGACAACATGAATTAGGCCATAGAGTACTATTTATTTCAAAGATAAGTCAAGAAATATAATATAAATCCCAACAAGGTTGTAGATGGACGATGTCTTCCCGTCAGGGGTCGAGTGCCCCTGCACACTATAGACACCACAAATAAAAATATTTCATTATAATAATCAAAAATGGAAAACTACTAACAAAAACCATTTAAATTAAAAGACACTAATACGGTTTTAAAATAATTAAAACTAATTAATAATATGTGTGAGTGAGTGAGAGTGAGTGAGTGTGTGTGAGAGTGAGAGTGTGAGTGTGGGGGTGAGAGTGTGGGGGTGAGAGTGTGGGGGTGTGAGTGAGTGAGAAAATGTGAGAGTGAGTGTGTGAGAGTGTGTAAGAGTGAGTGTGAGTGAGTGAATGAGTGTGAGTGAAGAGATTTGGATGGCTCTTAACATCGAGGTCTTGAGAGTCAATGAGGGTGAAATGAGATGAGTATGGAGCAGCGCCAGAATGCAAGGACGGGGGAAACCGGAGATACACGAGAAAACCCGCCGACCAGCGGCATTATCCGGTATGATTCCCCATGCGAAAATACGGGGGCGACCCCGCCGGGAATCAAACCCGATTCGCCTTGGTTGGAGGCAAGTAGTCTAACCACTACGCCACCGTAGCCCCAAATATGAAAAAAAAGAATACTACTGACAAGTAAAATAATTAACAATATTGAATCACATTAGATAAAGTAATTACTAAACAAAACAGCAAAAAACAATAACAGTAAACTTTAATTCATTGAAAATATTACAAGGGTGCATAAATGTTGTGCATTAAATTCACTAGTGTATAACACACACTACCATGACAGCACTTGTTTCCTAACAGAGACCACAGACAATTACTGTTCTATAAAGTGCAAAATGGAATAAGATGCTGTGTTGGAGACACAAGATGGAATGTAGTGGGCTGTGGAAGGGGTGGGAACAATTATCCTGACATGATCCACTGTCCATCCACTACATTTATAGTCCATACTGTATAAGAAGGTCACTTTCTGACAGGTCTGCGAAAGTAGCACCACTGTTTACATCTGACTACGTATCCTTCCGCCATCAGCTGGTCCGTCAAAGCGGGGCTGTATTTTTTATCAACATGCTGTCAGCTAATCCACTTCTCATTGTACTGTAATGCTAAACAAATTTTAAGATACTTTAAGACTGACATCTGTCTAAAAAAATAAGTAGGTTATAAAAGTAAAAATATAAAATGTTGCAAATAATTAAATATTTGCTAACTCTTTCTTAATTTGTCTGAGATACTGAATTTGGGTTAACATTTGCGAGACGGTCTGTTGTATCTATTATCACACTTTGGACGTTATAGCTAATATATTCGAGTTGGAAATATGTGACGTGGAATAACGTTAGAATTGCTTAAAAACTATTCACGCGTGTCTCACTTTCTACGGAAACAAGGAGATGGGTTTCTAGAGAACAATATGGCGTGCAATTTACGTAGACGAATGATTACCGGCTGAATATAAATGACTTGTACTCCAAATTGTTGTACATGAAATATATGTTACTTTAAAAATTATGCAGAGCTCGTGGAAAAATATAACTATTGGCATATGTTTGTAAATTCGTTATATATCGCGCAGGAAAGAGGTTCATTTCTGGCTGGTAATAGCTCGCAGAATATCCGATAGATAGCGCGCAGCACGTCACGGCGAAGTTTTGAGTAACTCTCTTTATGGTCAACAGATAGCGTATTTTTTAAAGTTGATAATTCTTATGTTACGGGCTGGAAATATATTTCAAATTCGTGTCGTTTCGTCAAATTATTAGAAAAAATAATTCAACAATATTATGCAATATTTCTGTATGCTTTTGGAATTAATATCATGGACGTGTTGAAAGCAAGGTTGGAGATGGATGATACAACGTGAAAAAGCTTTCTGAAGTTAGCACAACTTCAGAAAACTTTTCCGCGTCGTATTGTTCTATTGTAAATTTCATTTTGAACATAAATACATTATCACGAAGTTTAGTTTTTAACACTAACAACCACTGTTTTGTGACCTTGTAAAATAAAATGTATTAATAAATGTAAGAACTCTTTCTTATCCGCGTATTTTCTGCTTTTGTGATGTGCATCGGCAGTGCACTCAGAATAGCCAATGTAATTTTAATTTTTGTTCGTTCGTGCATCAGTTCAAACAGGATTTTGTAAATGCCACTTTGTTTGTTTCATATACTTCAAGTTGCCACTCACTGACTGTCAGAAAGTGGCCTTCTTACACCGTATGGACCATACCAAATTTATTACACATGAAAATCAGGGCTTAGGTCCGCTGGATATCAAACCCAGATTGGAAGACCGACATGTTAAATGCATGGCCAGAAATAGCTCACCACCAAAAATGAACTGAAAGTGAACTTTATTGATGTAATTTGTGCAAGAAACATAAAATGTTCAACATTCACCATTTAAATTATTTACTAATAAAAACTATAAAATTTTAAAGCCTATTGTCATATAGTCATAAATTATTTAATTACTGTTTTATCATAAATTATTTACTGGAATAGTAATTCCACTTACAGCGTGTAATAATAACTTAACTTACCTGAGACTTGATGGGAACAATGGTAATGTTAGGCATGCTATTCTTGAGTATATTCTGTCGAATATCTTTTGTTGTAGACACATCAGCAGGTTCATCATCACTACTGATATTTATCAATTCTTTTTCATCATCAGATCCTCTAAAAACAACCATTAAACATACAGACTTTAGATCATTCAGAAAATTAACATAACACATTTCAACAGTTTGTAACGTCGCAGCAGTCAGAATGGGGACTGGAAATTACAGCTCGGTTCGCTCAATCGGTAGACACATGAAACTTAAAAAAAAGGTGCCAAATAAATATAAAATAAAGTCAAGTCTCAGTTTATTTACTGTAATTGTATTAAATATTCAAAAGAAACAGCTCACACACAAGCTGCAGATATGCAGAGTCCCGAACAGTCAGTTTCACCAGACAAACAAACAAAGAGCAGCGCCGCAGTAGTTTATTTATTATTCACGTCATTTAAAGCTTGCATTGCAAGAGGATTTTATGAAGACAGGAGGGACGTTAGTTCCCTCCTGGCACCCTAGTGACCTTCCACACCGGCGGATAAATAATTGAGCAGGATAAAGTTTACTGGTGTGGGGGTTATTTGCCACGCTCGATGCGTCTGGTTACGTCTACTGTCTTGCTTTGCGCTCTTCTGCTTTTTTCTGCTANTCGCGGGTGGTAGGCACACAGGGTATAAGTCCCCCCATACCTACCTCGCCCCTGGGTGCCAAAAACGTGACCATATAAGGGCATGGCATGGGCCGGAATCTCACCCCACGCCATACCAAACTCCGTAGTAGTAAAAATATCATCAAACTTCTAGAACAAAAACAGGAAACAGGTGAGTATGTAATCTGGGCTTGCGTGGAGGTGGCCTTGGCTGCTGGCAAGTCAGTATGTGCCTGTAACANGTAATCTGGGCTTGCGTGGAGGTGGCCTTGGCTGCTGGCAAGTCAGTATGTGCCTGTAACAGGTTGTGGAAGCATGGAACGCTCTACGCGAGCATAGCAAGCCGACACACACCTCGTGTATGGAACAGCCGACACAAGTGCAATGCAAGCAGTAGAGCTGTACCAGTTGTTCTACCCAGCATGACGTCAACCCTCCCGTGCGACACTTCTACTGCTCCATTACAGATTACGGGATGAAGGCTCGACGATAGTGACGAGGGCAAATGCTAGAGCACCACGGACAAGGTGAACGACGGCATATGGCGAGGATGTGCTTCGACC
This sequence comes from Clitarchus hookeri, assembly GCA_002778355.1. Lineage (NCBI taxonomy): Eukaryota > Metazoa > Arthropoda > Insecta > Phasmatodea > Phasmatidae > Clitarchus > Clitarchus hookeri. The sequence goes on along the minus strand of NQII01003792.1, from coordinate 199,484 downwards.
TGAGCAGCAGAAACCGTCTGTTAGCTCACAGACTGCGGGCTGCAGTGTAGGTGTTAGTTATTCGATGATCCTGCTAGTATTGCACAAGAACCGTATGCACCCCTACAACGAAAGGAAGGTCCAAGTTCTTAGCGAATGTGATTATGTGCCACGTCTTATATTCTGCCCATGGTTCCTCCAAGAAAACAATGTGTGTCCAAAATTCACATACACTGCTCTTCACAAATGAAGCCCATTTCACCAGGGATGGAATCATCAACAGGAGGAACAGCAATGTCTGGGTGCATACTAATCTCCACCNGTGACCATATAAGGGCATGGCATGGGCCGGAATCTCACCCCACGCCATACCAAACTCCGTAGTAGTAAAAATATCATCAAACTTCTAGAACAAAAACAGGAAACAGGTGAGTATGTAATCTGGGCTTGCGTGGAGGTGGCCTTGGCTGCTGGCAAGTCAGTATGTGCCTGTAACAGGTTGTGGAAGCATGGAACGCTCTACGCGAGCATAGCAAGCCGACACACACCTCGTGTATGGAACAGCCGACACACACCTCGTGTATGGAACAGCCGACACAAGTGCAATGCAAGCAGTAGAGCTGTACCAGTTGTTCTACCCAGCATGACGTCAACCCTCCCGTGCGACACTTCTACTGCTCCATTACAGATTACGGGATGAAGGCTCGACGATAGTGACGAGGGCAAATGCTAGAGCACCACGGACAAGGTGAACAACGGCATATGGCGAGGATGTGCTTCGACCTGAGCAGCAGAAACCGTCTGTTAGCTCACAGACTGCGAGCTGCAGTGTAGGTGTTAGTTATTTGATGATCCTGCTAGTATTGCACAAGAACCGTATGCACCCCTACAACGAAAGGAAGGTCCAAGTTCTTAGCGAATGTGATTATGTGCCACGTCTTATATTCTGCCCATGGTTCCTCCAAGAAAACAATGTGTGTCTAAAATTCACATACACTGCTCTTCACAGATGAAGCCCATTTCACCAGGGATGGAATCATCAACAGGAGGAACAGCAATGTCTGGGTGCATACTAATCTCCACCACACGCACCCCATGGGCTACAGTGTCAACATGTGGGCCAGCATTGTCAACAATCACTTGTTGGGGCCTTGTTTGCTACCCGACCGCCTCAATGCAGGCCGCTACCCGACGTTCCTGCAGATGGTATTGCTGGAGTTGCTGGAAGATTTACCTCTTGCCATTTGTCACACCATATGGTTTCAGTATGATGGGGCACCACCATTCCTGCTGTCGTACGCCGCCATCTTGACGTCACATCTCCAGGCCGCTGGATTGGCAGAGGTGGGCCCATCCATTGGGCGGCCCGATCTCCAGACCTGACTCCGCTGGATTTCTTTTTATGGGATCACGTCAGCTCCCTTGTCTACGAGACGCTTGTGGCTACTGAGGAAGATCTCGTCGCAGGTCTGATAGCCACATTTGATTATGTACGCGCCATACCAGACATTTATGCAAGTGTCCAGGCCAACCTGATCCGCCGTTGCCATTTGTGTATTGAAGTTGGAGGACGGCAATTTGAATATAAGTTGTAAATGCTGCCATTAATAAATGTATATTACGTACACATATGTCCCACAATACTCCTATCTGCACTCCGTTCCTTGTTCCCTATGCTTGCCCTCATTTACATTAACCATTAGATGCGGAAGTACGTCCATGTAGCGTGGTGTGGGTGGCAAATGTGTTGCCTACCCTTGCAGGGCTACACCGCACCTTCAAAATTTTGAGTGGCGTTTTCTCGAAAAATGTTTACCGGAGCAAGTTCGGACAAGAGGACCTTTTGTCTTCATTGTGCTATGGAGGTCATAATGTGCCTCAACTTTTTCTTTACCACCTAGCGTTTTAAAGTTCCCTGCGAAAAGAGTGCGACTACCCCTACTTACGCAATGAAGGGGGATGATTTAACAAACCAAATTTACACAGATTTACNACGATTTAACAAACCAAATTTACACAGATTTACGATCTCCGATTTGTGAAACACCATTCCGATTATGGTCGCTCCATCAAAAGTATATGTACCTCTCTTAATTAATATTCAGCATATGATAGTGTTGTCAATGTATATCTTACCTNCGCTCCATCAAAAGTATATGTACCTCTCTTAATTAATATTCAGCATATGATAGTGTTGTCAATGTATATCTTACCTTATTGTCCACAAGGAATTACCTCCTGGAGTTTGGCACATGAATTCTGGTTCATGTTGTGGCTTGGTCATAATTGCCAAGTTGGCAACATGTAAGAGAATAAAGTTGAGGAGGTCTGTGACAGTATCATGATGATGCTGACAGCTAATGTGAATAAACTGATTCGCAATGCATAAACTGACTAATTATTGTAATAGGTACTAACTAAGCTGGTTGCAACATGCTGCAAGTCATATGTGGCAATACAGCTGCTAGGCATGCTACTAAAATAACCATAAGTTTAAACTAATGGGCACCATAAAATCACAAATACAATTACAAAAATTTAATCTTGAATGGGATGCTTATTCTATTTTCATAGGTACATAATTGATGATAGAAAAGCCAGATGTAGCTTGCATACTGTGTTTAAAGTTACCTGACTTTTCCCTGATTTTCCCCGACAGATTTCAAATTCCCTGATATTTCCCTGTTTTCCAAACAATTGACAACGATGGCAATGTATTTACACAATTACAAAACCTAGCATTTATGTTAACTATAAATTTTGAAGACTTAAAAAAGAAGCATTTTAAACAGCTCAATATTTTAATGTTTTTTCTGGAAATCAATTCATACTTCTAAAAATTCAATCAATTCAAAACATTTGTAGAACTTTGAATCTTAAAATTTAGTTTGTGATAANCAATTCATACTTCTAAAAATTCAATCAATTCAAAACATTTGTAGAACTTTGAATCTTAAAATTTAGTTTGTGATAACAAATTTTGTACATTAACTTTTTGAAATAACACACACACTTTAAATTTTTGGTCAAATTTTATTCAATTATGAGAGAGACAAAATTAGTGCTTAGGTCTACTAGCCTTGNACACACTTTAAATTTTTGGTCAAATTTTATTCAATTATGAGAGAGACAAAATTAGTGCTTAGGTCTACTAGCCTTGACATAAAAATTTGCTTGCTCCAGCTTATGCTCTTTGAAGCTTACACTAAAAAAATTACTAGGCAATTATTAGCTAATGATTAAAAATACAAAATAAGAGGAGTGATTTTACAGGAAAAGAACATAGAAAAACATGTGTTCATATTAATCTAGGTGATTAGCATATACAAATAAAATACTATAACGAAAAGAACATGAACACTTATTTACATGCAATAGAAAATGTTTGGAAATGTGTATAAGTAACATGGGGGGGCTTTTAGAAGAGGGTCTTAAAACTAAACTAAGTACTTGGTTCAGGAGACCAAGTAATGCCTGTGCCAAATCAAGCCATGAAGATAGTGTCACTAAATGTGAAAACTAATGATGGAGTAAAGAAGATGTTACATGCAGTAGAAAAGTGAAAGGAGATGGGAGGCAAAAGAAGCAACTTAGAGTAAAAAAAAACAGCTAACACAAAAGATTGCAAAATATGTACAATTACAGTTTACAATTGGTATTTACAAATATCAGACAGGAAGGAACATATATAACACTGAGGAAAATGGAGTAGGTGGTTGGACGGATCTTGAGGTCACACAGTGATTACGCGATTTGGAAAAGGAACTGAATGATCGAGACCCGAACTCGGCCATGCCACACGGGCCCCACTCCCACACAACACATTGCTGGATGGAGGACCAGCTACTATGGACGCGTATGTTAGGGAGGATGGGTGGAGATGAAGTCCAGGATACTGTGATGGGGATGAGGATTCTGTGGGCCGTAGTCTGCGATGTTGGCATGATGGGGTGGTTGTGCCTCCACGCCCTCCAGTGAAAGCTGGTGGCAAGACAATGCGCCAACCCCATTGGATGTTCTATGTTGCCTACACAGAGGAGGAGGTCTGCAGGAGTAAGACGAGACATGCCAAGGACTAGGTAGAGACTGTCATTGAAGGCAGCAATGATGGGCATGTAGATGGATGGATGGATGGATGGATGGATGGATGGATGCATGGTTGGATGGCTGGCTGGATGGATGGATGGATGGATGGATGGATGGATGGATGGATGGATGGATGGATGGATGGATGGATGGATGTATGTACGCCCACACAACAGCACCACAAAGCAGGATGGGTAGAATGAGTGCTTTCCACAGCTGGAGCTGTACATCCTGAAGGCTCAGTAGAACATGAATGCTGCGTTGGCATTAATGGCAGCACTTTTACAGTACATATAAGTAATAAATAACACATTACGGTAAGCAGACTTAGCAAAAGTAATTTTAAAAATACATGGAATTAGTTACCGTGAATTCTGAAAGTAGGCTGATGTTTGCTGTTCACTGCCTCTGTTACCTGCGCGTTCCTAAATAAATCAGAACACAATTATAATGAAAATATGTCCAAAGAAAAATGAACTGTAATACACACACACAAAGGCTATTAGGATTATTTTGTACTGCGCAACAACTGCTAAGACACTATCACTGAGTAACAGTNATACACACACACAAAGGCTATTAGGATTATTTTGTACTGCGCAACAACTGCTAAGACACTATCACTGAGTAACAGTGGCCCCCAGCATAATTTGTAAAAAACCTAAATGCAAATGAAGTACATAAACTGGCATAACATACTCAAAGCTGACAACTCTGCTGGTACGGGAATCTACAGTTTGATGCAATTTAACACTAGGAAACAGCTGGGTGAGTTGGCAATGTTGAGGGTGGCTTAGGGGGGAGTATAACATAGAAACATGTGACATGGAAATTATAACAAGAAATTACTTATATAACTAATGAGCATACATTCATCTACATGGATGCAAAAAATTTCTTGTGAAATTCTTAAAAGTGTAGATAGTAGGTAGGCCTTGACATCTCATTGACACTACATCATTAGAGATGAACCAGAAACATATGCAACAGTAGTGAGACAATTACAAATACACACCTGCCTTACCTGGTACTCGCCTTACCCAAATCAAATAAGTTTACATTGTCTTCTGTAGTACTACTGGTGTGCAAAATGTGGTGGAAATTAGTTGAATGGTTTTGAAAATATGGCACAATTTTCAATTTTCTTACTTGACAATATTTTACAAAAAGGTCAGCAAAAGATTATTTCTGTATATCATAATTGATGCTTCTTATGAATACTGTTCTTGTAGAAAGTTTGGTTAAATTTTGTTGAATTCTTTATAGATATAACAAATTAATTTAAAAAAATTTACATTAATGCCATTTAAAAAAAAGGTTTTATGTGATGGTCATTGTAAATGGAGGACAAAAAGGTTGTGTATTAGCACATTTGATGATTGTCGTAGGCACTGCCAGTATATAACAATTAGTTATAATTGGTTATATAGTACTAAGCTAAAATGTTTATATAGCCACCATCTGTGAATAAGTGTATGACTTAAAACACACAAATTAATTTAGTCTACCATAGTGTAACTTCTTCACCAAATTTGGTAGGAATCAGTTGATTGTTTATCAAAGTATTTAATAAAAACTTTATTTTTCCATGTGCTACTATTTTACAAAATGGCCAACAAGAGAGGTACCATGTACAGACAAATTTGATAGTTGTAATATATATTGCCAACATACTAATTATAGTTGGACTTGTTACATGGTTTCAACTATATTACATAATATACCAAAATTTCCATATGTCTGCCATTTTGGAATTAAGTGTCTGACCCACTTAAAAACATACCAATTTACATAATCTCCCGCAGTAGTACTTGTTTGCCAAATTTGGTAGGAATCTGTTAATTTTTTCCCGAGACATGACATAAAAATCTTAGTTTTGTTCTTATGGCAATATCTTACAAAATGCAGCAAGTAAAAGTTGCTATTTGTTGGCAAAAAATTATGCTTGTAATATATACTTTTCGCATATAAAATTTGGTCAAAATTGGTTGAAAAGTATGCTACATATACCAAATAAACCTAAAATATTTGTATTGCCGCCATTTTTTTTTAAAATTACCTAATAGATTTCAATTGCAAACGTTTACATGGACTACCAAAGTATAACTTATGTGCTAAATCTGGTAAGAATTGGTTGAGTATTTTTCAAGATATAAAGTAAAAGTTTTATTTTTTCATGTGATGCTATCTTTCAAAATGGTGGACCAGCAACAATATCAATCTGTACATTCAATGCATACATGATGCACTGTCAACATACAAAATTCTGTTTAAATCAGTTGAATAGTTCCCAAGATGACATATCACCCTAAATTTTAAAATAGCCGCCATTTTGAAGCACCCAGTGTGGTTGAAAACTATAGAAGTAGGATGTTCTTACGAAGTACTATATGTGTACCGAGTTTGGTAAAATTCCGTTAAAGTGTTAAAAAATTTTTAGGTTTAGGTTGTCAACAGAATAGCAGAAGTGTTCATTATTCTTTTTCCCATTATAAAAACAACACCAAGATGTTTAGAATGTTCACCTTAAAAATATCTGAAACGCTTGCCCGTTATACATACGTGTCATACTCATAAGAAAGGCATGCTTTTAGATAACACAGTGTACATACTCCTTCATACCGAAGACCGCTTGCATTAAATAATCGTGAAATGACCCAAGACTTATGTTTAACAACATTTACAAGTAGAATTACAATGCATACCTCCAAAATCACAAAACTATACACAAGTGGGCATTGCTACGAACACCATTGTCATGATGACATGATACTAAACAGCTGAACAGAATTGATCCAAAGGTTTACAGCATACTTCAACAGTAATATTTGTCAAATAATGCAAGTTTATTGAACATTCGTCCAGCCAATCAGTTTTAAAGCACATAACACTAATGTTTCCTAATGCCTACTTACTGCCTTGCTTACAAAAAGAAACACTTTCCGCTTATGAAACTGATATACACGTAACTTCACCAGAATATCCAAACATTATTCTCAGCTGATGACAATGTATTTCATGAAACTGCATCCACACATTATTCTCAGCTGATGACAATGTATTTCATGAAACTGCATCCACACATTATTCTCAGCTGATGACAATGTATTTCATGAAACTGCATCCACACATTATTCTCAGCTGATGACAATGTATTTCATGAAACTGCATCCACACATTATTCTCAGCTGATGACAATGTATTTCATGAAACTGCATCCACACATTATTCTCAGCTGATGACAATGTATTTCATGAAACTGCATCCACACATTATTCTCAGCTGATGACAATGTATTTCATGAAACTGCATCCACACATTATTCTCAGCTGATGACAATGTATTTCATGAAACTGCATCCACACATTATTCTCAGCTGATGACAATGTATCTCATGAAACTGCATCCACACATTTAATCCAGTTTCTAATTTTGCCCCAAATTAATTACCTTGAAGTTTAATCGTGGAAGCCAGCACGGGATTTACTGATCGAAAAATTAGCTCATACAAATTAAATAGTTCGGACAAATGTTACAATACTGTTAAAACGTATTCCTGACACTCAAGGAATGTTTTACGTGGAGTATAAAATATTTTCGTGGCGTTATTATTTCAAAACGAGTTAGATACGTGCCGAGGTATGAACTCGTAAACTGGGAATTGTGTAAATACTAAATAACACACGCACATTTATTTAAGTTTTTAAGATTTCAATACAGATCGCAAATATAAAAAAACACACTTCTGAAGTTATTCATGTTTATTCAAGGTTCAAAATTTATACAGACTTAAATTGCAAGAAGTTTAACATTTTTGAGGTCGGCATATTAGGTATATGAATTTCCAAGAATTTTTGGGACAAGAAATAACGAGGAGATACAGCAGAAAGTAATAACAAATAATGCCACTTCACTCAGAACATGTATAAAAATGTTTTATTTATTAAGTTAATGAATACTTTATTTAAAGGAGTTACAAACTGACACTGAAAATCACGTTGGTCGCGAAATGTTATTTTGTTGACACACGAGTGCGGACCAGAAAAAAAATGAACCAGCTAACTTGAACACTGTATCAGCCAGGTGATGATGTGAAAGAGTTAAAAACATAAACGCGTTACAATCGCACCAAATTTTATTCTAATTTGCATACCACAAAAATAATCTGAGTTGCAGGTGACCAAAAAGTTTTTATATTACGACTAGTAAGACATTAAAACATGGAACTGCTTCTTTAAGTTCGCTGTCATCTTAACTGTGAGTATTGCGGTCATCGCTTACATTAAAATACATGCAGTTACGGGTAGTTATTTTTTTTTGTAGGTTAATTTTAAGAGTGGTCACTTTATCGTGAACCACCTACAATGTGCTTTACTGATTGTAGCCACCAAAACCAAAGATGTTAGGAAAACTTTCAACATATACAAAATAATATTTTAGCAATTCTAAACTTTTGTGTTACAAAAATGTGTGTGTATTATTTTGGTATAGGGCACTTAACAATTTGAATAATATAAAATAAAAAACACTAATTTTTTTTATGCAGAAAAAATATAACATTCACCTGATAATTCATGTTAAATAACAATGAGCAACATAAGTTCCATAATATTCAACAGGACGCCTGTAGAAACGATTATGCCAGAGATGGTTCCTTTAATGAATTGGCCAGTGTTTGGTCACGAGTCATGGGCTATTCACAGTAAAGTGATTAAGGCCCTACTAGGAGACATAATATACAAGAAATTATATTTTATTATGTTATCAGTTAACTGTTGAGAGAACTATGTGTTAGAGAGAACACATTGTTAAATCACATGGAAATTTTTAGATTATCTATTGGCGAAAATGTATAAATAAGCTGAAAGGTACTTTTAAAAAAAACAGCCTTTAAATTTCTCACTTTACCGTGAACACTGTATACCAAAAGTTAACCTACTTTAATAAAATTGTTGAAACACTAGATTAAATCGGAAGAGGTCATGGGTTCGAATGTCACATAAAGCACAGCTGTTTAGCGTATGCTTGAGAAGGATGAACGATGAACCAACAGTACAATGAAATGCTTTCAACCCATGCCAGTCGTTACACTGATTTTATTAAATACTCGAAAAGGTGAATAGCGTATGCATAAAATTCAAATATACAAAGCACTACTTATAACACTTTGTGTTACAAGTAACAATCAATGTATCATAGATATAATACTAAGTATTACAACAATTCCTTATTTGTACATGCACAATATATATATATGTTTTGACATGCCTTATGTAAGCTGAGAATGGCTGAACCTTGGAGATCGCTTAATAACGCAGCCAAATTTAGAGGTAACTTAACTAGGTTAAAATACCTGGGTCTGCTAGTCGAAACCTTCACAAGCAGTGATGTCTTTATTACTCTTTAAACTATTGGCCACACCATCCTCAACACAAGAAAGAAGAAATGAACTGTTATTATATGGTGTTATATGCTCTCTATTTCTCCTAAAATCCTGACCACCTTAGGTAAGTATGTTGTAAGACCTAGGTTCTGTATGTTGTTCACATATTTCTCCTTTTTCCCAAATAGACTTAGGGTTTTTTTGGAAAATTAACTTTTTCACCCACCTTGAAGGGAGCCAAGGGTTTAACATTCCAATCACAGTAATTCTTCGTATCTAATTGATAATTATGCTCCTGCTTCAGATGCTCATCAAATAAAACAACCTTAGGTTTTAATTTTGTAGAAGAAATAGTTAGTTTTGTTTTCAAAGTGTGGGACATTAACAGTTTAGCACGAGATTCAAATTTACCTTAAGTGGTATTTCTATAACATAATAGGGCAAGAAGGATCAGTTTGATCTTCAGCCATTTCAATAACCATTTTTTAATAGTACCAATAATCCTTTAAACAATTCCATTAGCTCTAGGCAAATATGGGTATCTAATAATGTGACGGACATCCCAGTCCTTTAAAAATGAACGTAAATCATTGCTATTAAAAGGGGGGAGGGGGGAGAACCATTACTAACAACAGTGTGTGGAATACCAAACCTGGCAAAAATGATTTCAAATGTTTAATAATGTCAACACTAGTACTGCTGGGTAAATAAACATTCTCATCATATTTGGAGGAGTAGTCAATCACCATTAAATAAGCCCTGCCCTTTATATAAAATATATCCAAACATAGTTTTTCCTGGGTGTGATTCGCCACAAAGTGTGGTATAAGAGGCATCTTTGCCTGGCTACTTTTATATTTGTGACAAACTTGGCAGCTCTTCACCTACTCTCTGATATCATTAGTGATGCCTGGCCAACAAAGAATATTTCCAGCACGTTGCTAGCATCTGTCGATTCCGATACGTCCCTCGTGAATTATCTTTAAGATATTGTGTCTCAACACTTTAGGTATGATCACATTCGAGTCTTGGAAAACAAACTTCCTCTTCAGTAATATCATTTCTGTTTTTTTGAAGAAAGGCTGAACATCAGCCTCTGCCAAGTTGATTTTATCAGGACACCCCTGTTGACAATAGTGAATAACTTTTGTATTGTACAGTCTCATCTATCATAGTTTCATTCTCTATTAATTCAATTTTTCATCCGATGCAGTCAAAACACTGAATAACTAAATTTATACGGGCTTCCAACTCATGCTCTAGTTCAGCAAAAGATTTGTGCTCGCTCGTAGCGGAACGAGAGAGCGTGTCGGCTATATATATATATGTTTACTAAGAACATAATTAAGAATAATTGTATATCGTTGTAATTTTATAATCAAACTTTGAAGTCTAGGTGAAACTTTACAAAGAGATTTTTTAATGATTAAAATGAGTGGTTTGAGGTCTGTTTCTACATTAACAACTTTGGAATATACGTAATGATCAAACTTTGTGCAACCACAATCTATGTCAAGGACTTCTTTCTCAATTTGAGAGTAGTTACACTGAGCCAAAGTGAAAGTGGTTGAGGCATGAGCTATTGTTTTGTTATTTTGCAAAAGGACCAACCATAGGGCATCCTTGGAAGCATCCACAGAGAGTGTGATCTGACCTTTGGGTTAAAGTATGTCAGAACTGAGCAATTAGTGATGAGACTCCAGATTATCAAATTAATTTGGTGGCATTTGTCCCATAAACACAGTATCCTCTTAAAATAAGTTTTTCGCAAAATTCATGTGTGAGCTGACAATTTCTTGATAAAAGAACCAAAACACCCAGAAATCTCTGCAGTTCACTGATACAAGAGGGTGGCTGCATATATTTGATAGCAGAATTTGACTTCACTAAACAGATGTCTTTGTTAAGTTTTAAGCCAACTTTCCTAAGAGTATCCAAGACTTGCAAAAGAACATCGTATTCTTCCTCAGGTGAGCCAAAAATTAAAAAGTCTTCAACCCAAATAATTAAATTGATAATATTCACAAAGTAGTTGTACATCTCACGCTGGCATATCGCACCACCAGAATAAGACTGTCGTAACTATGAAATCAAAGTTTTGAGTAAATCAAATTTAAAGATTTCAAATTTTCATGAAAATATGGTTTCAATATCTCCTGTAAATAATTTTTTGAGCATGTGTGTGTCTTCGCAATGCTTCAATAGTTTCTCCTGATATATTTATAAATAAAAAGAACTTAAAAAAATTAATAAATGTAGTTACACTACTTTAATTATTGGTGATTAATGTGATGCGTGCCGCATCCCTCCTCCCTTAGCCCATTCGTCCTACTTCACCTGTGCAGCTGCGACGTGCCCTCTACTGGAGGACGTCGGCCCGAATGTGGCGGTCACACCTCCACGACTCCTGCCTCAGCATGGTGTACTAGGAGTGCACTCTACCTGCACGACATCCGAGGCACTGCCGCCGGAGTCAGGCGACCGTCCCACGTTAATGTCCTCAAAAGATAACTTTTGAGGGCATATTAATTTGGGCCAACCACAATCACCAATCCACCTCCCCTCCACTCAGTAAAGGTGCAACTATAGAAATGAATGCAGTGATGGGGCCACAACAGCTATAGAGTTCCAGCAACCCCCTTTGTGTGCCCCCTCTTCACGTGTTACGTCCGTCCCCCATGTGCATGTGTGAGTAGTGAGAGTGCGGCCTGACACCCAGGCAATTTTTCTGAAAGTGCAACCATTATCAAATTCAACGAGAATAACTCTGATAAAGAATTTTCCTTGTTTTATAGTCATTCAGGCATGGCTACCCACACCCCTCCTTGGGTGAATGTGGACTCGCCTAGATCAATCCACCCGATGCCACTTTATCATAAACCAAATTGAGAGTAAAATTATTATCTACATTTCTTTACTGTAGTGTAATTGTGCTTTTAATGAAATTAACAAGGCAAAGGACTGAGAGAGACAGCCACGGAGCTTTTTAACAATACGTTTCTTAACTTGTTTACTGCCAACACATTTTTATATTTTCACGTAATTTGTTTGTCAAAGCTAATCATAAGTATTCATTTGTTTTGTAATCCAGGGTCATGATGTCTTAGTGTGCTTGTTCTTATGAAATACGTTTTGTATTTTCTTGTGTTTTTCCCACGCTTTTGGACTGGGTCTTAGCGGACCTCCACCATTTTCTTCAGCGTGCCTCTGGGCCTTCACCACTTTTTGCATTAATCACCTTTTAGCATCAATAGTCAGTCTTATTATGGAACCGTAGTTTATTTTTCATCAACCAGAGGCAGCACCTCCCCCACGTCCCACCAGCTCAAAAGCGCCGGGATCGTAACACCGTAATTGTCCATCGGCTTCGCGCCATTTTCTAACAGCTATGGTTGCCAAAATGCCATAGTTGTTTGAACAATGTATGTGCCTCCTAGGAGGAATTTTTTCAGTGAGTAAAAAGGACTGTTTGGTAAATGGTGTTTCATTTCACTGCCAGCCGCTTCACAGCCACGTAATTTTGTGTTTTCTACTTACTGGTGCATCTTACCCCCGATCATGGTTTTATGGTGTTTTGGCATGTGAGACTGCCACTTAACAGTCTCACGTGTTAATTAGTGGTGAGTGAGGAGGCCTACATCCTCACTAGGCAGGCAGACAAGTATAACTTTCTAATAATACGTCATCGTCGGCGCAGGTTGAGTCCAGGAGCAGCAACGCGGGCGAACGGCCCGCACCTAGAGAAGAGTCTCTGCTCGACTGATCTGGCGCCCTTATGATCATAATGAACCTAAACAATCCTTCCAAAAATCTGTCACCGCAAATTTCCAACACCTTTTACCCGCTCCTGAGCCCACGGCAACCCGTCAAATGCAAATGAAGAATTACTGCAATGTTGTTATCAATGATTATCAATGGCAGTCTTTTTATAAGGACTACAACTAAATGTACAAACTGTTAACAGAGTAAAAAGCTGTCACAAACACATAGAATGATGAAAACAAGCCACAATCATTTGTGTTTATTGTAGTTACGACAGTTTATTTGTTGTAAAATGGTGAATTTGAAGAATTAGTGAATGTTTTCATTAATAATAGACTATTAATCAATACAAATACAAGTGGTACTAACTGTTAACAAGGTAAATAGCTGTCTCAAAATACATTGTAGCACATTACGTAATCAAAACAAAGCATAGGATGTATAACAGAAACAATAACAACAGTAACAGGAATGTTTCTACCCTATTTGTTATAAAACAGAAATAATACATAACTATTCAAAATAATCCTCACAAGACGTGCATAAAAATTACGAAAAACAAAATTTTGTCGGAAATGAGTATTTTTTCTGCACTGTTAATTGAATAATTATCTTCATAAGAATATTCCTTAAATCAATTGACACAAAATCTTTACAAATATTATCTTTCTGAAAAGTACACTGAAATAACAACTATATTCAATAATGCGAAAACAAGTAATTGAAGAGTTTCATCATCAAAAATAAGTATAACTGATCACTCGCTTTCACGTTCAATAATGCTCTCATTGGGAATGTTGCCTCCTTTCATTTGAAGAGTAGGCAGAGATTGGTAAAACTCGTGACACACACTTGGTATTATTCCATCACATAATGATAAAAGGCCCTTCTTTTCAGATGAGATACATGGTCTTGTAGTGTACGGGCAGGAATGAGTGAAAAATCTCTGATGAGGGGCGACATCTTTGACATTGTCTAAGATTGATGGTTTTCAAATCATGACTTTCAAAAGCTGTCTTGTAAAATAACAAGTACTTGTGATCCTTGTAACACACGAATGTTGTTCCATGTCACATCATCTCCATTTTCATCTACGGTGAAATTGCTCCCCATTTCAGCTGATAATTTCTTGAAGTCATGAAATTCATTGTAGTTCATGTCTCTCTCAAGATAGGGTGTTCCTGGTTTTTATTCCACACCGTACAATTCCCATCCACTGTGAGGCTAAATAAAAAGGGCCACATTTCAAAGATCTCTTTTTTTTTATTTTTCTATACAAGAATGCATTGAATTCTGTGTATGATGGTCTCTACCTGCTGGAATGACTGTGTGGCAAACAGATACATTGTAGCTCGGAATTTGTTCTTGTTCTGAGCAGAACAATTATCGCTGTAAAATATAATAGGCCTATTGTTACAGTCGGTAGACTTTATGTAGTCATACACACATGATGCAATTTCTACTGCTCTTTTGTTTTCAGATGCCTCATTCCAAAGGTAACAATAGCCATTCTTTTTTGCAATGACAATACTGTAAAATTATAAACGTTTAGTTTCCTCTAATGGTAAAATACTGATAAAGCACAGCATGCTGCATGAAGTACTGACTGCAAGTCAAAGTCACATACTCTTATTTGACTGTTGTGGAGTGCCATTTTCACATCAGCCCTTTTAACTTCCCTTGATATTTGTTTGCTTTTAATGTGCTGCTGGTATCTACCTTCCAGCCGTACCTTTTCCTCATCAGTAGCATTATTATATTGCTTGCAGAATACACACCTGTCCTTTTTACGTGTGAATAGCCCTAAATTAAATTAATTATTGAAGACTAGTGCATAAGTGTATTCCTTAGCATATAACTCGTTTTTTATGCAACATTTTTCTTTATACGGAAAGTACATTTGGGAAATCAATAGGCTCCCATGTAAATTAAGTCTCCGTGTTTGAGCACGTTAAGTAGTGGCTTTCTATTGCAGGAAAGTATTTCATGTAACTGCAAATTTCCAGATTTCTGTTTTTCTGTGATTACTATGCTTGCAATGATTGTGTGGACCCACAATGCCTAGTTGATTTAACTTGTCCCATGCTGTATAAGAATACCTCAGTTACCACGGTTTGAAAAATAATTAAACACCTGCCCACTGACAGCAAAACTGTGGTATAATAGATACGACAGTTTTTTTGTTTACAGTCCATGCAGTCATAAATTATTCTTGGGTGCGATATATCGCTGGTCGTATTTATTCCCATAGGTAATCTGCACCGTCTGTAGCGGCCAAAAGGGGTGTTAAATGTCCAGGCCAGGTAGAACTCATGATCCAAAGACATCACGCAAAAGGCAGAAGTTTCATCTAAGCGAGATAAAACTTTTGTATTAGTTAATTTACATTTTACAGTTTCAAAATCAGGCAGAGTAAATCTAGACTTCTTGATAGCCTTATTAAAATACTAAGGACGTAGGCAAATACGCAATTTGCCATTGGGCTTTTCAACAATAATCGTGGAGCTGGCCCACAAAGTACGTTCCTCTACCTTTGAGATAACCTTCAGTAGTTCCAATCTATCAAATTCAACTTTAAGCATGTCCATGAGTTTAAATGGAATACTCCTCAGTGGTTCTGTCTTTAGCTATATATCAGGGTCCAATGTTACATGTACTGGTTTGGGCAAACATCCAGTCCCTAAAAACACGTCATAATATTTGACAAGAAAATCAATATTTTACATTGACTCTAGGGCCCTTATATTAAAATGTGGATAGCATTTAATCAGGTCTAATCTAACACAAGTTTCTATTCCTAAAACATCTTCACAGTTAATTTCTAATACATTAAAAACATTTTTTTTTAGTATAAGTTGACAAAGTCACACTGCAATTCGATAGAACCAAGTAAGGGTAATAAATGTATCACCACTAAAGGTAGACATTCGCCTGAGCAACTGAGTCCAACAAGAACAACACAGTTATGACAGGAATGATTACGCTAATCTACAATCATTTTACCTTAGTATATAATGATTATATAGTATATATACACAAATATGAGTCATCATTATTCTGAACAATATTAATAGGTTTGATATCTCTAGTAATCCTACTTCTACACATCCTTTTAAAATGGCTACATTTTTTATAGTTCAAAATACCTGCCCGTAAGCAGGAAACTTGCCATATTGATGCTGCAAGCTGCATTTATCACAGTTACCAGAGCGTGAAGTGCTGTGTCCCTGCCGGCATCTCGCCTTGTCCCGAGATCTCGACTACAGATCTGGACTATAGTCCCAGGATGTTATTCCTGACTATCTTGTTGGAACCTTTCAGCATTCTTCTCCATCTGATGGAGAGTCTTCGCCACTTCCAGGGCTTTCTCCAGATCGTAGGAGTCTTCTTGCAAAAGCACTTGTATTTTATTATGGTGTGGCAATAGCCCACAAATGAAAATATTCTAATAATCGAGTCCCATAACTCACCAAAATCACAGGACGAGCTTAGGTTTTTCAAGCACACAGAAAAGTCTTCAATCCCTTCACCTCCTTCACCTTACAGTTGTCGCCTAGTAAAAAAATGATATCTTTCCATCATCAAGGTGGCGGTGTGTGCCTACTTCTGCAAGTATGAAGGATGTTTTCTTGGACAAAGTTAGGATATAGCAGGTAGCAGGTTGCAAAAGAATAATAGCTGTGAGTGATAATTCAGCCAAATTGGTTTATTTCTGTCTATTGCCGAAACAGTAAACACACATGACCAGCTTGTACCCTGACTAGAGCCTGAAGAGCTGATCCTCGGGTGCGAATCAGGGTGACACCAAGTCTCGGAAGACACAGAGGCGCGGGAGGCAAGGATGACCACAGTGGATTCGTACTCGGACTCGTGGCTGAACGTGCCTGGCTATTGGGGTAGCCGTAAAGCACGGGTGTCTTCGGTGAACTGTCGGATAGTGTGACGTTCTAGACTGGAGCTGCAATAGTTGGTAGGCCAAAGTGATGTTGGTCACGTCTGGGCAGAGAGACGTTCTGCGAGAGATGCGAGGATCAGTCAGTGGTTGAAGAAGTCTGTACACGGCCGGGCAAAGTAACACTCTACAACTGAGTTGCAAGAGTCAGCCTTGAACTCTGGTCTGCAGCCTCTCTCTCTCTCTTCTCTCTCTCTCTTCTCTCTCTCTCTTCTCTATCTCTCGCTCTTCTGTCTCTCTCTATCTCTCTTTTTCTCTATATATATATATATATATATATATATATATATATAGACACACACACATATATATCCAGAGCACAGGGCCAGTTCCGGGGTGTGAGTAGCAGAGAGGTCGCGGAGAGAGAGGGCGGCGGAGAAGTGGCAGAGATGGCCAAAGGCGGCCGAAGTTGGGCTGCGTTTCNGTCGCGGAGAGAGAGGGCGGCGGAGAAGTGGCAGAGATGGCCAAAGGCGGCCGAAGTTGGGCTGCGTTTCCCCTCCGCGGCCAAAGGCCAAAGGGGTAAGCGCACACGCCGAGATGCGAAGTGCTTTGCGAGCCAGCAGGAGGCATCAGCTGACCTGTCGCTAACCCTGGGGTGACCTGTGGCCTATACGGCTTAACGTCTCTTCTTGGGAGGGGCCGCAGCTATGACAAAGCTAGAATGGTTAAAACGATGTCGCCTGCGGCAACAGTCTCACAAGTATTGCTTATGTTTCTGGTTTAATCTTTAATGATATCTCAGTCAACAAAGTATCAAGGCATACCTAGAATGTACATTTTTGACATCATCAAAAATTTGCATCCATGTAGAGGAAAGTAGGGTCATTAGTAATATCAGTAAGTTCTTGTCAATGTGATTCTTGCACGCAATACTATATGTAATTTATTTTCTAACATCTAGAAAAAATAATTAACAATCTTTGCAATATTCTCTGTGAAAGTGTGTGTGCATGCACATGCATTTCTGTGCGCACATGGGTACACAGGCATGCGTACGCATGCAGAATATATGTGTATGTGCATATGTGTATGTGTGTAAACGATTTGTATTTCATATTACCGTATTAATATTTTATTTATGTTAACATTCTTTTAATTAATATACATTAAGGCATAGAACATATAAAAAAAATGGTAGATTGAAAAAACTAGGGTTGCAGAGAGAAGTTTTGAAAACTGTGAATGATATATACGGATCATTTTGTATTATGGCCCACCATTTGGTCGCAGCGGCCCCGTGAACCTAGCATATGATCATGTGTGGATTGCAGTTATGGTGGCAAAACTTCATGCAACAATTACCACAGCTGATGAGGGGATGCTGAATAATGTGAAGGGTAAATTCTGTAGCGTACGGCCGCACACCAGGGAATGGATGGTGGACCCTTATAACATCTGATGCGAATCCCATCCAACTAATTAAGTGTTGTGGACCCCTGTTGTGGACCGCTAATTCGGCTCTTATGCTTGCACTGTAGAGTGGTCTGTATTAATGCATACTGTCATGACATGATGTAACACATGTGGAACTTTACAAGCATAATTTACCACCATCACAGAACTACTTGTAACTAGTGAAATGCCCCACACACGATCATATACTAGATTCATGGGACTACCGAGACCAAATGTTTAACTGTAATAAAAAATTACCTGTTCTCAATTTCCACTTCTCTATGCAACATTGGTGTTAGAATCTGCCATTTTTGTTATACTGTGTATAAGTGACTAAGTGGAAGACAAGGCAGTCTCGCGTAAACCTACCCCCATATAAACATAAGCTGTTAAACAATAAGTAAATAACAAAGTGGAAACAGGCAATGAGTTTCTGTTGAAGCCAGTTAGGATGACAATGATAATGAGGAAAAGAAATAAGTTTAAAGATAAACAAAATGTGTTCAAATAATACTACGTGCACATCTTTTTAAAAGGCCTGATAAGATTTTTTTTTTTTTAATAACAGCTACATATATCTGCACTTAGAAGACCAAAATTATGACTAAAATATATCTTCCTTTCCAAGGATGTACATAATTTTCATTCCAGCCACCTCAGATTAACATCTGTCCTGTACAAGAACTGTAACTGAGAAAATTATGCTTAGCTCAGTTTACTTGAAAAGCAACTTGTCTCTAATTTGCATTTAGTGATTAAGCTATTAGATGGTATAAGTAACTCACACACTTGTCCATACTAAAGAATAACTTGTAACAAATAGTCAACATTCAATTCACATGTAAAATAATATTGCTTTTCTTTGTGCTACTAACAGCAAAATCCTTCATGTTTGCAGACAGGAGGTGAATAATTGTTGCCAAGCACAAATGCTAAAGCACACAGACTTGCTGCTGGCTCTACAAAAATCACCCCTATTTGGCAACTGTTGCCAACATTGGGCAAAAACAGAGCAAGTGTTGTCTGGATTGTGAAAATTACTGTTCAGTGAGTACACTACACTCTTCATAAATGATCGTTGCCCAGAAACTGCTGCCCAAACCAAGTGAAACCTTCCTGTGTATCCACGCACTGTGTACACCATTTCATACTGTTGTGCTGCTGCATCACCACATTACAATTATGCACTCCCAAATGTGACTGGGCTGACAGGGATAATTTCAGTTACTTTAACACATACATAACTCTTACCATGACCAAGGCTGAATTTCAAAGTATAGTTGGTTCTCTGCCAAAAAAAATTACACTACAAATAGCAAATACACAAAACTTAAAACAGCCTATTCATGATATCTTCACATTTTTTTTAAACAAACCTTTGACAAATTACCCCATGTGTACAATGTTAATTTTTTTTNTATTCATGATATCTTCACATTTTTTTTAAACAAACCTTTGACAAATTACCCCATGTGTACAATGTTAATTTTTTTTTAAATGCATTATATGTCAAAATTATTTTAACACTAAAGTATTGAATTTTCAGTTAAATGAGACACTTGCNTTTTTTTTAAATGCATTATATGTCAAAATTATTTTAACACTAAAGTATTGAATTTTCAGTTAAATGAGACACTTGCTAATATTTTACCTATAAGTTATATTGTTTATTTCATAGTCAGTGTTAATTTAAACATGAGATAAATGTTGTGTTGGCAGTGGCTGGTAAAAAACTGTTTTTGTGTCAAATGTTGAAAAGTTTCAGTATGTTTATTATCAAAATATTTACTATTGTTGATAGCCCTTGTGAAAACAATTTTTTTTTGTCTGAAAAGCACAAAATTAAGGTACATAGTTTAGTTTTTTTCCCCCCAGAAGGAAAACACTTGTATAGGTGGAGGAATTCAAAGTTTTATAGATGCAGAAGACATGCTTTTATGACAGACTGCATCATGACAATAGTTTATTGCCAATATATAGTCATGGTTTTTCAAAATATAATATATACATAACTTGCCACAATCATTAGCAGATATTCTGAGACTCACACCACATACAATATAAAAGAACAGGATTTACCAACTTGTCTGCAATAACCAGAAATACATTTTACTTACACGTAAGGGATCATCATCGCTTTCAACAGAGGAATTATCATCTCCATCACCACCTTCCTCATTACTAGTTGCACGCATATGAGATTCTTGTTCATATTCTTTCACGACAGCACCAAAAGCTACAACACCCAAACAAAAAATTCTTAAGATTATCAACATTTTATTACATTTTCAAACATTATAAAAAAAAAATTTTTATTCAAAACTTAAATTGTATTATTTATGATGATTATTTCTGTATTTGTTTTTTACCAAATACTTGAAAAAGTTTTTTTTAACAAATCACATTCAGAAATGAAGTAGCGAAATTGGACAGATACACATAATCACATTAAAATCTAAAAAAATTAATTCCAAAGAATTGTAAATTTGATGAATAACTTAAGTTATTTATTTACACTGTGTTTTAATATATGATACAAGTAATTTTTAGATAATATACATTTTATCTCCTTGCAGTTACTTACTAGCTGTACTTATAACCCTTAGTTTAATTTGTAAACATAAACTGTTTCAAAGGTTTTAAACCTCTTTCCTTTGCTGATGTCTTCTGAGACAGTGGCTGCCTCCACACCAAGTTTAGCTGAGATGGTGGTTACCTCCTCTCCATGTTTGGTTGAGATGGTGTATGCCTCAACCCCATGTTAAGAATCTCTAACTCTGTGTGCTACATGCTATGAGCCTGAGTTGCAACTGGCAGCATGTGTGCTGATTGTGTTTGCATGAACCATGCATGTTGTAATGACGCAGTCATAATAATTATCGGGATACTTGGTTCATTTTATTTTGTTTTGAGAGGCTTCGTAATATTTTATCAGGATTCAAAGTTAAAGCAGTGGTAGCTATATTTATCGGTTGTATGTTTGCTTTTTTGGAAATCTTAGTTTTTGTTCACGTCAGCATTTGAAGATGGAAGCTTTCCAAATGCAGTAGACAGTTTTTGTTCTATAAGTTTCATTATATTTTTACTACTACGCAGTTCGGTACGGCGTGGGGAGGGATTCCGGGCCACACCATGCCCTTATATGGTCACGTTTTTGGAACCCTGGGGCAAGGAGTGGGGGTAGGCACGGGGCGACAAATACCCTGTGTGCCTACCGCTCGCTAGCAGAACGGTGCAGGACCAGATCTAGAAGAAGACGCATTGAGCGTGGCAAATATCGCCCACACCAGCAAGCACCTGCGACCTCTAAATCTTTTTAACTTCAATTATTTTCAACTAACAACTTAATCCTACTAAATTATTTCCGCCGGTATGGGGGGTNTCTAAATCTTTTTAACTTCAATTATTTTCAACTAACAACTTAATCCTACTAAATTATTTCCGCCGGTATGGGGGGTCGATAGGGTGCCAGGAGGGAACTGACGTCCCTCCTGTCTTCATAAATTCCTCTTGCGATGCAAGCTTTGATTGATGTGAATAAGAAATAAACTACTGCGGCGCTGCTCTGTTTGTTTGTCTGGTGAAACTAACTGTTCGTGACTCTGCATACTTGAAGATTGCATGTGAACTGTTTCATTTGAATGATAAATAAAAGTAAAGAGTAACTAGTACAAGACTTGAATTGAATTTATTTTTATTTGACAACTTTCATGTTTCATATCTCTACCGATTGAGCGAACTGAGCTGTAATTTCCAGTCGCCAATTCTGAAGGCTGCCACGTTACAATGTGTGTGTGGTGGTTTGTGGACAAAATTACTTTAAAGGAGTTAGGCACCCAGCAAAGTTGGTAGCATGGCGATGAAAACTGTAGGTGTCGAGGGCTGCAGACTGCCCATAGTAAATGGAGCCGGCCAGTTTTTCCTACATGCAAATGGAAGATCGGAAGTCTACATTCCATCATGAAGTGTGTGGCAATAATCCAGCTATATACTGGGTGAAACTGAATTATATCGACAAACTTCGATAGAAACTCATTAGAAAATAGCTAGAAAATAAATACATACTATACATACAGGATATATCAAAATTTTACCGACACACTTTGGCTGCAGGTTAATAGTGAAAAAAGATGGAAATATATATACGACCTATGGTCTCCAGTGAAACCTAAGGGCAGTACACACCTTTGAAGTTGGACCTGGAACACTAGTTTATTGCAAATATTGGAGAAAATATTTAAGACCTCCCACCACCAAACCTGTAGCCATGCAATTTAAATGGGAATCATTGTTTGTTAAAGACATTCCTTTTCAATGTGTTAGTTTTGAAGATAACTGTTTCAAACAAAAAAGGAATATTGAAAACAATTTTCTCAGAAAATACTGCTGTATTAGGGAATTTTCGAAAAATGTTATTCATTCTTTATTGTTTTTTCCAATGTAAATTTCATCTTAAATTAAAAAAAAAAAACATTACAACATAATAATTGGTTAGATTGCTTTTAACGTGCCAGTATTCCTTAAGAAATGACTGCAGACTTGATAGTCAGCACCCTTAAGATAGAGCACTGCATGTCTGTACAATGTATAATGGAACAAAGATCTACAAACACCACAATACCAGTCACTATCAAATTATTTCNTAAAAAAAAAAAACATTACAACATAATAATTGGTTAGATTGCTTTTAACGTGCCAGTATTCCTTAAGAAATGACTGCAGACTTGATAGTCAGCACCCTTAAGATAGAACACTGCATGTCTGTACAATGTATAATGGAACAAAGATCTACAAACACCACAATACCAGTCACTATCAAATTATTTCAAAGGAATTATCATGATTATTACTAATCTCCAAGATGCAGTAGTATATTTGAGATTTAAATTATAGATTATCAATCCAAGTGTCACAAATTAATTAAAAAGGCCGCCTTTCCTAGATATTCCAAGCTTCACTGTTTGAGGAATTCATGATTTAGTCTCAAAATAACACATACCAATAACTAGCAGGTGGGCAGCATGCACATCACCCATTAACACACTGTTGCTACTATCAAAGGGAGGGGATGATTCCTGACAGAGGTGCATAACAGTGGCGTTGAGAAATGCTTTCATTTACAATAAATCTAAAACAATAGCAGATGACACATCTGTCTGTGTGTGAGTCCCGTGGATGGAGACTCGAGAGTGCTCTACAAATTGTAACCAATCAAACATCATCATTGAAAGAACAGGTGACACCACCGTAATTCGAACAAATAATGTAGTGTTCCAACAAAAATAATCTATAAGTGTACAAAAATATTGATATCCATATCACAGTTAACAAACATCTTAATGAAACAGCTACAGTCGCATACACTAATTTGCAAGACAAATTGATCACCATGAACAAATTGCACCAATACAATGCAGGTTACCACACAGTATCGTCATAGCCTAACGTATCCCATTTGAATTTAATGTGGCTTACTTGTGTAATGTGCCACTAGCACTAGGTGACATACATGTCCCTCCATCATTCGTAGCTGCAAGAACCTGAATAGTGCCTTTGTAGCTGTGTGAGCAGTGGAAGTCGCAGAATCAAGTTCAGTAACATGCAGCATGCGCCGACTGCGCATTCAACACGCCTTTGCCCAACTGAATGTGTTTGAAAGAGGTCGCATCGTAGGCCTCCAAGACGCAGGTTGGCCGTTTCGGCACATTGCTTGCAACTTGAATCGTTTCGCCTATACTGTGAGATAAGCGTTGGATACAATGGGAACAGGAGGGTACACACGCCCATCGAGAAGGCTCAGATCAATCCTAGCGAACACCCACCATCAAGGAGGGCCATTTCATCATGCGACAGGCTGTTATCACTCCACGGGTGTCACTGCACCCCATCAAGGGACATGTAATGGCAGATGGAGATATGCCTGTGTCCACCCATGCCATACCCAGGGAGCTAGCTGAGCAGGATCTGTCATCGCTGCATCCCTAATAATGTCTACCATTACAACCTGAGCATCACCAAGCACATGACCTTCTGCTGGGAACGGGCAGCATGACAGCTTGCGGATTGGCAACGAGTGGTGTTCAGTGACGAATCAAGGTTCTGTCTGGATACAGAATACCACCTAATTCAAGGCTGGAGACATCCTGGCCAGCGCTATGATCCACGCTTCATTATAGAGTGGCACACCGCCCCGAGAAGAGGTGTCGTAATGTGAGGTGCCATTTCCCTATGATTCCCACACCCCACTGGAGGAGACTGGGTGTAACCCTGATGGCACTGCGATATGTCTAGGAAATTCTGTGACCACGTGCGCTCTCCTCCTGGTGCAGTTTGACAACCCCATTTTCCAGCAGGTTAATGCCCAGCCTCACGCAGCACTGGTATCTCTGGCCTGCCTTTGCAATGTCAACATCCTTTCTTAACTAGCAATATCCCCAGACCTCTTGCCCATCGAGAAAGTCTGGGGCCAGATTGGACGGCAACTTCTGTCAGCTGCAACTACAGCGGATGTGGAGGGTCAGTTGCGCCAGCTGTTGCAGGATCTTCCTCAGGAGAACATCCAATGTCTGTATGCCTTCATGTCCAGTCGTATCACTACCTGTCTCCATGCTATGGATGGTCTAATACCATACCAAGTGCATCCTCCTAGTGTTGGTCCCCTGCAATACATGCTTGGTGTGGTACATTATTTTAATGTTTTCTGTATACATGCTACTATTTCCTGTGCCTGCACCCACTTACGGACCCCTGCAATGGTACCTTCATGGTCATAATTTTTTTTAATTTGCAAATGAGGGTAGTTCACAAGGAAATGGCAAACAAATCATTAAGGGCACCTTTTGAAAGAGACCTGTAAGGCAGGCAACACTTGCAGAACACACAACACACACCACAAGAGGTGGCCGGTGGGGCAGTGTGGTCCATGAAATGCTGGAATTTGTGCGCCATAGCAGTGCTAAGAATAAACTTGCGTTATGATGGTGGAGAACGTGTATGTTGTAAATAAACTTTATGAAATTGTTTTCATGGCTAACCTTGGTAGTAATACAAATTTTATGAGGGGAAACCCTGCAATTAGGCATGTATCACAGCACAGTTGTACGAGGGGTGGCATGACATGTGGAAATTGAACTGCCTGACATTAGGGCCTAGGCCACCACATACCATCATCATGTGGCTTGATTGTGTGTGGCTGGGCCTTATGATATGTGCAGTTGTCAGCTCTGCGAAAACCTTTTCACTAGTGTTTAGCAACATGGTAACTAAGACAAGCGTAGCAGAATTATCGTGAAATGGATCAGTTTACATAGCAAGAAATGGTTAACATTCACCTTGCTAATGGAGCTGCTCAGTAAGATGGTAGAGCTGAAGCATGCATGTACATAGAAACGTATCAACACCGATATGTGCCACATCATTCATGTTCACAGCAATTGATAATAGGCTTCATGAAGAGAGAACATTTACAATGAGTAACAGTGTCGCACAATGTGTTTAGGTAATGTTACAGTGATCACTGTAAATTGCAAAACTGAGCTGCGCTTGTCCCAATACTGAACATGTTACAGGTGTACAGACGTAATGCTGGCCATCCAAGCTCAGTGCTAACACCCAACTTTGAGGCGGAGGTGCTGTGTAGTTTCCATGAGCTGCCACCTACCAGCACCCGTCACGTGGCACAAGTGATCCACACTGTTCCGTCCATTGAGACTGCCAACCATAGTCGTTGGAGGGATCAATCCTTAACAACACTGCTTTTACATTTATTTTCCCCCATTTCACCAACCATTAATAGCACAGCTGCAACTTGCTTCATTACACAGCTGAGCTCAGACTCCGCACCATCGTACTGCTGAGGTTCGACTACCCCACACGACCAACTTGGGCAAGCTCTAATCCGGGAATGCCACGCAGTCAGGTGGCGACTCCCGGAACAATAACGATGTAAAAAGAAAAGACTACAATTAATTTTCAAACCCTGCAACTAATAAAGGATATAATTATATTTCAAAATTAAACAGCAATAAATAATATTGTTACAAGACACCAAAGGGGCATATCCGAGTTCGTGAGAGATGGAGGTCTTAATAAAAATAAAAGAACTAAATTAGAGTCCAATTTATTCACACAGCTATTATTTACAGCATTCATCTATCAATCTCCACAATTACTCTTTTTACTTATTTGATAGTTGTGTTGAAATCTGACAACTCAAAAAGCTAGCGTTGAATTATAATTGCAGACTTAAAATCATCGCTTGTTGCGGGGTAATGTTTTTGTAACAGCATTACTAGTCAACTGTCATGACCGCCGCCATGGTATTTCTGCCAATCTCTGGTAGCTGGGTTAATGTTTTTGAAACGGCATGATCAGTCGACTGTCATGACCGCAACCACTATAGTATCTCGGCCAATCTCGACAATGCTGCAGTGTGCACGCAGAAAGTGTTGATTACTAGTCTTGGAAAGAGTCACTCGTGCACGTTTTATATTGTTGACGTGTGCCACATTCTTAGTATTTAGAAGTGCCACTGTCACACCCTCTGCCCTCTTAAACCAGGATACCCAGCGTAAAGCCCCCAATACATGTGCCGCCCATTAACACGTGCTGCGAGGACAGGCCGGCCCCAGAGGACGGATAGGCAGTTAACACGTGTCAAGGTTGTGCCGCTGGTCCCTTCCCCCCATCCTGAGCAAAACCGCGTGAGAACTTGGACAAGCGCCGAAGAAATGCATAGGTAAGCTGAGTTTCGCAGANCTTCCCCCCATCCTGAGCAAAACCGCGTGAGAACTTGGACAAGCGCCGAAGAAATGCATAGGTAAGCTGAGTTTCGCAGATACAACGCTAGTTAGCCGCAGGAGAAGGACTGACAGTGCTTGGCAGTTGTGCCCCGGGTCCCAACCCCTCCCCCAGCAACACGCGTGAAAACATTAACCCGTGCCCAGATAATGCAAAGGTAAGCCAGAGCCCCCCTCCCCCTTAGCCAACTAGTGTGACACGTGTGAGGATCTGGGGGGAGGGCACTGAAGGGGGTTAAGAGTCCCGACACGTGAAGGAAGTTAGTCAGTTGTTCAGTGGCCTCGCCGCAAGGCGGAGGTCACTCAGTTGTTGTATCCCCGCACCGAGAGGCGGGAGTCGGGTCAGTGATGTACGAGTCAGTCGAGTCAGTCAGTCCGCCGAGGCCAGGGATCGGACCCCGGCAGAACCAGTGATGTAGACAGTTGTGCGGCGGCCGTGCCGCGAGGTGGCAGACGAGTGGGAGCTCCCCAGGAGCACCAAGCAGTGATGCGAAGTCAGTTAGTCGGGAGACACTGAGAGGGAATCAGTCAGTCAGTAATAACGCAGCACCGCGAGGCGGCAACCGAGTGAATCGTGTAGAGCCGTCACCGAAGCCGGGGAGCGGACCCTGGCAGGGTCAGTCAGTGATGTAGATGAGTCGGATCAGAAGTTCGCGAGAGGTCACTGGAAGAGGTGTGTTGTCAAGTCGTGCTTCGAGAAGAGAACTCGGAGCAGCAGTTGTGGAGAGTCGTCACCGACACCAGGGCCTGTGAAAGGCCACCCGACGTACCGGACCTCAACCTACCGCCGGAACACCCAGAACTACAAGTATAACTAAGTATCAGCGTCGTGCCTCCCCGATGCCTAGTGTCCCCC
>NQII01003792.1:111110-170653 GCA_002778355.1 Clitarchus hookeri | reverse complement strand
TCTGTAGAAAAGCGAGGCAGTACAAGTAAAATGGACTCTGTAGAAAAGCGAGGCAGTACAACAAAAACAATGCCAAAAGCATTGCGATGTAGCTTCAGTGTGAAATTTTAAATAATGGTAGCAAATTACGCCAAAAAAACTAACAACTGTGAGGCTGCACAGAAGTATAGTGTTAGCGAGGCAAACATTCAGAACTGGAAAGTTGATTTACCTCGGCTGGAAATTACAAATTATTTGCGAAAAACCTTTAGAGGTCTGAAGAAAGAAAATTTCAAGAAATTGAAAATTGTGTTGTACAGTTTATCAAAGAAAAGCATAATGAAGGAGTGCCAATATCACGTGACATTAAAAGCACAAGAAATTGCACGAGGACTGAACATTCCACACAGGTATTTTAAAGCTAGTGTCTGCTGGTGTGTCAGAATGATGAGACATAGTGGTTTTGCTTTGAGGCGGAGAACATCTCTGGCTGAAAAGTTACCATCTGACTTCAATGAAAAACTAGTGGCATTCCAGCACCATATTATTCATTTAAGAAAAACACACGACTACTTGTATAGTCAAGTCGGCTATGCAGACGAAACTGCAGTGTACTTTCATATGCCACTGTAGATACAAAACTTGCCAAGTCAGTCATGGTCAGAACGAGTGGGAATGAGAAATTACGAGTCACAGTGATGCTAGGTGTGTTGGTAGACGGCAGAAAACTGCCACCAATTGTAATTTTGAAACGCAAAACCATTCCGAAGGAGTCTTTTCCACCAGGTGTCTTCATTTGTTGTCAAGAGAAAGGGTGGGGTGGATGACGAGCGATTTAATGCAAGAATGGCTACAACTTGTGTGGAACAGAAGGCTTGGCGCTCTGCTGAAGAAAAGGGGAATGCTGGTGCTCGACGCATTTCGGGGACATCTGACACCTGAAGTAAAAAGCACCATATGGGCAGGGTACGACAAGCCAGCTGCAGGTCCTAGATGTGGTGGTAAACAAGCCGTTTAAGGACCACCTGCGACAGCAGTACAGCGACTGATTGCTTGCCGGTGACCACGCCCTGACAACCACTGGGAAAATAAAAAAGCCATCAGTTGCCCAGCTCTCAAGTTTGAATTTTGACTGCATAGAGTTGAATATACCCAGACTCGATCATTAGAGGCTTCAAAAAGTGCTGCGCTTCCAGTGCCATGGATGGCACAAAAGACAACCTATGCTAGGAAGTACGTGACTGCAGCGATGGCAGGGACAGCAGCAACGGTGGCATGACAGACAGCGATCTGAAGTGTGTGTTCGTTTCATAGATCAGCACATTGGACGCACATTTAATAGTTTATGGAAAAATGTGAATTACTAACATTCTGTAGTGCAGTTCAAGCACCAGGTAGGCGGGAGCCTTAAGGTGTACGGAATTTTGTGAAAACGTAGATGAAACACTGGCCCAAGCAATAATGTGTTGAGGCAAAGGGCTTTTAATAGATATGATATATATATATATATTTAATTGACGGGTATACGTGACAATGTATCTATATACATTGTCACATTATTTGTCAAGTAGTAAGATTAGGTGGTCTACTCTTTTTACGAGCTTTGTGTGCAACAGTGTATTGGAACACTTAATTGAGCGCAAGAGTAACAAATTGTAATCACCAATCACCATGCTATTGTGTGCAAAATGTGGAAAGCTTTCGGAATATTAAGGATTTCGTTAAATGTGTGGTAATTTATCCTGATATGGTTTTCATGATTTACGCATGCTCATCGTAATTATAGATCTTTTATTTTGCTATTCACGCCACATGTCACGTTTGCATCTTGCTAAAATTCTGTTAGGGTGCAAGTGTTGTGATACATGCTCAATTACACTGTTTCATCTCATATTTGTATTACTACTACGGGTTAGCCATGAAAACCAATTTCATAAAATTGATTTACAATGTACATCTCCTCTACCATCATAACGCAAGTTGATTCTTAGCACTGCAGTGAGAGACATATTCCAACGGTACATGGACCACACTGCTCCAGCAGCCACCTCTTGTGGCATGTGTTCTATGTTCTAAAAGTGTTGCCTGCCTTCCACGATGTCAGAAGGTGTCCTTAATGATTTGTGCAACATTTCCTTGTGAACTACGTGACTGCAACTGTCCCACCAAGGAGACATTTGGAAACTATGATATGGATATTGTTATTGTCATATAATTTTAGATTATTTTTTAGAGCACTGCATCATTGCATGAATTACAGTGGTGTCCCCAGTTCTTTCAATGTTGTATGATAAGTCACAATTCATTCAGCACTCTTGAGTCTACATCCATGAAAACGGTACACAGNGCCCCCAACTCGCAAGGTACCACATCTCGGTGTTGTATATGTGTATAGTATTCAAGACAATATAACCCAGTCATTTCAAACACAGAGTGACTACATTATTGTCCTACCCCTCAACACCCAAGGCACCAATAGTCTGTGCCTGGTTAAAATAACTCAGGACCCTATGACTCTCCCTGTATCTCATATCACAGGGAGACGAATTGCGTCATTGTGTTAATACAGTTTTTAACAGAAATAAATTTTGTAAAGTAAAATGGATTCTGTAGAAAAGCGTGGCAGTACAAGTAAAATGGATTCTGTAGAAAAGCGAGGCAGTACAAGTAAAATGGACTCTGTAGAAAAGCGAGGCAGTACAACAAAAACAATGCCAAAAGCATTGCGATGTAGCTTCAGTGTGAAATTTTAAATAATGGTAGCAAATTACGCCAAAAAAACTAACAACTGTGAGGCTGCACAGAAGTATAGTGTTAGCGAGGCAAACATTCAGAACTGGAAAGTTGATTTACCTCGGCTGAAAATTACAAATTATTTGCGAAAAACCTTTAGAGGTCTGAAGAAAGAAAATTTCAAGAAATTGAAAATTGTGTTGTACAGTTTATCAAAGAAAAGCATAATGAAGGAGTGCCAATATCACGTGACATTAAAAGCACAAGAAATTGCACGAGGACTGAACATTCCACACAGGTATTTTAAAGCTAGTGTCTGCTGGTGTGTCAGAATGATGAGACATAGTGGTTTTGCTTTGAGGCGGAGAACATCTCTGGCTGAAAAGTTACCATCTGACTTCAATGAAAAACTAGTGGCATTCCAGCACCATATTATTCATTTAAGAAAAACACACGACTACTTGTATAGTCAAATCGGCTATGCAGACGAAACTGCAGTGTACTTTCATATGCCACTGTGGATACAAAACTTGCCAAGTCAGTCATGGTCAGAACGAGTGGGAATGAGAAATTACGAGTCACAGTGATGCTAGGTGTGTTGGTAGACGGCAGAAAACTGCCACCAATTGTAATTTTGAAACGCAAAACCATTCCGAAGGAGTCTTTTCCACCAGGTGTCTTCATTTGTTGTCAAGAGAAAGGGTGGGGTGGATGACGAGCGATTTAATGCAAGAATGGCTACAACTTGTGTGGAACAGAAGGCTTGGCGCTCTGCTGAAGAAAAGGGGAATGCTGGTGCTCGACGCATTTCGGGGACATCTGACACCTGAAGTAAAAAGCACCATATGGGCAGGGTACGACAAGCCAGCTGCAGGTCCTAGATGTGGTGGTAAACAAGCCGTTTAAGGACCACCTGCGACAGCAGTACAGCGACTGATTGCTTGCCGGTGACCACGCCCTGACAACCACTGGGAAAATAAAAAAGCCATCAGTTGCCCAGCTCTCAGTTTGAATTTTGACTGCATAGAGTTGAATATACCCAGACTCGATCATTAGAGGCTTCAAAAAGTGCTGCGCTTCCAGTGCCATGGATGGCACAGAAGACAACCTATGCTAGGAAGTACGTGACTGCAGCGATGGCAAGGACAGCAGCAACGGTGGCATGACAGACGGCGATCTGAAGTGTGTGTTTGTTTCATAGATCAGCACATTGGACGCACATTTAATAGTTTATGGAAAAATGTGAATTACTAACATTCTGTAGTGCAGTTCAAGCACCAGGTAGGCGGGAGCCTTAAGGTGTACGGAATTTTGTGAAAACGTAGATGAAACACTGGCCCAAGCGATAATGTGTTGAGGCAAAGGGCTTTTAATAGATATGATATATATATTTAATTGACGGGTATATGTGACAATGTATATAGTGTTATATGTATTTTGTCAAGTAGTTAGATTAGGTGGCCTACTCCTTTTACGAGCTTTGTGTGCAACAGTGTATTGGAACACTTAATTGAGCGCAAGAGTAACAAATTGTAATCACCAATCACCATGCTATTGTGTGCAAAATGTGGAAAGCTTTCGGAATATTAAGGATTTCGTTAAATGTGTGGTAATTTATCCTGATATGGTTTTCATGATTTACGCATGCTCATCGTAATTATAGATCTTTTATTTTGCTATTCACGCCACATGTCACGTTTGCATCTTGCTAAAATTCTGTTAGGGTGCAAGTGTTGTGATGCATGCTCAATTACACTGTTTCATCTCATATTTGTATTACTACTACGGGTTAGCCATGAAAACCAATTTCATAAAATTGATTTACAATGTACATCTCCTCTACCATCATAACGCAAGTTGATTCTTAGCACTGCAGTGAGAGACATATTCCAACAGTACATGGACTACACTGCTCCAGCAGCCACCTCTTGTGGCATGTGTTCTACGTTCTAAAAGTGTTGCCTGCCTTTCACGATGTCAGAAGGTGTCCTTAATGATTTGTGCAACATTTCCTTGTGAACTACGTGACTGCAACTGTCCCACCAAGGAGACATTTGGAAACTATGATATGGATATTGTTATTGTCATATAATTTTAGATTATTTTTTAGAACACTGCATCATTGCATGAATTACAGTGGTGTCCCCTGTTCTTTCAATGTTGTATGATAAGTCACAATTCATTCAGCACTCTTGAGTCTACATCCATGAAAACGGTACACAGNTGTTCTTTCAATGTTGTATGATAAGTCACAATTCATTCAGCACTCTTGAGTCTACATCCATGAAAACGGTACACAGACATATGCTATTGTTTTAGAATTATTGTAAATGAAACATTTCTCAGCATCACTTTTACATACCTCTCTATGGAATCATCCCCTACCTTCGATAATCATGACAGTGTGTTATTGGGTATTGGGCGTGTTGCCCACCTGAAGGTATTAGTATGTATTACTAAGAAATTATAACCTAAATTTCTCGAAAATGGTGAGACTTAGGTTACTTACACAATTAGGTTACTTACACAAGGCAACCTTTTTCATTAATTTTGTAACATTAAGATTCCTCATTTAAATCCCAAGTATGCTATAGCGTCACAAATATTAGTTCTCAGTTCTGTTACACATTATCCAGACTCTGTGTTTCATCTTAAATATTGTCTGCAATATTTGTAATTAACTAATACTTCAGGTTTAACTTCAAAGATGTATACCGCCCTTAGGATTCACTTTAGACCATACTTTGTATATGTGTTTTAAACTTTTTCTTATGATTAAACTGCAGCCAAAGTTTGTCTAACAAATTTAAATAGATCATGCATGCACTCGTGCATAAACACATATATGCATGCATGCACGCACACTAGGGTGTCCCTTATTTTTTAAGTAGTAAATTTTGTTACGCATAGGGCCTATTTATTTTCATTTTACTATAAAATATTTGTACAGCAAATTTCAACTCATTTGGAGCACTACAACCCGTGCCGACTTGCATCGGAACATTTTCATACAAGTTACGCTAGAAAAGCAGCGCGAGGGCAGCGCGCACTCACTTTGTTGTCATTTTAATGCAGTACGTCGCGACATTAACACGGATTGTTTTATTGTTCAAAGATGTCAGTGGAATTACAAAGTGCTAAAAAAAGTATTTTCTTTGTCGGGGAGGCAAACCACCAAATATCGGGTGCAAATCGACAAGTTCTTGCAGTTTTGGTTTTTAATACTAGAGAAGTTAAATTGACTGTAAGTGAAAGCGCAAATCTTGTTATTCGCGAATGCATAATTTTTTGGGAAGAGGCGAAAATACCCACGAAATCACTTCCAAACTGTGTAAAGAAACTTGTGGAAAATTGTACGAAATCCCAAGATGTTCATAAACGGCAGACGGAAAAATTCCAAACGGATTTGGATAACTTATTTGATATCGTACACGC
Source organism: Clitarchus hookeri (assembly GCA_002778355.1). NCBI lineage: Eukaryota > Metazoa > Arthropoda > Insecta > Phasmatodea > Phasmatidae > Clitarchus > Clitarchus hookeri. Next base: position 164,506 of record NQII01003792.1, on the reverse strand, counting down.
AGATGCCCTCGAAAGAATGAAAACAGAGGAAGATAAAATGTTCTTACAGAAACAAAGAGAACCAGGTCATCCGGGCTNGATGCCCTCGAAAGAATGAAAACAGAGGAAGATAAAATGTTCTTACAGAAACAAAGAGAACCAGGTCATCCGGGCTACTTGGCAGGCGTAGATAAAAATTTGCTGAGAAAGAAGAGAGGTCAAGGCAACGAAAAGTGGAAGAAGAAAAAAGAAAACTAGCTGCATCTACTTCTTCTGCATCGCACGAGGTATCACATCAAGAACTGCATGATAGTTTTCTCAGCTCTGACAAAGAGTCTTTGCCTGAGACATCAAACACTGTAGCAGCTGAAACGTATGGAAAAAGNGATGCCCTCGAAAGAATGAAAACAGAGGAAGATAAAATGTTCTTACAGAAACAAAGAGAACCAGGTCATCCGGGCTGCTTGGCAGGCGTAGATAAAAATTTGCTGAGAAAGANGAGAACCAGGTCATCCGGGCTGCTTGGCAGGCGTAGATAAAAATTTGCTGAGAAAGAAGAGGTCAAGGCAACGAAAAGTGGAAGAAGAAAAAAGAAAACTAGCTGCATCTACTTCTTCTACATCGCACGAGGTATCACATCAAGAACTACATGGTAGTTTTCTCAGCTCTGACAAAGAGTCTTTGCCTGAGACATCAAACACTGTAGCAGCTGAAACGTATGGAAAAAGAGGAAGAAAGGATTTTGTCTCGCCGAAACTGATAGCTGCTTTGGACAGATGCCAGCTGAGCGTTAGGGACTCCGTCTATATTTTTCAGGCTACAGTGGAAGCGCTAGGTCTCGGCATCGACGAATATCCAATTAACAAATCATCAATTCAAAGGATTCAGTCTCAGATGAGGAAGGCAAAAGCTGAAGCTATAAAAACTGATTTTCAAGATGGTGTGCCTGATGTTGTCACCGTTCATTGGAATGGAAAATTATTACCTGGCTTGGATGTCAGGAGTGCTAAAGAAGAGCGACTTCCAGTCCTGATTTCATGTGAAGAAAAGGAATAACTGCTTGGAAAAATCACCGCTAAGGAAGAACAGAAGCAGTACCTTGTGTTCAGGAACACAGAAAACTGTATCAAGACTGCAAAAAGGAAACTTTAAAAAGAAAATATCCACATTAATTTTTTTGTTTTTTTTTTTTGTCTAATATACTTATCTAGTGTTCATTGTTGTTTTAGTTTCATATTATACCCAAAAATAAAATTGTGCTAAGATCTAGCCATATATCATGGAGGAGTAAAAAAAAAGACTTCTTTTAAAAACTTTGGGGCCTAGTCGGCACAGGTTAACGTCATTGTACAAGAGCAAATTTTCATATCTGAGTAAGCCATGGTAGTTTGAAAAAAAAAAAAAAAAAAAATAGGAGGTATGCATTAGCAAATTCAAAAAAAAAAAATATTTTTTTTGCCATATAAGGGACACCCTTACACACACACAAAACATATAGTCTACATATATTGTGGAAGGATGTAACCACCCTTCAAAACATAGTTAAAGCAGATGTGTTATCACTAGTACCCAAACGGAAGATAAATATCAGAGTTTCTGAATAATGCACTATTGAATAATGAAGTGCAAACCATAAAAAATTGGCTGCCAATATCAACCTCCTTGCATAAAAGGAGGTATTTGGAACCCTACTTGTGCATTGGATAATATGACAATCTGTGGGGAAACACTTACTGAGCAGGCTAAGATAAGACGGAGGAATGTGATTTTTCACAAGGGTGGCTATCTAGATTTAAAGGCAGGGCGGTATTTTGTTGTGCAGTGTAAGTGGCGAAATACTTTCTGCACATACAGCAGCATCTGACAAATTTGTTTCTGAATTGGTGTCACGCGAAAAGGTGATGCCAGAACAGGTTTACAATGCAGACGAAACAGGATTGTACACACACACTTTGCCATATTATAATTTTTTTTTTTCAAATTGAAAGGCAAACTAACAAAACGTCGATGCAGTGGCCATTTACAACCCATGCTGCCTGCATTTCACAGCAGACAGCCAAGCAACACTGCCTTATCGCTGACCTTGACGATGCCACCCATCCGCACAGACGTCAGCTGTGTGCTCGACTCTACAGCTGCAAATGTGCTGTATTTCTGAACAGTTACTTCAGATCTAACAAATAACATATTAATGTGTAGAAAGCATTTATTGTCAAAGTAAACCACGCCACTAAAATATGTAGATTTCTGGAATTTCCCCACATTTTTTTTTGTAACTGATGATCAAGAATTTCTGGAAATCCGAACTGACCCAAGTCCCCACTGATACAAATTAACGGGTGTATTGTGTATATATACATAATTAAGTACGTACAATTTAAAAAAAAAACAAAATGACAGAAATTTTTTTTTAACAAAATAGCAGTAAATATTATTGCAACAAAACAAATTTATCCCTGTAGATTAGTAACCTACTATACATGGAACCACTGCTTCAAAGCACATTCAAGATGACCACCTTTTCCTGCTCTCATTGTTATACATGTCCCCATGCTAGACCTAGAATCACTTTCTGAAATGAATTCATTCAGTTTTTGATGTTATACATCGTCAGCTGTTTCTACTATGTATACCATATGTATCGCAAATGAATCACATGAATCCTATATATAAATGATTCACCTGAGAAAAAAGGAACAAAGAACCATCTTAATCCCTACTGACAAGAGTTTATTCAGGTATGTACCAGCTTCAAATTTTCACCACTTAGTATGCATGCTACCTAAATGTCTTGAAACTGAATACTTAATAGTAATTGATTTGTGTTTACAAAGCCTCTCATTAAATTCTGTGGTACAACCAATTTCTAAGCAAATTAGTACATATGAAATTAAACTGTCAACACATATAAGAAAATTTTCTCACCTCTGGCTACATGCCCTTGGAAAGTTTTCTTTTCTCTTCTCATATACTCGGGATATTTCTTTTGCAGATATTCAGCCATATCATCAAGATCAATTTCTATTATATCTCTGTGATCTTCCAAATACTGTAAACAAAATAAGACTATTAAACCATAAATCCTGAACAAACACCAGAAAATGTTCATTTCAGGGTGTCAACTAGGCCGTGGGGAAAAACAATTCCCTAATAATTCCAGGTTTTTTTTTTTTAATTTCCAGGATGTCCTATTGCATAGGTTAAGAGTTATGTATAAGACAGTAGAATTATGTTTTAAAGAAACAAATAAGTAAACTTGCTTAAAAAGTGGACTCACCTATGCACTCGGTGGAGAAAAAAACACACACACACACGCATGCATGCACACACATGCTCTCTCTCTCTCCCCCTCCCTCTCACTATGTGTGGGTGTGTGGGTTTTGTGTGTGCGCGCACGCACATGCGTGCGAGCGTGTATATATTTATTTATTTTGTGTGATGTTACTTAAATGCTGTTAACTAACAGCAAAAAATTCTGTAATATTTCCAGGTTTTCCCTTATTTGCAAGATAAAACTTTGATTCCGATATTTCCAGAATTTCCAAGGTCAGTAGACACCCTGTCGCTTGCATATTTTTTGACAAAATGTTACTATTATCTAGACACCATCAGCATTATTCAAACAAATTTATGGATATAACTTGGATATANTTTTTTTTTTTTTTTTTTTTTTTTTTTTTTTTTTGTACAGTTCCCAAAAGTACTGGTAAAATTTAATCTATGTGAAAATTCAGACAACAATGTTGCAATCTAAATAACTGAGACAATTACAAATCACTGAATTTATTTCTGTGATTTCCCTGAGAGTACTGAATAATTTAATTTACATAAAAATTAAAACTAAAATTTTACAATCAAAATGGTTAACACAAATGCAAATCACTTAAAATACATTATAATGCTAACAGTAATATAAAACAAAATCAAATTCTAACATTACTGCATAAAGTGATGGTATTTTGGTTTTGTATGCAGAGAACCCTTATTTAACATGGCTTCCTTTAAACTTATGCACAATTTTTCTTGATATTTCATGTGTACAAACACATCCTACCTTTGTAAATTTCTTCTGTAATTCTTACAAAATGGTCAAAAATTTATTTCTCTACTCCACATTAAACAAACCCCTTGGTTGTTGCATTACAATTATTTGGAATAAACTTCATTCTGCTTCCTCCTATACTTCAGTTGGCATGACAGTTAAAAATAAAATAAAACTAGATGATTCAAATCAACATAATTCATACAGAAATCAATTAATGTAGAAGCTGCATAAATTTTTCCATCACTGTGGAGATGATTCCTTCACATATTTAATGAAACTTTCACATTATACAGACACATTTTAAAAAAACTTTGTCACGCCAAATTTTTTACAGAAATGTTAAGATATCATGGTTATTGTCCCTCTGGCACTTATTATATACACTGTAACACAGACCGAAATTAGCTTGTTTGTTCTTCATCATATAGTAAGCCCGAAAAATGATGTGCTTTTATAGTGAGAAATGGCTGTTGTAGCATGCAACCGATACATTCAGCAGAAGAATACACCTCCATATTCCATTCCTTTTAAAATATCGCAATGGTAGCACTCAGTGGAAAAGAATAAGCAGCTTGCAAGACAGTCATCTACTGCTACATTATGTCATCTCTCGCTCACCGCATTAGACCACAAGTCTGATGGTATAAGCTATTCATGGTAAAGTGAGCCCTCTCATTTGGAATAATAGTCAATAAATATATTTTATTTTAGCCTTCTACGTTATCTTCAGAGTGCGATAGAATTCACACACTGTATCTATCACTTACATGGCAATATTTATTTAAAAAGGTGGTTAAAAGGATTAAAAAAATAGCTGAAAGGTAAAAATAACTAGGGTCTCAAAAGTGCTCACTTTACCCTGAAGAGCCTATACACAGGTTACATAGTAACCTTCCTCTTCCTGGCTCTGTCAGCACAACGCTCTTGACCAGCTACAATGACGACACACACGAGGTCAGGTCTGCTTTCACCCACCCTCGAGCAACCTGAGGGATTGGAACATGGCTAATGGACAAACCATCGCATCCAACACCATGCATTCCCACAAGGCGTGACGAAATATGTTGACATTGTTTGAAGGCAAATTAAGGCACTGTATATGTGTGTTAAATATGTTTTATGGTGGACTGTAATATTCCAAAGAGCAATGGATATTGATAATTTTGCATAACATAACATGGGTGCCATACTAAGCCAATTTAAACAAATGTTTTCCAATACTAAATAGTGACATGATCCCCAACAATAAAGCACATTATTTATCTTAATTTCTCACAGAATTGATGATAACAACACAAAAATATATTTTGAAACATAAACTTTGGTTTTTCCACGTAACATCATGGGTCAATTTTTATGAGTGTGTTAAAATGACAAAAAAGTTACATACCTAGAAGGAATAAAAAGAATTAAATGAAAGTGTGTTTGTTGAAAGATCATTTGACTTTACTGGAATGATTAAACTATATCACCCCTGCCCGAGGTGGCAGAATGGTCGTATAGCACTCCCTAGGGCCCAGATACATGCAACAAATCAGTTTGGAAGGGAGTTGAAAAGTCGTTGTACCTTTTCCTGAGGCAAACTTATCCACAGCTGTTGTAACTGGCCCTTGACATCCTGCATCACGTTGGAGTTAACATCTGAGCTCATCCCACACGTTTTATAGGAGACAGGTTGGGAGGTCTTGCTGGCTGCGAGAGTACCTCATCATTGTGGAGGCATTTGCAAAGTGTGGGCGATAGTCATTTTGTAGAAAGACTGTACCAAAGTGGTGTCTCGTGAGCGGTAATTCACGAGGACGCAAGATGTAACTGACATACCACTGTGCTGACATCGTCCCCCAAATCACTTCCAGAGATGACCTTACGTTATATTCTACGGCTCCCCACACCGCGATGCCAGGAGTAACACCCTCTCCACAATATTAGCAGGAAGTTTCCACTCCCCTCAAAATAGTTATACTCGCACACAGTCATCTATGACAATGCAGAAACAATATTCATTGCTGAACATGTGATGCCACAAATGCCACTCATCATCACTCCACTCCAATGGCAGCCATCTCCGTTCTTGTGTTAAAAGGCAGTGTACACACGGGACAGTAAACCCAGTCAGGCTGATGCCAGTTGCCAAGACATAGTGCAAGATGTAGGGGTGGCAGAAGGTGTTCGCCATTAAGAGGTCGAAGGTCAAGATTTTTATAAAATAAAAGNGTACACACGGGACAGTAAACCCAGTCAGGCTGATGCCAGTTGCCAAGACATAGTGCAAGATGTAGGGGTGGCAGAAGTGTTCGCCATTAAGAGGTCGAAGGTCAAGATTTTTATAAAATAAAAGAACCTTTTTGCATAGTTTACGTGTGTTTTAGAAGAAAATTAACATTTGCAAATATCACAATATCGCAAAAAATTCTTACGTGTTTAATATTAAGGCTTACTCAAAACTTACATAATACATATGTACTTTTTTATTTTAACATTATAACTGATATAATTAAAAAACAAACATCATATCATATAAACTCTAAAAATGCTGCACCGTTTAACTAGAAGCATTTAAAATTTAAAGGAATCATATTTGAAAATTAAAATCAAGTTTGTCTTTGTGTATTAATTCTCAACAAAAGTCATAGTTCTAGTGAATTAAACACAGGATACATGTGGAAGTGGTCAGAAACTAATTTTCTTCATTCTTTTGAAGAAATGAATTTGTTGGCAATATCGAAGTTGGGAACGTTTTTGCCAGATCTTAGTTTACAATCAATACAGCCATGTGATTAAGATTCCACGAGTCATTGTCGAACGAAGCCTTGTTTTCAGACAGGGAAGACAACATAACAAAAATAAACAGAGAGTCAAACACTGATGAATAGCGCAGACTCACGGTGCTGTGTTGCCAGTTACAGGTTGCCAGCTGCTGCGGACTGTGGGTTTATTATTCCTTCCGAGGATCTGACCCTTACAGAAGATTATTAGGGGGTCGTAAGATCCCCTGACCCACTAGTCCCGCCGCCCATGGCAGGATAAGGGGTGTTCCGGTAACTTTATCTGGATGGCAGGCATTGTCATCATGAGATTGTGTAATGCTTGGCACAACTATGGTGAGCCTCCCTTGGTGTAGTCTGTCCTGGTCGACTTGAACCCTCACAACATGTGGGGATGCCCTTACGTACCCAATGGTTCCAATATCAGGCCACTGTGATATCATACCTGGCAACTGAACTATACAACCCGGCCTCATGCAGACCCACAATATGGTTCCTATCAAATACCATCAAGTGGTGATAATGCTGTCCAGTGCATCTACAAGAAACACATTGACTGATGCTTTGCCCACACCTCATAACACCATAGCTATAATCGTGGTGGAAGCACTAATGCACTCTGGTAACAGTTCTAGGTGTTAAAGATGATTGTAGCTCTAATAATTTACACATCCAACAATTATATGAACAAGTACCAAATTATGTCTCGTTTGAACCATCTTTCTAATGCTTCACTGTTTTTAGCCTACTTTCCGAAGGAAAGAAAGGCTTATGAGATCATTTTCCTGTCTGTGTGTGTATGTATGTGTGTGTGTCTGTGCATGTGTCCCCCCCCCTTTTTTTTTTTTTTCAATATTTGAAAGCATGAACCGAATTTTACCACACTTGGTACACATATAGTACTAAGTAATAAGGACACCTGACTTTTATAGTTTTTTTACCAAGTCGAACACTTACTTTCAAAATGATGGCCATTTTAAAATTTAGGGTAATATGTCATAGCTCTGAAACCATTCAACCAATTTGAACCAAATTGTGTATGATGACAGCGCAGTGTAAGTATTGAATTCAGAGAGGAATATTGTTTTTTTTCCACCAGTTTGAAAGATAGTACCACATGAAAAAATGTAATTGTTATGTTATATCTCAAAACCTACTCAACCAATTTTCGTCATATTTGGCATGCATGTAATACTATGACAGGCAAGGTAAATGCAAGTAATTGAAATTAGTCAAGCACTTAATTTCAAAATGGCGGCCATATAAATATTTTAGGTTTATTTGGTATAACTACAATACCATTCAACAAATTTCAATGAAATTTTGTATGCTAAAAATATCTATTACAGGCATCATATAAGCCAAAACAACCTCTTTTGTCCGCCATTTTATAAGATAGCAGTAAATGAATTAATAAATTTTTTGTGTAATATCTTGGGAAACAATTGACAGATTGCTACCAAATTTGGCAAGCAAGTAGTACTGCAGTAGGTGATGTTAACCAATATGTTATAGGCATGTCAGACATTTATTTTCAAAATGGCAGCCATATAAGTATTTTAGTTTTGTATGTTATATCATTAAAACCATGTAATTAATTAACTTTTATGCTGGCTGTATATATTACAACCATCAAATGTGTCTGCACAAAATCTTTTTCTGCCATTTTGTAAAATAGTATCACATGACAAATTCAAATTACATGATATATCCTAAAAACAACAAATTTATATCAAATTTTGCAAATAAGTAGCACTATGGCAGACCATGTAAACTGATAAAATTTGAGAGGGTCAGACGTACATTTTCAAAATAGCAGCCATATAAAAATTTTATCTAAGAATTTTTATCTACAAAACTACAAAACAAATTTCAACTTAACTTTGTATGCTGACAGTATCAATTATATCCATCAAAATTGTCTGTGAAAAGTCTCATTTCTCCGCCATTTTGTAAGATAGCACCAAATTAAAAAATACAATTTTTATGCTGTATCTTGGGAAATTATTAACAGATTTCTTCCAAATTTGGCGAAGAAGTTGTACTGTAGTAGGCCATATTAATGTATGTGTTTTAAGTGTGTAAGTCTCTTATTTTCCGAATGGCTCCTATACAAACATTTTAGCTTAGTGTGCTATATCTACGAAACTATGTAGCAGATTTACATTTACCTGTGTATATTGTATCTATGACTATTATTGAATGTGATAGTACATAAACTTCTTGTCCTCCATTTACAGAGATTGTCACATGAACAATGGAGGTTTTATGCCATATCTCAAGGACCAATCAATTGATTCATACTAAAATTTCACGAGTATTGCTACAGTAAGGCAAATAAATTAATTAGTGTTATGTGCAGCAGGCATGTTTTAATGGGCTTTATATAAATAATTAAGATCAATGTGTTATATCTGTAAAACGTTTCAACATAATTCAACAAAATTTTGTATGGAAACAGTATTAATTAGAAGCATCTTTTATGCATAAAAATCCTTTTTTGCCTGATTTTTTTGCAGAATAGTGTCAAATGAATACTTTGAACATTTTGCCATATTTCTGGGACAATTCAGCTAATTTCCTCCAAATTTTGCACGACTACAGAAGGACATGTAAAGTTACATGATTTAAATTGTGTCAGGCATTGATTTTTGAAATGGCTACCACATAAATATTTAGAAATGTTTGGCATATCTATTTAACAATTTAACCAAATTCAAACAAACTTTTTATGCTAATAGTATCTATTAGAAACATCCTATACAGAAACTCTTTTCGGGCAGTTTTTGTAAGATATACCCGTTTAAAAAAAAAGTTTTTATGCCATATCTTGGAGACCAATCAACCGATTCGCATAAAATTCTCACACAAGTGGCGTCATGGCAGGTCATGTAAACTTATGTTTTTTTAGTGACTCAGACATTTATTTTAAAAAGATGGCCGTGTAAATATTTTAGGTTAGTAAACCCTATCATTCAAAATGACTGATTACATCCAAAGTCAATGCTCAGAATCCTACCTCCGGGATTCAATTGATTGCATACTAGATGAATTTTTTTGAGTTTTTCTGAAATTGAATCCCGTGTAAGTCACTCGTGTATTTTAATTGTCTAGGTACCGTTTCACATGTTTCTCGTTTCATCTCTAATGATCTTGTTGTCAAAGAGACGTCAACACCTACCTTCCATCTAAACTTTTAAGAATTTCACAAAAATTTATGTGCACCCATGTATAGTCAAGTAAGCTCATTAGTTATCAATAACTTCTTATCGTGAATTCAGCAAATCTGTCAAAAAAAAAGTTTGTGTACATCAAGTGGTTTCATTTGACACTGCATATTATTTCACTGAAATTTGTGGACAGTCAACTGTCTGATCTGCTATCTCATCAGTCTCTATAGTGCGAGCTCGTAGGTTAAATGGTTGTACGCACACACTTTGCTATACTCATCTGATCTGCAATAGCATAATTCTCTCCAACCTTATTCATTCTGTTACCATGGAGTCAGGCATTTGACTGTACCATTCTTCTTTCCAGATGATCATCTTCATTTTTAGTCTAAAGGCTGAACTAAGCATTGTGTCTGGCTGGTACCTAGTATATATGTTCATCAAACACACATACAAAGTACAAAAGAGGAACTGTTGAATTATAACCAGCTGACTACCAGATGCTTCAGACAGCTGATTTACTCCAGCATAGGAAAATTCCCTGTTGTAAACTGAATACGACGTAATGCAATTCACAGTGTGTTATTGTCACAGGCAAAGTGCTACTGCACCATGCAGGTTCAAGTATGCTGAATACATTGGAAGCTTACATCTGACTTGCAATCATACCTGGACAATCAAGCGCCTTTAATTGCTATAACAGGCACTGCATCGTCTGAGAATGTGGAAGGTACAAAATTTTGCACATGGTATGTAGAACATAAATACAAAACCAAACAAAACCAGCTTGTTTAAAATGTAAACCCCAAAATAAATACATATGGAGCATGCATAAATATTAAGCCTCAAATAAGACGTGCAAGAAATGCTATATGTCTTTAGGACCCATTCACTTCCAAGTTGTGAACTTCTTTATCTATGTAACAGTATTCCTATGGCACAAAGAGTAAGGTGGTAGTTGCCTNAAAAAAAAAAAAAAAAGGGGGGGGGGTGACGGGAAACATGTCACGTCACAATTAAGCGTTGCACTGCAGAAAGCACAGCAGATACATAACATCACCTATTATTTGCCAAAAATACTGTTCCTATTATCTGGGTGTAGCCAGGTTTAAGGTGGGAGAAAGGTCTTAATCTGATTAAGAGAGGTAAATTTAATTATTCAATTTATTTACAATAAATGATGAACAAAAAGAATGCATCCAAGTTTTATTTCCAAAATACAACTATCCCCTACTGTTCACTCTAATTTCAGCAATAATTATTACAGTAAAACAATTAAGCTCTGTCTATATAACTATAACCCAATCAGGCCAAAATCATTAATAACAAGAAGTTACTGATATAACTAATGAGCCTACATTCCTCAACATTGATGATATAAACTTTTTTTATAATTTCTTAAAATTTGAGTTGGCAGGTAGGACTTGTCTCATTGAAAGTAATATCATTAGAGATTAAACCTGAAACACATGCAACAGTAGTAATACAATTACAAATACACATATGCATTGCACAAGACTCGAGCCTAGAAAATCTCGTTCCATTAGCTAGTGTTCAATCAACTTTAAATTTAATCAGTCTAATATTTAGAATGATAGTTTACAAACTTATAATATTTACATGACAGTCTCTTTCAAAATAAATGACTGAGCCACTTAAAACATGAAGTTTACATGGTCTACCATAATGCTACTTGTGTGAAGAATTCTGTGAAAATCGTTTTAGTGGTCCCTGCGATATAGCTTAAAACCTCCATATTTTTCATGTGATTATCACAGATGGAGGGGACAAAAAAGTTATGTATTGGCACATTCAATGATTGTATATTGCCAGTATACAAAGTTAAGCTAAAATCGATTTCATAGTTTCGTAGATATAGCACACTAAGCTAAAATGATTTTATAGCCAACATTCTGAAAATAAATGTCTGTCACACTTAAAAAATATATATTGTTATATGGCCTACCACAATACAACTTCTTGCCCAAATTTGGTACGAATGCATTAATTATTTCTTGAGATATGACAAAAACTAAATTTTTACTGTGGGACTAACTTACAAAATGGCAGATAAATGAGGCTCTGTATAGACAAATTTGGTGGTTGTAACTGATAATGCCAGCATACAAAGTTAAGTTGGAATTTGTTTCATTAATAAAAGATAAAGAGCTAAAATATTTATATAGCCACCATTTTGAAAACCTGACCTACTTGAAACATAGAAGTTTACACCACCCGCAGCAGTGCAAATTGTTTGGCATATTTGGTAGGAAGCCGTTCATTGTTTCCTAGATATATTACGTAAATTTATTTGTAGCATATCTTCCTTACTGATGGACAAAAGATGATCCATGTACACACATTTGATAGTAGTAATATATACTACCAGCATACAAAATTAAGTTGAAATAGATTACATGGTTTTGACAACAAATTATACTAAGCAAAAATGCCTATTTGGCCGCAATTTTTTAAATAAGTGTCTAACAGACTTAAAACCTACAATTTTATATCATCTGTCCCAATACTATTTGTTTGCCAAATGTGGTAGGAATCAGTCAATTGTTTCCCAAGATATGACAAAAAAATTTGATTTATTCATGTAATGCTATCTTACAAAATGGCAGATAAAATGTGATTCGTGAAGATACAGGTGATAGATGTAATATATACTGCCAGCACACAAAGATAAGTTGGAATTGATTACATGGTCTTGACGATATAGCATTCTAAGCTAAAATTCCTATATAGCCGCCATTTTGAAAATAAGTGTCTGATATACTCAATATGTCATTTAACATCATATGCCGCAGTACTACTAGTTTGCCAAATTTGGTAGGAATCGGTTTATTGTTTACAGAGATATGATATAAAAACTCTATTCATGTGGTACTTTCTTACAAAATGGCAGGCAAAAGTGACTATTTGTTGATATGTATTGCTTGTAATAAATACTTTCAGCATACAAAATATGGTTGAAATTGGTTGAATGGTATAGTAGATATACAGAATAAACCTAAAATATTTCTATGGCCGTCCTTTTGAAAGTAAATATGTAGTGAAGTTCAATTACTTACTTTACCAGGTCTGTCATAGTATTACTCACATGCCAAATTGGGTGAAAATTGCTTTGATAGGTTTCAAGTTATAATGTAGGCTCTATTTTTTATTTGATGCAATCTTCCAAAATGGTAGGCTAACAACAATATCCAATTCAAAATTTCATGCTTACACGATGCTTTGCCAGCACACAAAATTTGGTTTGCATCGGTTGAATGGTTCCCAAGATATGACATATAATTCTAAATATTAAAATGGCTACCATTTTGAAAGTGAGTGCCTGGTATGGTTGAAAACTATAAAAGTCAATTGTCTTTACTAAGTAATATATATGTACGGAATTTCGTGAAATTAGGTTGACACATTCTAAATTGAAATGGGGAGACACACACATGTACAGATACACACACACGAAAGTGATCTCATAAGTCTTTCCTTCCTTCGGAAAGTAGGCTAAAAATCATATGGAATGGTCTAATCTCTTACAGTGACAATACCAAATCTCACAGGCTTTAATCAGACCAGTCCCACCTCTATAATGTCGATCAGATTAATCAGTCTCCACTTTCCAGTACTATCCTTGAAATTCACCAAGCACTCCTTGCAATTACACTGTCTGCACTTACTGATCACTGGAAGCACATCTTGATAACCCTTGCCATCCATTCCAGTTGCATAAACTTGCTCTCACCATGCAGTATCTTCTTATCACCTCGGCACCCACTTGTGTTGCCCACTCCACTCAGCAGAGAAGACCAAACAAGAACTACCATCTCAGAGGTTTGAAGCAGCATAGATAATTGATGTCATCTCATCTAAATAATTTTTTGTGCTTCCACTCACCTTAATAAAGGACAAAATCTACACAATTTCAATGATGGAAGATACTTCTACTGTATTCTCACAAGGCAGTGTGTAAGACATCCAGGTCAGACCTGCCAAAAAGGCAAGCGATCTTCCATTCTTTGTGGCTCAACTGGCTGTCAGAGAGAGGCATTGAGCCTATGGAAGAGAGCAAGGTAAGTTGTCAATGTTGCACTGACGACTTTTAATACTGTCTCCTCCATATCTGTTCATCCCAGACACTACCTTCAGAGCCTTCATAGAGCACCAGTCAGTTGATGTGGATCACCTTAGAGACTGCATTGAAGAACCCCAACGACAGATCCAAACCACGACATTGTTTCATAAGGGCCCACCCAAACATTTCTGAAGTTTCAGACAGTAACCCTTTTCCACTTTTGTGGATTGTAAAGCAACAAAATGTTTTCATCCTGTCACTAGAATGGCAGCTTCTTCTTCCATTGGTCCTCCAAACAGCATGTAACTGGTGAGACGGAGCTCTCTTCCAAATAGCATCTTTGATACTGTTACCCTTATTGACTCCCAAACTGTTAAAAGGTATACAAGGATCAATTAGAGCACCATGGAATCCTAACTCTTCTGGCTATTTCTAACAATATACCGCTTAGTGTGGATGGCAAAAGATCTAGAGTTGCCAAATGGGCGGAACAGTAGATTTTGATGTCTTCAGAAGCAATAGTTGCAACAGAGTACTGCACCAATAAATTGACAACACAGGCTTTCTGTAATCATGCCCCACATATTTAAACAAACTAGGCGCCTCTCGTACATCTTTCCTAACATTATGATGGGCAGTAAGTGCAAAATTAAATGAATTCTTGCAGAACAAAAGATACGAAGTACCGCTGAACATAGCGTCTAGGGAGAGAGTATCAATCTACACTTGGCTGTGGTGGAGGGGGTGCCTGCTGCTGGTCAGCCGCAGGAGTGCTGCAACTCAACCCTGGCAGCTCACTGTTCAGTGTTCCACCGCGTGTGGGTCCGAGCCCTGCTTCACGTTGCCTGCCAACACTGTATTCCTTGTCTGAGCTGCAGAGGCAGGGGGCATTGTCCGCCACAAACTACCAGGTATATCCAAGGTTTGCTCTTTCTCTGGCTCAATATAAAAACAAGCACAACATGGCAAGGGCAGCGTGGGCAGGAGGGTGGGGATGCCCAGTGCAGGCATGCAACAGTGAGACAGAGGAGACTGTGGTTCCCCATGTAGTTGGATGCCATCCCACTTCACCCCTCACCGTGTCTTTATATAATATATACAGGCCAGAGCCAGCATGACGTGTTATTGCATTTTCTCCTTCATTGATTGCATTTGTCCCCTTCACAGTGTGATTTTCATCGTCACAGATTGCATTACCCACTGCGTCTTGGATCACTGCCATTACTTTGCGTTTTACACTTAGGTTTGGACTTTGTATGTGAGAGGTAGTCAGTTCAACACCCCCGAGGATCATTCCTCAATTATATTTCCAGGTGGTCGGGCCCACCCTGGGTCAGAATAGCTCAGTCTTCACTTCATTAGGGACTACAGAAGGCTTACCTGAGCAGCATGGTATTTCCTCGCAGTAAAGGGTTGTCTGGTAACCTCACTTGCATTTTCTTATTTCTCTCAGTATCCTACAACCCTTGCATCTAGAAGGCAGCTCGCTGCCTAGGGCTTCTGCCTTTCTGCAGATGTGGTACACAACCCGGTTGCGGCCAACTGGTGGGTGTGCACCCACCTGATGACTTGTTCCTCTCGAGGTAGCATGGTTCTCTTCCTGGCCAGTGACTGTGGTCTGCGCTGCACTCGCCCTGGATTATCCCCTTTTTAGCAACATGGTTCCTGGCCTGGCCCCGGGTTTACAAAACTTGCCAAGAGGGGAGAATACTGTGCAGCAATGTGGTTCACGCCTTAAGTGCGACAGATCAGAGGGTATGTGCCTGCTCAGCAGGATGGTGTGGTTCACTTCTTGGTCTGTGGTCATGTGGTCCACTGTCGCCTGCACGGGACGGCCATCATTAACCCTGGCCAAGGATTCTCCTTACTCCAATTATCCTTCAATGCCCCAAACCCACCGCCATGGTAGACAATGTGCTAGGCGCTCGCTGGCTGAGCGAAAACTGTAACGCCTCTTAGCCCAAGTCCAACTCGGCACATCTGCAAGTGCACTCCTGGGCGAGATCTCCCGTGCTCTAATTTGGGAATACTCAGATCTGACAGAATAAGGCTTCGACCCAAGAACAGCCGACCAGCCACAGTTCGGCCTGGTGAACACGCTGCCACTCCCACAAGCCCCGTTGTTCGATGTCGGGGGCAGCTGACAAACCTCAGACAGGTTCGAGAACACACCACTGCTCCCATCAGCCCCGCAACAAGTGACAGCGGGATGAGGAGGCACACCCCTGCATGTCAGAATCCCAAAAATTAAGAGTATGGGTTGCCTACCCCCCGTGGTTCCCAGTGACTACAGCTAATGAAAATCGCTCTACCGAAGGGTGGGAATGACACATATACCACCCCGAGTATCAGCTCACAGCAAGCTCCGGTGTGTTCCACATGGCTTCCCTGGGTCCGAACCCGTGATTCAAGCACAGTGGAGCAAAGTCAACTCCCATCCATCAGGAACTCCAAAAGAAACAGTGAATCAGGTATTCTTCACTGACCACTCAGCACACACACCAGACCTCATTACAAAATAATTACTTCCTAATCCTTGAGCTTGTGTAACCTGCTATTGTAGGCCTATCTTGCTAATCCTGTATTTGCACATTTATGTATGTATATCTACACTGATTAACCATATAATAAGTGCATTATAGAGTTTTTCATTAAATGTTATGTTCATCACCCCAAGTAATAATTTGTTTGTATTAACGTAATTCTTAATAGTAATTGTAAACCGCAAATCCATTTTCTAGGCATATAGAATTTTCAGTACTTTTTAACTTTAAAACTTAAATTTTGCCTTTCAAAGAAATTTTTATGTTGTAATTTGCTTTTAATAATTTAGGAATTGTAACTAACTGACTGTCAGTTTTATTTTCTTGTGTTTTTTTTTCCTCTTCTTTTTTCTACTTCTTCTTCTTTCCAGAAGTTAGTTCAGGTTTTAGTGCTGTCGAAGTGCAAAGTTAGCGGAAGTAAGGCTTCTGGTGGGACCTTTAATTAAGGTGACGGAGAGAATTTTCCACCGGGATTATATGCCAGTCCCAGAAGTTAGTTAAGAAAGTCAGGATGCCGCATCATGTGGAGAAGAGGGCACAGGTGTGATGTTAGATATTTTATTTGTAGTTCCTGATGACGCTTTTGAGACGGCGCTTAGCTCCTGGTGCCATTACGTGCGAAACGACGCTGACACCTGATCAGGTGACGCGGACAAGTAGAATCCGAACTTTTATTTGTGTGATCAAAGAGAAAATTTCTAAGACTTTAAAGGAATTTCAAAACTTTGAATATATTTTGCAAGTTGTGTAATATGATCCAGAGGTCCAGTTGTTTCTACAAGACTTGAGCTAGAACCAGCCCAACTTTTAATTATCCCTAAGATATTTCAGTACTATTTTATTTTAATTGGAAGAAGCTAATTTAGGGAGAGAATAATTTTGACTTTTATTTTATTTCTTGTGATTTTGACATTACCTTTGAAATTTTGTAAGAAGTGAAATTTAACTTTGTTCATCAGTTACATGAGATTGAATTTTAATTTTGATTATTTGCAGTGACAGTTACCTTAATTTTCTTTATTCTGAGACAGATACGCAGCAGCACTAAAAACTTAAATTTTAAAATTTATCTTCAATTTAAGTACATACTGTTAGAATGGTGGTACTTTGAAATAATTTAACTCTTACGCTGAATTTTTAATTTCAAATTTCGGTTTTAAATTTTTATTTTTTTTATTTTTACAATAAATAATTTCAAATTTTCAAGCTAAATTTTTTTTAAAATAAATTTTAGTGAAAGCCATATTTTTCTTTGATTCTGTTGTAGTTAGTGGATCCTATTGTCTGCATTTTTTCTATCAAGTGTGTTTGATGTCTTAGTGTCTAATGTGTTACTGTTTTGTCTATGTTCTTACCACTACTGTCACACACATCAAGTGAATATCACCAACACTATGTACCACGCCACACAGTGAAGTTTTTAAATATCTCTCTAAGTAATCTCAACTACATTAATCACACACAAGAATTTAAAATGAAATTCAATAAATTATCATTTCAATTTTCTTTATCACACAAACAACATATTTATAATTTAAATCTATTACAACCCTAACCTTTTAGTCTCAAAATAAACCGAGAGTCAAAAGGTACGGCTCTCCCAAAAACATATATCTAGTACAATATAATTTTCTAGTTACTTTTTCTTTTGTAATGTTTGCTATATTCTATACATAATACCCCCTCCCAAAAAAACTCATTTGCCAATCCTATGGGTGCAATGGCAAAATTAGAGGTTCTTTACATTACGTTGTAATCTGCACTTTACATACATTAAATTTATAATGACCAGTTGGGTCACCCACAATACTGCTGCACGAGTACCTTTCTAAGCGACCTTCAAGATTTCCTCTCGGCTGCCAGTTCCGAGACTGCTGTGATAATGTGCTTACTGGAGTCTGCAGTGAATGCGTGCCTGGTTATGCATGTAAGCATGCGACGATACAAAACATGCACAACTGGTGCTTCTTTTATCTTGTTTAAGGACTGTGTGTATATTTTATACAGCAAAACATGAAGTGCGCCCAAAACTCTGAAATGGCATTAAAAAAAAATAACCAACAGTTCAAATAATTACTGAATTAATGTATATATTGTATGTGGAACAAAACCCTGACATTTAAAATTACTTGTGTTCACCTTAAAATACTGAACATTCTTAATTAAAAGAGATTTTATTAGTAAAGGCAGCATTGATTCAAGAATTAGCAAAATAAATTCATTACCATTTTCATACTACCACTTTCCATTCAGGCAGACACAAGGTCTAGCCTTGTCCAGCAGCCATTGCAGTTGCTCTTCTCTCATTCTGGATGCACAGATGCCGTTGTGACCGCAGGACCACATGCTATGTTTCACTGAAATGTGATTCCATGTTAGAAATGAGTTAAGTTTTTCATTTGTCCCAGGGCAGGTTTTGGCCCACTGTAGGATAGGGACCCATAATTAATTGCAGTCTTGCTAAGTGAATTGCGAAAGTAAGGGCTTGTACATGTGTCTTCTGTTGAATAAATGCCAGATGTCAACTGAATGGAAATGTACTCTATTATAAACAGTAAAAAAAAAAAATTTAATACAAACCTCTATGGACCAGTTTTCTTTTCAGTTTGTAATAATAAGGTTTGTTTTACCAGATGTTTGCAATAATTATAAAAAAATTACCAACACAAAAAAATAAAATTTTGACTCAGTTATTCAGCATATTGTAAAATGAGACATTCTTATCACCAGCATGACTTAATTTACCAGTGGACGTGGCATTACAGTACAAATTACTGTAACAAATATATTTTATTAAGCGTACAAATTAACATTAAATTCCTTATTCCATTCCAAAGGAAAAGAAGACAACATTGTATTTATGAGAACTCTGTATTAAAGAGGTTCTGATTAACGAGGTTTCACTGTATAAGCAAGTTTACTGTAACTCCCTTGGGAAATTAGCATATGAAAGACCACAATGATCAGCCAGAGTTGA
Source organism: Clitarchus hookeri (assembly GCA_002778355.1). NCBI lineage: Eukaryota > Metazoa > Arthropoda > Insecta > Phasmatodea > Phasmatidae > Clitarchus > Clitarchus hookeri. The sequence goes on along the minus strand of NQII01003792.1, from coordinate 144,946 downwards.
ATTCCATGCACAACCAATCTCACATGTCTTGAAACCCAAATAAAGATGTATTTTCAAAGNAATCTCACATGTCTTGAAACCCTAATAAAGATGTATTTTCAAACGTGGTTTTTTCAGAGTATTCCCATGCCCAGGAAGAATCTCGCAGTCAACTAGTGCGTGGTTGTGCATGTTAAAATTATGACTTGACACCCAAAACTAATATCAGACTCACTCAACCATCATCTGCTTCACAACAGTCACGCCTAGTAATCAAGTACTTTGCAGAGGTGATTTGACCACAAGTATGGTATCCCCACTTGTGTTGTTTTTCAAAATCCCTCTAGGGCAGAGGTGTCAAACTCAAACTGGTGTGTGGGCAATAAAATGTAATTAAGAGAGCATGACTGGCTGCCCTTATACAGGAGGGGGGGGGGCCAAAAAAAAACTGGAATTCCGTCATAACTTCTTTATTTCTTAATATTTTTACACCAAATTTTGATCACCTTCAAAGTATTCTCCCTTGACCACAACGCACCTCTGCAAACAATCCTTCCATTGTTCAAAACATTTTTTAAATTCACTTATCGGGATTTTCTTTAGGCCTTCCAGCGAATTTTGTTTTACCTCCTCCACAGTGGCAAAACGCTTTCCTTTCATGTCCCTTTTGAGTCTGGGGAACAAAAAGAAATCACAGGGGGCTAGATCCGGTGAGTAGGGGGGGTGGACAATTGGTGTCATGCCGTTTTTGGTCAAAAACTGCTGTACGGAGAGGGCGGTGTGGGTTGGCGCGTTGTCATGATGGAAGAACCAGTCGCTTGTGCGCCAAAGATCTGCCCTTTTCTTCCGGATACTCTCCCTCAATCTTTTCAAAACCTCCAAGTAGAACTTTTGGTTGACAGTTTGACCCGGGAGAACAAACTCCGCGTGCACAACACCTCTGCAATCGAAGAAACAAATGAGCATTGTCTTGATGTTTGACTTCACTTGGAGAGCTTTTTTGGGACGAGGAGAGCCAGGTGTCTTCCACTGGCTTGATTGCTGCTTTGTTTCGGGGTCGTATCCATAGCAGCACAATTCATCACCAGTAATCACCTTGGAAAAAAGTTCAGGGTCCTCTTTGAGCTGATTTTGAAGCTCAAAACATGTCTGAAGTCGACGCTCCCTTTGCTCGCCTGTGAGAAGGCAAGGAACAAATTTGGCTGCAACTCTTCTCATGTGCAAATCTTTGGATAAAATCCTCTGAATTGAACTCCATGATATTACGNCTTCTCATGTGCAAATCTTTGGATAAAATCCTCTGAATTGAACTCCATGATATTACGGACATCTCACAAAGTTGATCAATGGTTTGGCGACGGTCTTCACCAACGAGAGCATTGATTTTGTCGACGTTTTCATCACTTCTTGAAGTTGAGGGGCGTCCTGAACGGGGTTGGTCTTCAATTGACATTTCTCCATTTTTAAAACGTGAAAACCGCTTGTAGACTCCGGTTTTACTTGGGGCAGCATCCCCATAAGCAGTCTTAAGCATTACAATAGTTTCCGTGGCCGATTTCCCCAACAGGAAACAAAATTTCACAGCTCTCGACAATCNTTTCACAGCCGCGCGTTGCTCTCGACAATCGGCCATCACGTTTTCGGCAAAATGGAAAAAGTTGTTTCACTAAAAAAATTCCCACGGGCGAACCGATGCACTCACAGCGACAGAACTTCGCACACTAACTCAGGAGACGTGTCCCTAACGGACACCTGGTCGAACAACGGGTTCCCCCACTCTCCCTCCCCACCGCAGCCCAATTCCCATTACTTTTGGGTCTCNGATGCACTCACAGCGACAGAACTTCGCACACTAACTCAGGAGACGTGTCCCTAACGAACACCTGGTTGAACAACGGGTTCCCCCACTCTCCCTCCCCACCGCAGCCCAATTCCCATTACTTTTGGGTCTCCCCTCGTAGAAAGAATAAAAACTTTATGGGATTTATATTGTTAAAACATCTATTATTGCCAGAAGGCAATCTGTCATCCCCCACCCTCCCAGCCACCTGTCGCCAATCAGAAGCCTGCGTGACTCATGCCTATACGAAACCCCACAGTCCATTCTTGGATAATGTGTGAAGAGGGGGGAGAGATATGATTTGCTGGTATAAATGCAGTCCTTACCCCACCAGTGTGAGTTCTTGTATTTTTCAAGTAAAGTGGGAATTGAATTATTTTTGCTGTGAAGTAACATAGTTGCTCAAAGACTAACCCTTCGGCACAGGCAAGAGCGGATGGATTGTGAGCTCACAACACCTTGCGTGCCTGGCACTGAGTGCATGCGTATTGAAGTTGGAGGGGTGAGTAAGGAGAATGGCGTGGTGCATGTGACTGGTTGCACCTTTCACTTTTGTTATGAATTTAGGAGATTCTAAATGTTTTTCTTAGTCTTATCTTAAATTTATAGATAAGTGGGGGATTTGAAAATGATGGCTCAGGGTTTTTCAGTAATTGAAATAAAAGTTTTTAGTTTTAAGTTATTATTCAGTTATTATTAGTCTACAAACCTTACAGTATCTGAAACACTTTAGAGGTGCTAATTGAAAATGTGATTAATTTATATAATTTCAATGACACATTTACAGGGGTCAGAACACAAATTTAAAAATAATAATAGTTTATTTAGTAACCACAAATCATACAAAATACCCTCCAAAAAAACTTGTAGTAGAGGAAAGTTGGTAAATATAGTATATAAGTGCACCATTCTCCTCAAACAGTTACAACAGTTTTCGTGAAGCATTCTAAATTTATATATGCATATCCTCCAAAGTATGCAAAGGGACTGTCAATCTTGAAACTATGGCTTTTTCCTTGGGCGTTCCAGACTAGTCCACGAAAATCAACAAAACCTGACTTGCAGATTAATACAAAAGTCTCCAATGTAGCGACAATGATGTGTAAATTCTGTAATTGCAGAACATTTGAAAAAAAAAAAAAAATGAGATTGATGCCCACAAATAACGTTAAGAGAGAGAGAGATTAAGCCATTATAATACAGTTATTCCAGACACGTGGCAGAACTTGAAAGAAGATGATTCTGAATTGTTTACAATGCTGTATTTTGATGACTGACAATATTTCATAGTACATTATGTACAGTGCATTAACTNAATTCTGAATTGTTTACAATGCTGTATTTTGATGACTGACAATATTTCATAGTACATTATGTACAGTGCATTAACTTCTGTTACCTGTGCCTCAACAGTTATTGTGTCCAAATTAGTAACTTTTAGTGACAAAACTGGAGAAAAAGGACCATAGTGATTTAGTTTAAAAAAAGTAACTTTTAGTGAATTGTTCTGAGCCCTACATTTACTGTTTTCATTATTGGATCAATCTGATTACATAAACTACAGCGGCCAGCACATTGATGCTTTTTGGGCCCTCCTCTGGAACATCTTCGTTTGGTCTGTGTCTAGGCAAGAACAGACATCCTTTAAGCTGTCACACGGGTTGTTTTGCTGGTTGGTGGATGTGGTGGCGTTGGTGAAAACATGGAATAACTCTGGAACCTATAGGTTGCCAGACCTAAAGAGTTTGATAAGGATGGAAATCTTCCATTTCAGAGCAGGGGCGGCTTCTCCCGGTCCTGCGTGCCATGGTGGGTACAGGGGCGTCTCCCACTACACGCTCGTCGTTCGTCCTCTGCCTTCTAGTGGGCAGTTCAGTGGTGGGATTGCTGGGCGGGCAACCGGCTTGTAATGGATGTAAGGATTATGCCCGGTGAGACTTTAAAGTGTCCTCAACCACAACCAGAGTGCGCTTGAGGAGTGGACTGGGCTTGGGCTGCCTCTGTTCGCCTGGTGCTCGCCATAAGTTGAGCAGTCTGTCATTGAAAACCCACCAGTGCCATGGAAAATAAGTGGGAGCATGGGCTGATCAGTTCGGCCCCACCAGAGGTTCTCTCTGGTGTTCCGATCACATTGAGGTTGGACTCATGCTGGCAGTGGTTGACTCCGCATGCTGGACGAGGTCTGGAGAGATTCTCCCTCTTAAAGAAAGACTAGGCGGTGAGTGGCAACCAGCTCCGGTTGTCTCCTNTGGACGAGGTCTGGAGAGATTCTCCCTCTTAAAGAAAGACTAGGCGGTGAGTGGCAACCAGCTCCGGTTGTCTCCTAGAGAGACACTAGGGGTGTGGATAGAACCCCGGCCAGACCACACACTTGGTATCTGAGTACGAGAGTCTCGGAACTTCATGGTAGGGTGTTCTCTGCTGTACTTGTGAATCAGGTTGGGGCTTTGGATCTGGTCAACTCAGGTGTTAAACTGGGACACCTGTGATGAGAGGGTGTGATCCCTCTCCCCCACCGATTGGGCAGTCTTAGCGACTGAATGGCCTTTAGGCTAAGAGCACTACGTAGAAGTACAAAGGCTGAGAAGCGCTAACTGTATGTCACACTGGCCTAGATTCGCGCCCTCAGTCTTCATCCGGCAAGGGTGATTTCTATTTTGAATACTAACATCGTGTTTGGGCAATCACGAACCTAATAACTAGATTCCACCACCCGCTGGCCTGGTTACAGTGATCTGTGAGATGGCAACGTTCAGGCAGGTCATAATATTAAGGCCTGCCCACACCATCCTAACACTTTGTGGGGCTGCTATCTTATGCTCTGCGCACATTTCCAAATTTCCTGTAGTAAACATTTAACCTCAAAATAGTTACGCACATGCCATTTTCACATTTAATTTACAAACACTCTGAACACAGGCTGCATTCAGAGTTTTTCCCCTCAAAATAAGCAGGGGTCTCACAAATCTGAGCACAGAGGCTGCATGCAGCCTGCAGGTTCAACATTTCCTAAAGACAGTTCTGGTTAAATTATTTTATGGTCAATAATAGTAATAATATAATTTCCAACTCCCAATTGGGTTATTAGCTGGTGGCAAATGCTGCCTTCCCTCATAATCCCTTTTCACTCTCCACTCCCTCCCTAATTTGCCTAACCCTCTTTCACCATCACCAACTCCTCCCGCAACACATCCACTCCCTCACAGTTCTCACCAGCATAGCCTGCCTTCCTCCATCTATATATATATATATATATATATATATAATAACCTTGTGTCTGTTCGGACGCGTGTAACTTCCAAAAAAAATCAACAGATTTTAATTCTGTTTTTTTATAAACCTTCCTTTCGTTCCCACGAGTGTTTGTACACCTTTCTTTTTTATCTGCAAAGGTACTAAAATCTGCAAAAAGCTCATTTTTACCATGCTTTCGCATCAGGAAGCACCTTAGTCAACAATGCAATGTAAACAATGTAAAGTCGCAACCTAGCAACAGATCTATCTAATATATAAAATTCTCCCGTCACAGTGTTAGTCACTGAACTCCTCCAAAACGGCTGGACCGATTTTTATGAAATTTTTTATGTATACTCGGTAGGTCTGAGAATAGATTTATATCTATTTTTTACACCCCTAAGTAATAAGGGTGGCCACCCCCAAACAATTTTTTTTTATTGTTTGAACAAAATTTTTATTTTTTATTTTTTTATGATGTGGCATCAAAAAATACATACCCTCCTAAATTTTCACCCTTCTACCACCAACCCTTATTTTTTTATAGCGATATTAGTAATTTAATAAATTTTACCCTAGGTCGATAACTGATCAATTATCATCGATCATTTATCGATCTAGGTTACAATTTATTCCCACCAGGTGTCTCCCAGTGACACAGCACGGAGTAGCCGGTCTCCACTTTCTCTCACACAATAACCTTTCTCTTATTCATTTGTGCTCAGATCGTAGTAGTGACGTGTTTACAATTATATTTTCAATAATTAAGTGTACTTCTTAATTAACTTTATTATTGATCGCAAAGCTGTAATTGTTTGTATTTCCATTTTATTAATATTTATTAAATTATCTAATTTTATATTCCGTCATCGTCCACAGAGCTCCATGCCTCTTCCACTAATATACCACATCCTCACACACTTACAATAAGTTATAGTTATTTTTTTCTAATACTATAATCACTAGAAATACTCTTTATGGCAAAACAACGTTTGCCGGGTCAGCTAGTCTATATATATAAAAATGATATATCGATATATTAATACTTATCGATATAACGATTTATCGATACATATTAGTACGTCAATGCTTGATATATTGATACTAATATATATTTTGATACTTATCGACAAGTGAACATGTCACATACAAATCTGTGGATGTAACATTACATGAAATTGAAGCGGTAAATTATCCGCCAGAATTTCTAAATTTGCTTGATGTTCCAGGATTGCCTCCACATATATTAAAATTGAAAATAGGAGTGCCAGTTATTTTACTTCATAACATCAATCCACCAACACTTTGGAACGGCACATGCCTTGCAATAAAAAAATGATGGGCAATACTGTAGAAGCTACCATCTTGAAAGGAGCTTTCAAAGGAGAAGATGTGCTTCTTCCCAGAATTCCATTTATTCCATCAGAAATTCCCTTTTATTTTAAAAGAACACAGTTTCCAGTCAGATTGGCATTTTCAACGACAATAAATAAAGCTCAAGGGCAATCATTTGCAAATGTGCGGAATAGATTTAGAAACAGAATGTTTTTTGCACAGCCAATTGTATGTCGTGTTCTAGAGTAGGAAAACCACACAACTTATTCATACGCGTGGAAGATGGTAAAATTAAAAACATTATATAAAAACAAATACTTCAATAATAAAGATTTTGAAAAAACTAATACCTCTTTCAATTAATTTCACAGAAATGAATAGAACTAAAATCTTTTATGCCACTGCAAAGTGAGGCAGGGTTAGCTAGTAACCTCTGAAAATTCTACTGTTTCAACCTCTCCTTATATACAGCTTCTTGGCTAACTTCCCCAATCCTCCCACGCCATTCTCCATCCTGTACATCCACACAAACCTCTCCACTCTTTGCCTGTCCCTTAGGAAGAACCAACCCAACTTGGTCATTAAGGTCGGGTTCATGAACTATGCAAGAAACGCAAGCACACAAGAAATGCAAGCACGCAATAAATGCAAAGATGCAAACAGTCGAACATACGTATTTCAAAGCTACAGTTTATAAACTATGCAGGATACAAGATCGCAATGCACGAGTTGGTCAACTTTCAACTTCTTACATTTTTTCTTGTGTTTTGCACCTTCTAAATTAGCTGTGATCGTTTGCAAAATTGTTTTACACTCGTACAGAAGGCTATGATTTTCAATTAGTAATATACTATTTACTTGTACAATGAATTTATGCCTACAGTTATGAATTGAATCATAAATAAATAGTAAAATTATGTATTAAAATATAGTAACGCCATCTTGCCGAGAAAATTTAGTAGTGTTCTTAGAAATTTGTTATTCATGCATTTAAAAACTAAATACCAATAACTTCAAAAAACTCAAAATAATATCTATACTAAACAAATGTGTTTGAAAAAGAAAAAAAAGACATGTTCATTAAAAAGTATTACGGAAATAATTTTTGTACTTGTTTGGTATTTTAATTTTGCAATGTTGTTGACGTCTTACGTTGTGCAATGTTTATAAACGATCACAATTTTCTTGCATTGAGTTCTTATGATTCTTGCGTAGTTTATAAACACGGCCTAAGGATGGCCTAATTCCTTTCATCCTCACCTTCTCGCGTCTGCCTTCCCCATTTACCCTTAACTCACCNGTGTTTGAAAAAGAAAAAAAAGACATGTTCATTAAAAAGTATTACGGAAATAATTTTTGTACTTGTTTGGTATTTTCATTTTGCAATGTTGTTGACGTCTTACGTTGTGCAATGTTTATAAACGATCACAATTTTCTTGCATTGAGTTCTTATGATTCTTGCGTAGTTTATAAACACGGCCTAAGGATGGCCTNTTCTTGCATTGAGTTCTTATGATTCTTGCGTAGTTTATAAACACGGCCTAAGGATGGCCTAATTCCTTTCATCCTCACCTTCTCGCGTCTGCCTTCCCCATTTACCCTTAACTCACCTTGCTGCCCTTCTTTGCACCTTCTCCACCTCCCATACCTTCTCTCCCTCACGTGGGTCCTAGACTATGGCTGCATATTCTATTATCTGCTTAATCATAGCTATACAATCCTTCTCCTTCACCGCCCCATTAACCCCCTTCAAGACACTTTCAGCATTCCCAAAGCCCTTCTTCCTGCTGATACCACTTACTGCAACTGCTTTTTATCCACTCCCAGGTACTAGTATTCTGAAGTGTGTATTTCTTGCCCTTGTCATTTATGCGTGCTTTCCTACATTCCACTCTTCCTAGTGAACATAACAATCTTTGTTTTTCATACATTGGTCTTCATTTTATTCCTTTCTGTCCCCCTCCTCATTTGTTCTGTCCTCCCGCAACTTATTCTCTCTACCCACCTCTGCATACAGCACACAATTGTCCGCAAACAGCCTCACTTTGCACCCACCATTATCCCCAGGTTATTAACCATAATGGTAGCTAACAAGGGGCCCAGTAAACTACCCTGCAGAACTCCTGATCTAACCTCACCTATCTATGATAAGGACTCTCCCACTTTCACCCTCTATTTTTCCCCTTCAAGAAGTTCCCTATCCAATCCACTACCCATAAATCACCAGAAGGCCTTCTCAACAAACCTTCTCGAAATCTATGAAGCAGGCATCCACCTGCTTCCCCTCATCTACTGCCTGCACCAAATCCTCCAGCAGTCCAGCCAGTTGCATCTCACATAAGTAACCTGCCCTAAAACCATGTTGGTACTCCTGCAGCCAGTTCTTCATTCATAACCTCTTCCACATACTGCACTACAAGCCTTTCCTGTACTCTAAGTGAGTTTCACAGACTTGTAAGTGCCAGGACTTTGCCTTTTCTCCCCTAGCTTGTAAACCAGTACCTTCAATACCTCCTTCTAGCCCTGTGGCAACTTGTCTTCCTCTAAAGATCTTCTAAACAACATTTCAAGATACCTCCACACAGCTCTCTCCAATTAAACTTTAGGGCTCCATTCGCTATACCATCTGGACCCACTGCTTTGCTACTCAAACCACCCATAACCTAAGCTATCTCGTCCCTTATCCTGAGCTTTCTGTGCATCTTACTTTTCCCTTGTCTTCCCTTTGCCAAACATCTTGTTCCCCAAACACTGAAAAGTACTGAGTTAGCAGAAAATCAGTTTTTTCCTTGTAATTTGTTGCACATAAACCTTCCCTACCATTCAACACTGGGATACTCCTCTAACCTTCATAATATACACATACAACTTCTTCTATTCCTTTCCTTTCTTATATTTTGCTGCCAAGGTATTCATTCATTAATCTACCTTCCTAGTTCCCTCCCCATCTGCTTTATACAATCCCTAGTGCTATCCAATCAGTGTTCTTCCACCATGTGTGCATTTGTTTACACATGACATCAAAGACTATTGAACAAAATTATGGCACTCTCTGGCCCACCCAATACAACATCTAGCAATGACCCAACACCTCCATTACTTTTTGTAGGTGTTTGTACTGCCTGAACCAAACCTCTGTTTACTAACTGTGATGCCATCCTCTGCATCATGTTGCTCATCCACTCACTTTCCTCAATCTTTCCACACCTGGCATGTTCAGGTCCTCCGCAACTACTGTCCACTGCCTGTCGCTCGGTTTATCAATCCTTTCCTTGACCTCATCTATTGCCTACCAACCTTGATCAACAAGAGAGCCATAAACATAAAGAGACTGCACAAGAACTGGAAACAATACTATTTTGGGATAGCAACAAACAGAATATCTAACAGGTCTTGGACACTACTCCACCCAACTGACTACGAAAAAGGTGACCAACCCGTGGCATGTGTGCCACTTGGGGCATGCGGGTGTAGTTTCAGTGGCACGTTATATGGAAAATGTTAGTACCATATTATTGTATTTTATTAAAAATTACATTAAAAAGTAGTTACTAGCGTAACTGTTATTATGATATTAAACAAATTATCGACTAATAAAATATATCAGTGTACATTTTCAGTTATCATTTATTTTTAGAACAATATGTATTTTTGGTGGCTTGCTTAAAGCAAAACATTCTAAATGATTGGCCTCTACAGGACTAGGGCATATAGCTTCTGAAGACCAGGAGCTGTGCACGAGCGCACGGCGACTGCCACATGTACGTTGGCAACTTGCACGCAGGTCTGCACATGGACAGGACAATGTGACGCTGGTGGCGACATGACACCACGCAGGCAGCTTCTGCAGTAGGCCCAGAACTGGCAATCACTAGCAAGAACCTGCCAAATAAACACGAGCCTACCAAAGAACACCAGACAAGTATCCATCCACATGCCAGCAACATGAATGTTTACAAATCTGGCCTCACTGTACAATCCTCACCACTACTTTGTGAATATTTGTTAGATCACTTCATCAAATTGGCTGAGGAAATACAATACTTTCAATGTCAACAGTATGTTATAGGTACTGAAAATAATAAATTAAGGTAGAGAATAAATAAGTGAATACATTTATTATATTGATTTCAGAGTAATTCAATTAATGTTTGGAGCACTGTACATGCTTTAATATTATTTGTGAGTAAACATGTCTGTGTGCGAAGCATTTTCCACATATAAGCACTACATTTTCTTGCAGAAAATATTACATACATTTATTTATGTAGCTTCACATGAGTGATTACATAGAAACTGGCACCAATCTGCTTCCCGAAGCATAAGAAAATTGAAAGACCATTAATTGTTTCATATGAAGCAGGTAGAACTATGTGGTTATGCCTTCCGCATTCGTTTGGCTTATGTGAGATCACTTTTCTGGCGTTACTAGTTTCTATATTTTTGTGGCTTTCAGCAGTTTTAATGATACCCCAATAATTTCTTTAATCTTCAATAGCTCTCCCATTATGGCATTACTTCTGATGTCAATGAAACACACAAAAATGAATGTGCAACTTCTATCCCTAAACATAGTTTTACGAAAACCATTTCCATTTTATGCAGGTATAGGGTGTTCGCTGTAAAGTGAGCACTTTTGAGGTCCTAGTTATTTTTTCCCTATCAGCCATTTTTTATCCTTCCTCCACTTTTTTTAATGAATATTGTCATGTAAGTAATACACATTAGGTATATATTTCACCGGACTCGAAAGTTAACATCAAAGGCTACAATTAAATATATATATTGACTACTATTCCAAATGAGAGGGCTTCAAAAAGTGCTCACTTTACCGTGAATAACCAATAAATAAATAAAATCTTATGTAGTAGAAATAATAACAATATAATGTAACAATAATTAATAAATAGTGTATGTCTCACAAGAGTTTCTTGCCCGGCTAACACTGCAGACATTTGAGTAGAATAGCCTATCTAAAGTGCACAACACTGTCGAGTTAGTCGCGAAGAAACTCACAACCAACTTAGAACATACTCACAGTTGTTTCGAAGGGTAAATGTCTGGACTGGAAAAACCGGATTACACAGGTTGAGAACAGGCCAGTTTCAAGTTCACAAGCACCTGATTTGAACCTTTTGGCTAACTTTGATAATCAACTTGAAAATTTTTAGTCACATAGACGGAAAACTGAATCAGACAGAAGCAGAGTACCAGACTACAAAGAAAAATTTTGAATTAAAGAGTAGGGAAGTCCAGGAAAAACTAAGTGAGGTTAATGAGAGGTTAAGGGCGTCGCAAGTCAAATGAGTCACACGTACACCTACCTAACGTTCCTGTTGAAACGCACAATGTTCCAGAGAGTGCTGTGTTACATACTGTAAATGCAGAGAATTTCTCACACAGCACAGACTCAGTTTTAAACACTACTGCTGCAATCCTCCACCATCCAGCAAGACAGTGCTCGAAGGGGGTTCAGACATTTTCAGGTTGTAGTTTTGAAAACCCCGTCATTTATTTGAAGAAACTAGAAGAGTATTCCAAATTGTTTGGCTTACGCGACAAGGAGTTGTTGCTTAGCCTTGGTCTAAGTTTGAAGTCCACAGCATTTTTCTGGTGGGAAATGGAGAAAGAGAGCATGCACACATTCGAACACTTTCAACAGACTTTCTTGGAGCAGTACTGGGGTGCTCGAATGCAAGGTAATCTGAGAGCACGCCTACACCTGGAAAAGTATGACCCACGCACAACAAGCCACTGAAGCAACACTTTAGTGAAATGTTTGAAAGAACACGTCATCTGAATGCCACAATGAACGATAAGGAGTTCGCGGAGGCGATAGTTTCGCAATTACCTTCACGTTACCAAGACAGATCGGATTTTAGACATCGAATTTTAAAAATTGATGGGCAATAAAGGCAAAAACCTCCAACTCCTTGAGAGTTTGATAGGCAGGTTCAACCTTGACCACAACAATTATATCAGGGGCCAAACAACAGACAAGCACCTGATAACACATCCCATTAATTTGCAAACAGTAATCCCAGAGCGATTCGAACACTGAACACTCTGAAATGGTTGAAGAATATCCTGAGCAGAACTGACAACAGTTATACCAGACAGGTAAGGAGCGTGGGAAGAGATTTTCTCCCGGCTATAGGAGGAAGAACCATGGCGGTAAGAAGGGTGAATCTTCTGACGCACCTCCACAGCCTAACGCCTACGTACACACCGACGGAACTGTGTATGTAATGCCACAGAAGGAAGGTAAGAACAGTCACAATCAACCTAACTCACCTTCTGGCAAGGGATCTGCTAGACATAGTAAAAATGTGTGCCCAGTAAATCCTATTGGAACCCTGCAACCAGGTTATCTAGAACCTCCATGTAATTGTTCACTAGAGTTTGGTAATCAAAGGGCAGTACAGCCTTGGCAACTGTTCAGAATGCATATGTACCACCACAGCACCCTGCAAACCAATTTTTCCAGTTAGGAAATATTCCCAGCAATTTACAAGGATATTTGCAGCGCAATGAAGGGCTAAATCCTTTAGCACCATCATTTCCTCCACCTGCCAGGAATGGAATGGTGGTTTCCGAAGCAGTAGGAGATGCTTCCACCTCTAGACCACCGTTAAACTAGAGAGGGTTGGTGTAGAACGTCTCCCAGCGCTGACCCAGTTTGCTCTAGTAGGGACACCTGTAGTAACTAAGTTTAAGGCAACCAAAGTACCTGTATTTGAGAAAGGTTTTTTCCAGTCAAGTACGTCACCCTCAGAGTAATCCTGTGGAGGGAAGTATGAAGACTATTGGTACCATGCTCCGAATCTATTGTCATGATTGTCAGCTGAGCTGGAGAGACAAGATAAGTCTAGTGGAATTTGTGATTACCCATACGGTACATCTGATTACAGGTCTAGCACCTGAGGTCCTCCAATCAGCGCTTGGGTTGCATAGTTCAAGATCTTGACGTTTAACCGAAACTAGACACTTGTACAACCGAGGAGGATCCCGAGAAGATACGAGCAGAGTTATTGGAATTGGTGAGAAGACGTTTGTATTTGTCCGCAGAAAGCCGCAAGTGACATTACAAGTCAAGTAAATTAAGCAAGTTCCAGTTGAACGACTTAGTTTTACGTCAAAATAACCCTACTAGTTCGTATTGGGAGTTTGTTACCCGCAAGTTATTCCTGACATTTGAAGGTCCTGATCGCATTACTGGAATCACCAGAAATAATTGCTACGAGTTAACAGACATGAATGGTAAACCAGTCGGAAAGTTTAGCATAACCCAACTGAAATCCTATAATGAATCCAACTTGTATGGTTGCTGGAGTACCAACATGGTTTTAGGGCAGGTTACTTATGTGAAATGCAACTGGCTGGACTGCTGGAGGATTTGGTGCAGGCAGTAGATGAGGGGAAGCAGGTGGATGCCTGCTTCATAGATTTCGAGAAGGTTTGTTGGGAAGGCCTTCTGGTGATTTATGGGTAGTGGATTGGATAGGGAACTTCTTGAAGGGGAAAAACAGAGGGTGAAAGTGGGAGAGTCCTTATCAGAGGAAGGTGGGGTTAGATCAGGAGTTCTGCAAGGTAGTTTACTGGGCCCCTTGTTAGCCACCATTATGGTTAATAACCTGGGGATAATGGTGGGTGCAAAGTGAGGCTGTTTGCGGACAATTGTGTGCTGTATGCAGAGGTGGGTAGAGAGAATAAGTTGCGGGAGGACAAAACAAATGAGGAGGTGGACAGAAAGGAATAAAATGGAGACCAATGTATGAAAAACAGAGATTATGTTCACTACGCATGCGTGAAGAGTCATTTTTTGGAACGTCTTGGTTTGCAACTGTGCGCATGCGCAAACGTTATTTCTTGGAACGCCAACCTTTGGAACATTAAACAACGCAATTGTTGTTTCCAGTAACGTTGTGACAGGAGAGAAATGTTTCACAGTAACCTGTTAAAAAAATAACATGTTACTGGAATGTGTTACTTAGAACTGGAACGATGGAACTCGTTACATGAAAGTAACTATTTGGCAGTAACTACAGCAGTATGTCAATTTTTGTGGCAGATAACCAAAAGGACTGAGATTCAAAGGTCCCATTGCCTACCCTTGCATACTGCTCGGCAGTTCATTAGTCTACAAGGGTAACACCATCAAGGAGTCTGTCTGGGAGAGAGCTACGCCTCCTTAGTGATCTGCTGTTAAGTCGGCTGATAGAAGAGGAAGATGTTGCCCCAAATTATGCCAGGCAATTACGTCACAAACTGGTTGGCATTCATGATTTTGCTTGACAGCACCTCAGAATAAATAGTGACAGGATGAAGACAGAGTATGGCAGGAGAACGTTGGACTAGGTATTTCAAGGACAACTAGAATGGCTGTACAACCCACAGAAGCAAAAAAGGTACTGTCTAAAGCTACAGAAATGTTGGGAAGGCCCCTACAGGAATCTGAAGAAGATCAAGGGTGTGGTCTTTTGGATTTGTCAATATGGCTTTCGCGCAGAGCCTAAGGTTGTCCACATCGGTCAACTGGCACTCCCTGAAGGTCCGGATGTTGCAGAGTCTGTTCAGGAAGACCAGACTTAAGGAGGGGGCAATGTTACATGTTGCAGCACTGCTTCACTACCCTTACTGCGTCCGGCTCAAGCGTATGAAGAACAGTGTATCTAGGACTCACTGGTAATCTAAGGAGTGCGCTGAAATCTATGAAGGGGTGCTACTGCACATACTGTGATAAACCTGTTGGGACTTATGCTACTGCTGTCCTTGTAGATTGAATGTCTTGGATTATCATTGCAAGAATGTTCTGGTCATTGCCCTCACATTCCTCCCTCAGCAAGACTTGGGCCCAGGAAACTTTCTGGATGATCGGGCCAGCCAGCCTATTTAAGCCACAACGGTCCTCTGAGTCAACAGTCTCTATACCGTTTGGAGCTTTTTACGGAACTTTACACAGCCTTACGCACCAAGTGAAGCAATCAGCCAGCAAAGCGACAAGCTTCGACGACAGTGACAAGTGAGAGTGAAGTCTGTAGACTGTGAGCATCAGTATAGTGGAGAGAGTAACTGATGGACGGGACTATTGAACTGGATGCATAAATGACAAGACATTTGGAATGATGGCACTGAGAGAGCTGGTTTGAATATGTGTAATTAATGAGTGAATTAAGTGGCTGTAACCAATGATATGACAGTGGAGTAGATATATCTGGGCGGCTCTTAACATCACCCCGATGTTGAGAACCGATAAAAGTTAAATGGGGAGAGTATGGAACAGCGCCGAAATGCAAGGGCAAGAACAGGGGGAACTGTGAGATCTACGAGAAAATCCGCCAACCAGCAGCATTATCGGCCACGATTCCCATGTGCGAAAATCCAAAGAGCGACCCCGCCGGGTATCGAGCCCAGTTCACCTTGGTGGAAGGCGAGTAGTCTGACCACTACACCACCGTGGTAGTCACTTATANGCCGGGTATCGAGCCCAGTTCACCTTGGTGGAAGGCGAGTAGTCTGACCACTACACCACCGTGGTAGTCACTTATACAGACAGTGATAAGGACTTAAATTACAATTGAGATTGACATTTAAATATATTGCGCTCACTGAAAATAACAGGTATTAATAGTAGATATTGGTTGTTTAATGGTATAAATAATAGCTGTGTATTTTTTTGGCATTATAAATAAATTTTTAAAAATTAAATATGATTCTTTTATTTTAATTAAGACCTCCATCCCTCACGAACTCAGATATGGCCCGGGCATCTTATAAAATTNAAATATGATTCTTTTATTTTAATTAAGACCTCCATCCCTCACGAACTCAGATATGGCCCGGGCATCTTATAAAATTATATGTTAAATTAACAAACCTGCAACACACAATATTAAATCGGCTTTAATGTAAAAGGAAAAAACCACTGTCTGGCCAATCAGAATGGAGCAGATGATTGGGAAATAATGTTTGCTTGAACTGGAATTTCTGTACTTAAGTAGGCTATATTCATTACAGCTGTTATATTGACGTTTTACATTCTAATTGGCCGTTATTATAAACTTTGTATAAGATACTCAAAAGACCATATTATCACCAAGCCAAGCAGTTTACGCCAAATACATAGACGCTGCTAGTTCAAACACTGGTATTTGATTACTTCCTTGCATGTTGTGTGCGCCATGCCCATTGTGGAAGGGGCCCAAATTGTTCTCAGGTATTTTTTTTTTGGGAGTACATTATATATTTTTGTCATTTTAATAAGTTTTCTTTTACTGGTCATCTAGTATGAACGAACACGTGTCTATTACTGATAATTTCCCATTTATGACTTTTAATTTAAATATACTGTAATATTTTTTTATTGTTCAGTCTTCTCTATATACAGGAGGTAGGGCTAGCAACACTGCGGCCGGCACGAGCACGGCACCTGCAAACCACCGGCCTTAAACGTTACACTACAGTTTCACGTCAATATAAATTAAATTTCACCCACTATCATCATACCGCCGAGTCACATTCGAAGATTTGTCAACTAGGGTTAAACAACACCAATTAACGAATGTAATTGTTTAAACCATAGCCGGCAAGTACCTGTTTCACGCGACGAGTAATTTTCGGATCGTTGGAATTACAGATTCCTTTAATCTGAGTCCTTTTCTCCATTTAGGCGGGACAAATTACTACGGAACCCTTAACAGTACACAACAGAGCGGACTAAAAGTTGTTTTTACACGAACAACTGATCATGAGAGAAACGCGCTCAACGAGATAAATATATACCATAGAACATGAAGGTTTGACATACAATAGGACCGACCTACTCCATATTTAAACAGTCTCTAAACAAACTTATCTAATTCGGTGCAAATGTGTCTGGCCTCAGTTTTAAATCTATACAGCCAGAATTACAATCAAAATCAAAAACAACGAATAGCAGAATAGGTAATTAATAATTTTAGGGGCTTTTCTGAAAGAAAAATAAAACTCCAAAAAGTAATCTATTTCGACTGTACTAATCATGCAGAACAAGATAATGCTACTAGGTGCGTAGCTCTAAAATAATAACAACATATTTTTANTTCGACTGTACTAATCATGCAGAACAAGATAATGCTACTAGGTGCGTAGCTCTAAAATAATAACAACATATTTTTACAAATTTGCGAGATGACTGTTTCTGACAATTTGTTTACGTTTATGAACGAAACGTCCTAGACCAACAAAAAGGTGAATTAACGGGTTCTGCACAGTTTACCTTGTACATATTCAAGACGGCGTAATGTTAAAATAAGTAGAACATATTTAAATAAATCGCGAAATATGGTGTTTACGTCTATTAACGTCTACCACCATTAATAATGGCTCTGCATTGCTTATTCACGCAATCTAGCGGGCGCATNCCCAGAAAGGCTCAGGTGTTTTAAAAATTATTTCCCTCCACTTCCCCTGCCTGTACAGGAGTAGAGGAGGGAGGCAAATTTGCGAGATGACTGTTTCTGACAATTTGTTTACGTTTATGAACGAAACGTCCTAGACCAACAAAAGGTGAATTAACGGGTTCTGCACAGTTTACCTTGTACATATTCAAGACGGCGTAATGTTAAAATAAGTAGAACATATTTAAATAAATCGCGAAATATGATGTTTACGTCTATTAACGTCTACCACCATTAATAATGGCTCTGCATTGCTTATTCACGCAATCTAGCGGGCGCATATGTTATCACGACTCATACGTTAGTATGCCAGTGTGTGTCTATAGGAGCTGGTCGTGGTGAGTTAGTAGGTGCTCCGTTCGTGATTTAAAACGAAGAAAGCAAGCAAGACTACGTTTCTGCGTTATATTAGCCTATTAACCAGTGCTTCTGTGTATATATTCGGCTGTGAACGAGTGTTTCAGTGCATTATATGTGCGTATGTGGCGCTTTGTGGAAGATTGTGATTTCATTTAGAGCTGAGATTGAATGGGCCGTGGACAGAGTATATAACACCCGCCTACATTGGTGAGTGCATTGTTGTTATTTTGTAATATATTTTACGGCTCCTTTAAATCCCTAAAATCCTAACAGGTAGCTTAACGTGCAAATGTAGTTATATTACGTAATTCAAACAAGGCTTTTTTGGGACGTTTTTACCCCACAATTTCGCATTATTTCTAAACTAACATAGGATTATTGGTAGGTAACGCAGAACATGACTATAGTCGCGTCATTAACGTATGACTAATTGTATAATATGTGCCCACCTAACCTAACAGAACCTGACCCCATGATGGGTGAATCACTATTTTACAATTTTAGACTAACCTAGGATTGTAGTGATTTTAACTAGCCTAGGATTGCAGTTATTTAAAATAGCGTAGGATTATAGGGTTCCCACCTAGTCTGCGATTGTAGGGTGTCGATCAGAGATTTGATTAATATTGTATAATCTTATATTGCTTTACAACCTTACAATCCTGGTTAGTTTACAACCCTACAATCCTAGGTTAGTTAAAAACATAAAATAGTGATTCACCCATTGTGGAGTTATATTCTGTTACGTTAGGTAGGCACATATTAAGAAATTAGTCGTACGTTAATGCCCCTAGTATATTCGTGTTCTACGTGATTAGTAGAGTAGAAATATACCACTTTTTGGGTTTTTTTTTTCCTTCATAAAAGCCCCTAAACACTGCGGAATCAAGCATGGCAGCAAAATCTTTAAAACACGAAAACGCCAGCAATCGAAAGTCCATTAGGACTGTTTCCCAACTGTAAGTTAAGGATATACACATGCTTAATTGCAGTTGTGTGTACTTACCCTTACTTGCATCGTAACACAACCTAGCGTAAATAACACAAAGTACTATAAAGTAAACACGTTTGTTTATTTTTAAATTGTATTATTGTGTCCGTAAAATCTTTTTAAAATACATTGCTGTACAAAGATATCGGACAAGTCAAATTACAATATAGCAAGTTTATATATACACTGGACATAGCAAACGCACACATGGCACACACACATATGTGTGAGTATGTGTTAATGTTTGTATGTCAGATTGCACCAACAAACATCATATATTTTCTTCATTATGTGACTTATCTTCTTCCAACATACTGTAGGGCGTCGTCATTTGAATGAAACAGAAGAAAAAGGGTACGAGAATAACCGGAACAAAAAATATGTATTTTGTAATGCTATACAGTAATTTATTAATTTTTGTAGTTTAGAAATATAACGACAAAGTCCCATGCCAGTTTCATCACGCAACACTCATCAAACAAATATTAATAAACCCCAAAATAAAGAATAAGAAATACGAATAATATTTTTTTTTTAACAACCTGGCAATTACTTAAAATTTCGTCAGATTCAGAGAAAAGGCAACGCAAAGAGAAGCTGCGTCCCATGCCGCAGTTCTCCAAAAAAATGTGCTCGCAACATATGTCAATACACCAGTGCTGTAGTATGGAAACGCGATACCAAATCCCGAGAACACTAGAATAACAACAAGAAAATCAAAATTTAAGAGTGATTAATTTCAAAAGTTAATAAACAAGAATGTTACAACACTAAATAAACTTTTAAACTACGCAGATTTAACATACAGGTAAATAAAGGATAAGAACAAAACTAGGTGCATGTACTTGTACGTGTGTTCGAAGTTATACTTCTTTGGCATAACCACGGTTATGTTGACAATGAGTCATACCTCTACCACGTTCACTGTCGAATTTCGTTACAATGTGCGCGTGCAACTTCCGTTGCTCACTAAACTTTTACCCTCAACGCGCCAAAAGAAGTATAACTTCAAAAAATTACAAACACTACATTTAAATCTGGAGAGGGAAAACCTGCCACCTCTCATCAGTATCACTAATCAGAAGGTCAGCAACGTGGAACCCAACAGAAGCAGCTGGAAATATTGTGCCATCCTTTGCGGCCAACACTGGAAACACAGCATCTAATCTGGCGAACTCCACACAGCATACACATTCTACTGGAGAATAGCCATGGTGCACCAACACTAAAACAAAATACAAAGTACAAGAAAACAAACCTGAAAGAAAATTAATAGAAAATTTTTGACCTAACACAGTACACATGTCGTACTCCACGATGTCGTTCTCGACGAGGAATGTGTTTACATCCGGTGAGGAATGGATCGCTTGCCTGGCATTCAAAATTGTGATTTTGCATCCTGCGCACACCATCGCGTTTCGTGAGAAAAAAAAACTGAACTTGGATACACGATGCGGGATTATTGGCGCTGAACTTAAATGTGCTGAATGGAATTGGTCGGGTATGCGTTACAGAAACAATTTGAACGTATACCCTGTACTACACTCGCAGTTTTTACTGTGGTTTCCCCCCTTTGAGCACGCAACAATTACCAAATTGTCTCGTATTATTTTAGGGGTGGAGTTTTGGAGAAAAACACAGGTGTATATTGTAGCAAAAAGGTGCTTAACTTTTAGCTTTGCTTCTGATATTCTCGTTTTATTGGTAAGCCACCCGATATAAGTGCGAAAGATTCAGTTTCTTGAACATAATGATGGAGATGAAAAAGAAATAGCATAAATAATAGCTGAATTTAGTGATGTAACAGGTAAATTAGGTCACTGTTCACAGGTTCCGGTTTGTTTAAATTTGAAAGATAATGAAGCAGTGGTTTCTGATCCTTATCGAGTTAGTGCACCGAAATTGAAAATTTCAAGCAGGTGGTATTATATTCGCAGGAACAGGGCATTATTGAGACATCAAAAAGCATGTATGCTAGTCCATCCTTCTTATTGCCAAAAAATGTCATGTCAATACCATCTTATTTACGATTACCGCAAAAAAAATATAAAAACTTTTATGTTGATGCTTACCCTATGACAGAAGTGGATGCTGTACTTCAACACTTAAGTACGGGAAAATACTTTAACCTTTTGGATTTAAATTGTACCTTTTTGCAGTGCAAATCGCACCATCAGTTTTGGGAACCCTTTGCGTTATGTACACTCTGGGGATCTGCTAAAAGTTCTATGCCTTTTCGCCCTTTTCATATTAGTGATCGGAAACATGGTTCCACTTGGTGGGATGGACAATGTGACGAAGTTAATCGCCATTGTTTGAATGCATTTCTCCAATATAAACGCCAGGCTACATTTGCCAATTTTATACATCTTAAGAAATGCCAAGCAGAGGCACGCAAGTTGTGGTCTGAACGTAAAAAGATTATCTGGAATAATTTTTGTTCTGTTTTCCTTCAGTTGTTTCTCATGCGTCTTCGCGTGATCATCAGGTTTTTTACCGGGCATTTACAGTGTAGGAATTAAGCCATTGTTTGTACACCACAGGTAATACCACCCCGGGTTTGGATTACATATCGTATGGTCTCCTTAAGCACCTTCCTCGCTCCACTCTCGTTTGGTTAGCTCAATTATATGATAAAGTGTTCTGTTATGGATGTATCCCTGATGTGTGAAGGTCTTTTGAAATAGTCCCGATTTCGAAACCTGGTAAATCTCCTCTATCAACTGAGTCTTATCGTCCGATTGCTCTGCGTTCTTGTTTGGCGAAACTTTTTGAGAAATTGGTAAAACACAGGCTTAATTGGTGGTTAGAATATCATTGTTTACTTCGTCCAGAACAACTTGGTTTTCGTTCTGTTATTAGTACCCTGGATGCTGTTGCTGTATTGTTTTCACGTATTCGGGTTGCTTATGCTCACCGGAATGTCTTGGGTACTGTATTTTTAGACTTGGAATCGGCCTTTGATAATGTTAATCTTAAACTCCTTTATGATAAAATGTTTAAATTAGGTTTACCACATACTCTTATACTATGTATCCATTCTTTGTTTAGCATTCGTCGTTATATGCCTCGAGTACCTGATGGAGCAGTTTTTGTCCGTCAGGTGTCCCATGGTTTTGTTCAAGGTAGTACCCTTAGCCCCTTACTGTTTATCTTATATACGCAAAACATCATATTTCACCTGGGTCCATGTTCGCTTTATTCAATATGCTGATGATTTTGTGCTTTGGGTTGAATGTATCTCTTATGACAATGCTTGTACTTCTCTGACTATGGCCCTTGATTCTTTATCACTTTGGTTGGATGATCATGGTTTCAATCTTTCTGTGTATAAGAGTCGCGCCTTGTATTTCACGTGTAAACCGTCCCAGTCACCACATCCCTCTCCAACCATCAGAAGTTATCCTCTTCTCTGTGTGACAAAGGTACGGTATTTGGGTATCTTTATAGAGACCCATGGTGGATGGACTACTCATGTTGAATACACTATTACCAAATATCGCACACGAATTAATATTTTAAAGGCTCTCGCCCACTATTGTTTTCGGTTCTAGCTTTTTTGCTCTTTGTTCTTTTTATGTGTCTACTATACGGTCTGTTTTAGATTACTGTATTCCGGTTGCTGGTCAGCTGCCACACCTTTTTGCGAACAAATTAGAAACTATACAGAATGTTTGCCTCAGACTTATTATTGGCGCTTTCTCTTCTACACCTATTATGGTCCTGCTTATGGAATCTTTCCTTATGTCCTTAACCAACCGTTATAGATTATTGCAAGGTAAACATTGGNCACTATTACCAAATATCGCACACGAATTAATATTTTAAAGGCTCTCGCCCACTATTGTTTTCGGTTCTAGCTTTTTATGTGTCTACTATACGGTCTGTTTTAGATTACGGTATTCCGGTTGCTGGTCAGCTGCCACACCTTTTTGCGAACAAATTAGAAACTATACAGAATGTTTGCCTCAGACTTATTATTGGCGCTTTCTCTTCTACACCCATTATGGTCCTGCTTATGGAATCTTTCCTTATGTCCTTAACCAACCGTTATAGATTATTGCAAGGTAAACATTGGATTCGTACTCGTGATTCTCGTGTAAGGAGTATTGTACAGGTGGTTGACAATCTTGGTTACGTCCTACCGAAACTATTACTAACGACGGCACGTTTCGTTAACCCTCCACATAGTTTATTACACAGTTTGCAGTACGAGGTTTCGTTTCGTTTTCCTTGTCCCATCTTTCTTTCCCCTGNTACGAGGTTTCGTTTCGTTTTCCTTGTCCCATCTTTCTTTCCCCTGCTAAAACTGTTTCTCCCATTGTTCTTCAACAAGAATTTAAGGCTAAAGTTTCTGAATATCCCGACTGTACTTTGATATACACTGATGCCTCGAAAACTGTCGAAGGTGTTGGGTCTGCTTATTTTGATGCTTCACATACATTTTCTGGGCTTTTAAACTCCCTTCTACTGCCACAATTTATTATGCCGAAGCTTTTGCAGTGTATATGGCTTTACGCTATGTATACAATCACAAAGTCTCAAATCCTCTGATTATATATTATTCATGTAGCCTTACAGCTTTGTCTTCTCCTATTCCCCATAAGGACATGCTTATATGGTTCATACGGCAACAGTGCGTTCTTTTGGATAAACTCAGTGTATTTGTCCTTTTTATGTGGGTACCAGGGCATGTCGGGATTCAGGGGAATGAGAGGGTGGATAAACTTGCGAAATTGAGTATTTTACAGTGTGTCTCGAAGCCACTTCTTTCCTTTTCGGTTTTATATCCCTTATTAACCAGGGAGGTTTTTCGGCATTGGAAACAGACATGGGAAAATTATACCTCGTTTTCTAATACCTTGTATGCACAATTATTTCCTACATATTCTCGACCAACATATCAACATTGTAGTTGCCGTGGTGTAGCCGTTACTTCTTTTCGTCTCTTACAGGTCATAATGCAACCCAATCTCATTTGTATAAGCTTCATATAGTCTCTAATCCTCCTTGTGTATTTGGGGCCCCTAGTGCAGATTTGACCCATCTGTTTCAGTGTTCCACTGTAGGTGATAGAAGTTCGTTGTATGCTGATCTTCGTACGCTTCGTGTGATTTTTCCTTTCTTTTACCTTTCGATACTTTTTCATGACCCTTGGGTAGTTTGTGTCGTTCCCGCTCAGTTTTTACTTGCGCACGGACTTGTTATTTGATCTTAAGAATTTGGTGTCCCGTTAGATGTCCTCGGTGATCGGCCCACTTTTTCCCTTGTTATCCCTTGTTCCATGTCCTTTCTTTCCCTCAAAGGTTGATGGGCCTCTACCGAGAAGAGTAGTATTTGTGATCCCATCTAGGATTTCTCCTTCATTGCCCTCTATTTGTCTTCCTACTGATTTTGTTTTTGGCTGTAGGTTTCTCTGTTGGCCATATTACCACGAAAAAAAAAAAAAATATGGTAGCGATATTAAAAATAAACGAATGATGTCTGTGTGCGGGAAGAAAGTTTTATTCCAGCAAATAAATTTTATTAACAACACTTTTATAAGATATGGCCATAGAATGAGAGGAAAACCTCCATCTATAGCTAGGACTTTAAAGCAAAGATTGGAAGGTTCGTGAATCTGTAATTTTCTCTGCCGAGACACGTCTACTTTTACAATTTGGGTTTGTTTATTTTATAAAAAAAAAAACATATAGAACACTATAGACGTAAGTGTGTAAAGCCATCCTTATTTTGTGGAAAATAATTTGTGTGTAAGGGATGTGTTTCTTTTAGCTAGTTTTCTATTTTTAAAATGAAATGTCTGTATTTTTGGAAAGTAGCTTTTTTATACCTGCAAATGTTTAATAATAATTTCTCAAAAGTTCCTTTTCCAGTTCAGTCTACCTATTAAAATACTCCATAGTGGGATGGACATGTGTTCAAGGAAATGGTTAAAATATAAAACTGCAGTAAAATTTCCAAGAAACTGAAAATGATTCCTTTCCATACAACCATTGTAAGGCAAAAACAGCTAATTGTAAAAAAGCCTAATTTTACAATTCGTGAATGCTTTTATGGTATGACTCCTTTCCCCTTAATTCGTCAGTATGGTATCGGAGCGTAACAAAACACTTACATCTTAATGAGTAGCACATTTTCTTTGAGAAATATAGTACACAAGTTCTTACTTTATCAGGTGCNCAAAACACTTACATCTTAATGAGTAGCACATTTTCTTTGAGAAATATAGTACACAAGTTCTTACTTTATCAGGTGCCGTTTACGTCATTAATGAGACGTGGAATCTGGCAGATCCAGAGGACTAGTTTCAGGGGACAAGACCTTTACTCCTCCAAAAAAAACCCTTAATTTACACTAAACTCTCCTGTAAATGCTTTACAAACTGAATGAAAATATAAGAATTGCTTAAAATACTGATTTTAGTTATATTTTATATTGTTTCCTAAAAAATATGATGAGAGACTGTCCTCCCCTTCTATTACATGAATCGAAAATCTTTACCTTTACCTGAACAATGGGGAAATAACCCCTCCCTCATTCCCCCACAAATCTAGATCCGCATCTGCGTGGAAAGCCATTTTTAGTGTTAACTGAGATTTTCATGAATGCTGGGCATAAAAGTTGGTAACGGTATGTGTGTGTGTGATATTGAGGTTCTGAGTATAATCTTAATTCCATCAATAATCACTGTTCTAATTTTGGAAATTTAGTATAGTACAGTACCCTATATTTGGATAAGAATAGACAGAAAATGCCAAGAAGAGTACAGGTCACAGAAATTAGGTTGTTTTGGTGTGCAAGTGTTTTAACTTCTGAGAAGTTAACATGTGAGTCATATCTTAACATGTGCCACATCTGCTCAGGTAATTGATTTTACCATATTGTGATTGACACAGGCTATATAGATTAATCTTTGTTGCATGATTCATGCCCTGGGCTTGTCCAGTATCCTGGGTGCCTGATGGCCTACTCATGTGTCAGCAGTTCTTCTTATCAGAGGAACATTTTGCCAGGTAATCGTATTCTTGCCGCGTCTAACTGACTGGCTTGTCTAAAACCTGTGTTAGCAATTGTTCTCCTTTAGACAGTTGTTTTGTGGCTTTGCCTCTGATAGTAATGTTGTTCATCAAATGGTGGCTGTTGAGGATCTGTTTTTGTTCTTCCCTGTCATTTGCTGCAAGTCATAACATGACGTGACACTTTGTGCTGTATTTTTTTTTATTAGCCTTGTTTTAAAGCATCTGGATTCTGTCCAGTCCACCTGTTTCAACACAGCATCCATCTGTGTATTCAGAAATTCTGGAACTGGTTTTGACTGTTCCCGTTGAAATGTGAAATGTGCAGATGTAAGCTCTAGTAGAGTTGGCCTGTGGGTCAATTTTTTTATGATATGTACTTAATAAATTATTTTGAGGTGTTTTTTTTTGTTGATGTACATATATATTTTCATAGGCAAATATAATGATACACTTTTGATATTAAATTGGCAGACATATATTCTCAGACAGTAGGCTATTGAAAAACAGTAATGTTTTCCTAGTAGCTACGCGGTGCCCACTGAGTTGATCCAAGCATACACAAAGTAAATGAGTAGTTAAAAAGAATATTTTAATGTTAATTAGTAATGAAAAATACCCTCATATGTTTTCCTTTGTTGAATGTTGGCGTGATTAGTAATGTCTACAGTATGATGTATAAAGACTTGATCATTTGCAGAGGAGAACTATCAAGATCCATCATTGACATTCAAGGTTAATATTGGGTTTAGCTTGCCAAAACCCTCTCGCACAGAGAAACTGAAAGAGCACCTGGAGTTCAGACGGAGGAAGCAGGACAGTACCGTAGAGAAGTTGTCGAGGAGTCACAAGCGTAAGTATATATAGACCGTTAGGCCCTTTGTCCACCGCTGCAACTTAATTATTCTCTGGTCGTTGAAAATAAATTGCAAGGGACTTTCTTCATCAACCGACACAACCCATTTATAACCAAACAAATAATTTTATCAGTCTGCTCCAGCATATTGGATGCTTCATCTCACAACGTGCTTACTGGTACTTAAGAGAGAAAAAAATGTGTTGAAATTTTGGACTCGCATGTACATTCAGTATAATGTAACCAAGACAGCATTTGTTGCTTTAAAAGACAAATAACAGTTCAGGTAGCTAGTTATGCTATATGATACAGATTAAGAAAGGACGAAAGAGAAGGTCGTTATTTGATGTTTTCTTAATAGGGTACCTGGTGCTTGAACTTCATTGCAGTGTTTTTGAAATACTAATTTTTTCACAAGACTATTAAATGTGTCCAATGTTGTGATTTACAAAAAGAACACGCACATCAGACGAAGTCTGTTGAGTGCTTTCAAGATGTTATGTACATTAGAAGCTCCATTTCAGAGCACTCTAATATAGTCAAAAACAATTTTTTTTAAGAAGGGCTGTGTATTTCAAACGAAAATACACTTGTCAAATGCATACAAAAATACTCAAAAAGGCCCTGCATTGAACTCGCCACAGACCTTCCACCAATAAAATGGTAGGGTCACTGCTTAAAACCACATAGGTACCCACAGCATGAGAACACTGCATGCCAGTTCAGAGCCTTGCGCTTAGTGGTGATGGTACGCTTGACGGACGTTAACAGAGTAGCCCGTATTGCTCCTACGCTTCTCAGCCTCGAACATAGAAAATAACCCCACATAGGTGGGTCCCTTGAAGAGAAAATCACAAAAAAAAACAGTTTGTGTGTTAGGTAAGCAATATTCCAAGAGGAATATTGTTAGCACCACAAGTCCTGGCAGGTGAATTTATGGGGAACGGGGTGCGGCCGGCGAGGGGAGAGGTACGTGCGCGCGAACCCGGCCACAGCCTGAATGCTGGGCTAAAAACAGAAACCTTAGTCTCCGTATTATCATTATCAGTTGCGCGCTAGCTGATGCACAACAAATGTTTTTGTAACAGTTTGTACACAGCCAGGCCGTCACTATTACCAGCTGCGACCAGCAGGGCCGTACCATTGACCCAAGCGCAGGCATCGTAGGGAGGCGAGCTGCCAGGATTTACAGTAAAGGGTGCTGAGGGGTGAATAAAATTAATATAACATGTAACGCAGTTCTAAAGAAATATTAACATAGAAAACTAATAAAGGAAGTAATTCAGTCCAATTGCGAAACAGGAGACGGAGAAAGAAAGGGGGTAGTTTTTTCCCATCAAATTGTCGTAAAATTCACTAAATTATATATATAAGCACAAGAGTTGAAGTCTAATGTTCTGTTCAAGATACCACAGGTTGTAGATCAGAGTTTACCATTTGCATCATCTTTTGCAACATCTTCCCATACCTTTTCCATGACATGTTTCTTAGAATAAGCTTGCTTTTGATAGTTATATAAACAAGCATGTTTTTGAACTTCTTTAACTTATAATACAAAATTCCTGCTCTGACAATTCACACACTTGCAAACACAGACATGCTTGTTTAATTACTTGAGTCGTACTTTGATTGCGTCCATGTCGCATTGCAGTCACACCAGTGGATGAGGTATGGACTTAACACAGGAGTCGAACTTGTAGTCAACTAGAAGAAGGTTGTTATGCGATTCCACTGCTAGTTGAGTTACAGTTGTGTTGTAGCGGTGGACAAAGGTCCTAAGTCTTCTCTCCTGAACTTGGCTGTTATATTATAGTGTAGGTTATCTCAAAGATCTTTATTTTCGTATGTTCACCTTGTATTTAGAGAACTTTTGCAGTGTTACCATGAATCACTGAACTACAGCATGCATAAGTGGTTATATGAATACTGACTGAAAACTGTAAATGTTTTATTTTGTTATTTGTTAGTGTTGGTGCCATTGGATGATGTCAAAGAAGAGTGGTCGAAAAGAGTTGCACCTCTTCAGATCAAAACAGTTGCAGAACATTACGGCATATTCGAGCACCTTTTTGGTGATGCGTACTTCTACCCACAAGTTATGCTAGATATCTACTACAAACGGGATGAAGATCTCTATATGAAGGTTCACAGAGGAAATGTCATCAAACCATCAGAGGTATTAATAATATAAGTCAATTCACATCGTGGCTATTCATTAATTGTTAATAAAATAGTGTTGGCTTGTTTTAAGCAATGCTGCTTGTCTTGAGGAAGAATGTACTTGCTTTAGTGATGACCCGATAGCCAGTAACCGGTCTATACCAGGCACAGAACTTATTGGCCGCTCGAGGTAAGTCGATCAGCGGCGTTCCTCCCACTGGCTGGTGCCAGCAGCCTATCATAGTCATGCGCTGTCGCCTAGTTCGCAGTGTTACAGTGACCACAGTGAGTCAAACCCGATAGCCAGTAACCGATCTATACCAGGCACAGAACTTATTGGCCGCTCGAGGTAAGTCGATCAGCGGCGTTCCTCCCACTGGCTGGTGCCAGCAGCCTATCATAGTCGTGCGCTGTCGCCTAGTTCGCAGTGTTACAGTGACCACAGTGAGTCAAAAAAATGTTTCTCAGGTGCGCTCAAAAAATCGTGAAAGATTTCATAAAGATCCAGTCTCTTTTTGNAAGTGAGTCAAAAAAATGTTTCTCAGGTGCGCTCAAAAAATCGTGAAAGATTTCATAAAGATCCAGTCTCTTTTTGTAAGAGGCTCATTTTGCTGAATGAGTAGGTGAAAACCAGAGGTCTGTATATTTATCAGTTCATGTTTTACATTATCGAGGAGTGCGAGTGACAACAGGCATGAACTCATTACTATTTTTCAGAATAGAGAATGTTATCCGTTATTCCCATGAGAGGGAACAATATTTCGTAGGTATATCTGTATGTGCCCACCTTGCTTGCAAAGCAGACAAATAATGACGACATCTGATTCGTGCTTAGTCGACAAAGATAATGCGTAGTACACAAAGCCTCGTGCTGAAATGCATCTGGGGGATTTATTTATTTTATTTGTATGTGTGGGAAGAGATGAGAAGACATGAGACATACACTTTGAGAGACACACTTGGAATACACAAATAAATAAATAATATAGTGTGTGCTGGTGTTGTGTGTGACTGATGTGGCAGGGTTTTGCTTATACACACTAAATAGACTGTAGTGTACAAAGTGTGGGGTGACACAAGATACCCTCTTACACATCAGTATTATTGTCTCCTCTCTCTAATCAACTTCCAAAATAATTCACTGCCACTGTGGAGAACATATCTGGTTAAATGAGAAATAAATTTTGTCGGAGCAGGACCTAGGGTGTAATAGGGTACTTGTCTCACCATTTGCAAGTAAACACTAAAAATATCTCATTCATGAGTTTTAATACTAAGAAAGTCTATGCAAATTGAACTGTTCAACTATAGACACACACTTGCAAACGTTAAATTCCCTTAGTCTGCCAAGTACATAAAACACTCATGAATTCCCATTTAACAAATATAAGCACTGTTCATTCCACAAGATCAACATCAATTATTTTAATTTTCTTCGGCTTTGAGCATTAGCCAGTGAGAATGAAACTCTTTTGCATTTCAGGGTACTCCAATGGGCAGAAAAGTCCATTTTCTGATGTTAAATTTAAATACAAAATTGTGTTGAGTGACTGTCCAAACAAAATAAAAATATATATGTCACTGTGAGACAAGATGTTAAAAGTCTTTAGAAATGTTCCTGGTAAGGTACTTGTACTTTCGCCGGGTATATCTTCCCTCGGCCATTATTGAAAAAACATGCAAGTGGACTAGACTTATGTCTCCTCATATTATAGTAATCCAGTAAATATTGGG
The DNA here is from genome assembly GCA_002778355.1 of Clitarchus hookeri. Taxonomy (NCBI): domain Eukaryota; kingdom Metazoa; phylum Arthropoda; class Insecta; order Phasmatodea; family Phasmatidae; genus Clitarchus; species Clitarchus hookeri. The sequence goes on along the minus strand of NQII01003792.1, from coordinate 114,000 downwards.
CCTCTCCTTCACCTGCCCTCGCCTCTTTTATGTCTTAGAACATGTTTCACAACAATATTTAACTTTAGCTACATGTATGATGTAATTTATTGCAACAAGAAGATACAAGAAATTTCACAGCAACTTTAAATGATGAGGAGCAATTGTTTTGTATTTTGTGGAAATTGATTGTGCCTCAAATTTGTGACTTAAGTACTCAACACTGGACAAACAGACTTTGCTCTGATGGAACAGATGTTCCAGTTTATTATTGCCCTTATTTTTAAATAGTTTATCACAATTTTTACTAGGTAGACCATAGGTTTGTCATCTTCGATATTAGAATTTTATCACATACTCTACTGCAAGAAATACAATAATTAAGTGCGTATCAAAATTTATTGATCATCAGTAGATGTGCTGTGCATGTCAGATCTGTCGCAGTAACANACAATAATTAAGTGCGTATCAAAATTTATTGATCATCAGTAGATGTGCTGTGCATGTCAGATCTGTCGCAGTAACATGAGTCTACCACATTTGTCGAGGAGATACCACTTTAGTGGTTACACCTTAGACCAGTGTAAATTCCCTCACTCTTAATTGATACTCTAATGATTTAAAGTTTAATGATGTTCTGTGGCAAAATTTGGTAACTATACTTTNACAATAATTAAGTGCGTATCAAAATTTATTGATCATCAGTAGATGTGCTGTGCATGTCAGATCTGTCGCAGTAACAGGAGTCTACCACATTTGTCGAGGAGATACCACTTTAGTGGTTACACCTTAGACCAGTGTAAATCCCCTCACTCTTAATTGATACTCTAATGATTTAAAGTTTAATGATGTTCTGTGGCAAAATTTGGTAACTATACTTTCTTCAACTAATACAGTATTTACCTGCAGTTGGGTCATCCTCTTGTAAAGTTTGCACCTGTATTTTTTAGCCGAAAGATCTACTTTTTTCTCTGTACGGGCTGCTCTTGCATACGGGTCGCACCAATATTTGACTTTGGTAAATCTATATTTCAAACTACATGGGGAATATTTTCCACAGTCTCAACCCTCTGGCTGAATTAGTAGGTCGCTGGCAGTAAGTAGCTCAAGAGAAGTGATCATGGGTCCCTGCACTCGCCATCCAGCACCACACTCGTTCATGTTTCTTGTGTGAGACATTTCGTGTAATGCACCTAACTCTGGACTATTTTTTATTTATAAAAATCAATGCAGGCTAATTATTTACATACATACTGAACTACACAAAATAAAATAATTTCAATACTTGAATTGAAAAACTTGCGTAACAGTCACATCCCATTTTTTGACACTTATAATTGGCATAAAATGTGCGGCCCATATGCAAGTGACAATGGTAAAAGTAAAACAAGTAACAGTGCCAGAAAAATTAATGTTAAGGGAAAGGAACAGAGTATAGTTTTGTGTGGCATGTGACCAGTTTTTGTGTACGATATTAACCTAATCTCACATGTGGTACAGTTCTGCTCATGTTCCAGAACTTGTACAGCCTTGCTGTAACCTCGTGCAGATTTCATCTTTAATCTTGTGTGTATTATGTGCAGGCAGCTGCTGCTCCAGACATCAGTTACAAAGCCGACCCCACCTCCTTGTGGACGCTCGTACTGACCAACCTAGATGGCCACTTGTCTAGTGATGACAGTGAATATGTTCACTGGTTTGTGTGAGTATTAACAGGAGTAATGAGTGTTGTATAATTTACCACTGTACAGTGGACTTTTGATGTGCCGAAAACGCATGTATCCACCATTAATTAATACGTGGTATCCACCATTAATTTTTAGTGGTCCTAGAAAAATTCCAAATACATAACTATATTATCCGCTTTTATAATTTATCGGATATTGCATTGATTGAAATATCTTTCGGTCTCATCCCTTAAGATTTCTCGCAACAATTGTTTTTAAGCTGGTGGTTTATGCAAACATCTAATAACTGGGTGTGAAATACGTTAAGTGCACCATGGAATTTATCATCACTGGGTTACAGTGCTCTCCAGTTCAGCTGATGGAGTTGGCGACGGCAAGTTAGGCAGTCAGGCACTTTTTTTTTTCTTCTTCTTTCTGCCCTAATAACTAAGTGTTAAGTGTTGTCCGGGGGTAGGTCTGGACTGTGTTGCGTCTCAGGGCTAGGCCCCATACGCTTACATGGGAGGAAAGGAGGCGTGCTTAGGAAAGGAGGCGTGCATCGTGGCAAAGAGGGATAAAGCAGTCATGGCCAGGTTTGTGGCCATGACTGCATCCCTGAGTGTGGAATAGCTGAGCTATTTCTAAGAAGGGAGAGGGGAAAAACCTGCATAGACACAGTAAAAACCCTCTCGACAGGAAAGAAGGTCACAACTTTATCATGCATTAAAAATGCTAAAAGGAGGCAGCAGGTATGGGTAACATGCTATTTAATGTGGGTTATGAANTGCATTAAAAATGCTAAAAGGAGGCAGCAGGTATGGGTAACATGCTATTTAATGTGGGTTATGAAACTCTAGAAGACAAAGGCTCTGTGGGCGCAAGCGCCCTTGAGGGGAGACTACTGTCAATATTTCTGCGCAGGCGCACCTGCACAATAATATTGACAGCAGCTTGTTGAATGCAGGGCCCCCCTGCTTCTCGTCGTGGAAGTCGGCAGACCGGGCAGCTCAGTCATGGCACCTACTCCATCTTCACTCTTCCGCGCTGACACCAGGATCTCCACGCCGTGGGTGAAGGCGGGGAGCCAAAATGCAGGGGGCCACCCTCTCCCTCTTCCTCCAAAGTAGTCCGTCGGTCTTCAGGCAGGCGGGACTTCCAGGACCTACCAGGCTGGAGGCGAACGCAGCTGGCCCAGGAGTGGAGGCTGACATCAGGTAGCTTCAGAGGTCCGACGCATTCCATGG
>NQII01003792.1:94777-110710 GCA_002778355.1 Clitarchus hookeri | reverse complement strand
CCCTCTCTCTCCCTCTCCCCCTCCATCTCCTCTCTCCCTCTCTCTCCCTCTCCCCCTATCTCCATGTCCCTCTCTCTCTCTCTGCTCCAGGTCAGCTTCAGTTGGTTATCTCCCCCTTTTGTGTCTCAATCCTAAATAAAAACCTTACACCTGAAAAAAACATTTAGGGGTATCCTACTTACCTGTTGCTACACTGTCAACAACCCCTTCCAGACTCCTGACATTTTCCTCTCTTGCCAAAGTGTGTTTCCATTCCCCTTCTAGAACCATACTTGAACAAACGTGCATTTAAACACTGTTATAAATCCACTACATTTGTTTACTATTGATTTTAAACTATAATACTGCTGTTTCAGGTATTCAATTTTACTTTCAGGATTACCTTTTCATGTTTAGATCTCTTTTTAGTATTAACGCTAAAGTTATTGGGCTTTACATATGGTTACATTTCGAGCAACATTTAAGTTAATTGGGTTTTTGATTTTCAGTATGCACAATATTAATCACAATATTTTTGAAAGAAACAAAAAGCTACTTTCTCTGTTTTAACTCATGTTTGTAATTAATGTACAATGTGTATTAAGTACTGGAGAAACTGTACACTATCAGCAGTTTGTATGTAGGCGCAAAATTTCAGTTAAATAAAATACACTGGTTTTAAAACATTTTTTGACGTGGTCAACTTTGAAAACACATTTTTTGACGTTTATACATGCTTTTGCCATGGCAGTTGCAGGCCTTCATCGCACCATGCCGCTAGATGACACCACTGTCGCTTGTTGCACGTTTGCCTGTGTTATTTGTATAAAGCTGTCCAGAATTCTCTCTCTTATCGTATTTGGTGTGTCACCTAACTGCTGATGGGAAGTTTTGAGTGCTGAATATGTGTTTCGAGTAGAAGCTAGTTTGTCCATGTTTAGATGAGTTATTTTGGACAATATTTTACGTCAATATAAATATAAATAAGTTCATAATTTAAAATGTTTTTAGGTCACGTTAATAATAGTGTACGGTTATCATACCATACAAACACAACTTTTAAAAATGTCAAATCCAACCGCGGACAGACATTAAAAATTTTATGCTGAATGTTTATGTTCTATTGAATGTTGAAATTTAGTATTAGAAACAATATAACTATTTTTGTTGCCAATATAATCTCCTAAAAAAATATTTATGTAATGGTGTGGGAAAATGATTTAATGACAACAGTTTAAGGAATATATTTCAAGTTTATACTTTTGTGCTAAAAAATTCAAAGTTATTTCCAATTTAACACAAAATGATTTTGCCATAAACATACCTAAATATCATTATTTTTAACGTTTAAAACTACAAAACTTCTGGAGGGTAAAATCTTTGGACCCCTTTTCCAAGTTTCGGGGAAAATGAATAAATGTAGCACTGAGCCAGCTGGAGGTACNTCTTTGGACCCCTTTTCCAAGTTTCGGGGAAAATGAATAAATGTAGCACTGAGCCAGCTGGAGGTACCAACCGCCACTGCACTGAATCATCCTCACATTTCCTTTTACCACTTTTAGCAGAGCTGGAATGTGAGGTAATTTCAACTGCAACTAGGTGATTCAAACTCACTAGCCCCAAATTATTTCACTTGCAGATGCATGTGATCCCCAACATTCATTTCTGGGCACTTTTTTTTCCTGACTGCACTTCCGGAGAAATTAATATATTATCCCAGTGGCCAAAAAAAATGTGGTATAGTCACGTGTGGCTCACAGTAGATAGAAGTAAAAAATTTGCTTGTTAGTGACTGGTTCTTACATATGTACATTGTACTTCAAAGCTGAATTTAACATTCTTTAGTATAGGACAGTGAATGTATCATGCTGGTTTTTCATGCTCGCTTTTATTAACCATTTGCATTTCACTCAGCAGTACCAGATGATCTGCAACAAAGGATAGACCATACCACTTATAGTCCGTCACATCAAGGGTTTACGGTACTTTCTAGTTACTACAGTACCCTCAAATATTTGTTTGCTGATGGGGACCTGCAACCGGAAATTCCATGCCATGGTATAAATATTTTAGTTATGTAGTTGAACATGCAAAGTTAAAAGTATAAAATAAATGTCATCACATATTTTATAAAATGTTATTGTTTTAGATTTTTGTGTGTTATGAATGTTTTGTCTATAGTCAAGCTGTATACAGAATTAAATTTTGTCCTTTTGCTTGTAGTAAATTTTCAGAATCTGGAAGTTGTATTGCATTTTCCTTTAGTTGTCCTAACTGTAAATACATACAGAATATGCTATCAACCCATTTAGTATTCACCAAATTTTGCCCATAATTGAACATTTTTCAGTCATCGTGAGTCTTNAGAATATGCTATCAACCCATTTAGTATTCACCAAATTTTGCCCATAATTGAACATTTTTCAGTCATCGTGAGTCTTGTACTGTAAATGTTCGTATTGTCATTGAATTTTAAAGGTCAAAGAAAGTTGTGGAAACCGGGGCAAAGTATTGTGAAAACTATTTTGCTAGTGGATAAATCAGTTCAATGTGTTTTCTAAGATTGCTTTGCATTTGATATTTTATGCAGTGTATTTTGTTTCTACTGTTATTCCACTGAAAATTGTGTAATTTATAGCATTTTTCATTTTCACGTATTGTTGTATAAATGTGCTTCCTGATTTTAGAGATTATTTATTGTTAAGTACACTTGTTTTACTTTATTAAAATGTTCTGTTAAAAAAAACTTATTATTTTCAGTGGCAACATTCCTGGAAGTGATGTCAGTAAAGGTGATGTCGTATGGGATTACCTGCAGCCATTCCCTCCACGAGGTACGGGCTTTCATCGGTTTGTGTTTGTCTTGTACAAACAGGAAAAACTTTTGGATTATTCCTCATTGAAGAAAGAACAACCTTGGTAATTATATTAAATTTAAATATGTATACATACCCAAACAGTAGGACCTTGATTATCTGTGATAAAACTGACAGACGGCTGTCAACAACATCCGGCTGCTTCACTTCACTTACTGACTTCCCGGGATGTGGTGGTTAGCTCCACTCCTTATTAAAAACTGGTATTGTCTGTCTCATATAAGTTGGCGAGATTCTGACAGTCAGCGAGTGGTAACTTGACGTATACGAAACAAACAAAGTGCCATTTACAAAATCCTGTATCAGCTGATGCACGAACGAACAAAAGTTAATATTACGTTGGCTATTCTGAGTGCGCTGCCGACGCACATCAGACAAGCAGAAAACAATGCGATAAGAAAGAGTTCCTAGATTAATTAATACATTTTATTTTACTTGGTCACAAACTAGTGGTCGTTAATGTTACAAACTAAACTTCGTGATGAAGTAGTAATGTATAGGAGTTCAAAATTAAATGCACAACACAATCCATATCCAAAATAAACACAACTTCAAAATCTTTTTCACATCGTATCCCCACTCTCCAACCATGCTTTCCATACGTGCTTGATATTAATTCCAAACGCATACAGAAATATTGCATAAATTGTTGAATTATTTTTTCTAATAATTTGACAAAATATATTTCAAATTTGTGTCGTTCCAAGCCAGTAATAGAAGAACAGTCAACTTTTAAAAAGATGGGATCAAGAACAGGCCGTGCTGCTATCTATTGAGCAATGCAAACGGCTCACACCTCACTCTGTCATGCTGTGCACACCATCTATCCGCTCTTTCGCGAAGCATTACCAGCCAGAGAAGAATAGCTTTCATGCTAGCAAATTTATGAAAGGATACCAATAGTTTTATTTTTCCGCGAGCTCTGCATAATTTTTTAAGTAACTTATATTTTGTGTACAGTGATTTTGAATACTAGTAATTTCTATTTGGCCGGTAAACGTTCGTCTACGTAAATTATACGCCATATTGTTCTTCCGAAAACCCATTTCCTTGTTTCCGTGTTGGTACTATATTGTATTGATAAAACTAAGAAAGTGGGTCCACGTCACATATTTCCAACTCAAACTGTTCAATATCAGTAATAGCAGCATTACTGCAATTGCAATCAATAGTCATTGGTGAGTTGTAACCTACTAATTTTTTTAGACAGACGTCAGTCTAAAATATCTTAAAATTTGTTTAGCATTACACTACAATGGCAAGTGGATTAGCTGACAGCGTGTTGATAAAATATACAGCCTCCACTTGATGCACCAGCTGATGGTGAAAGGATACATAAACGAAAAGTAAACATGGGTGCTACTTTCGCCGAACTGTCAGAATCTCGCCAACTTATATGAGACAAACTCTAATGAATGGCTGTTTAGGTTGATCTTTAAGTATTAAATTATGTTATGTAGATAAACAATGCATGCTGTAGAAACAGCCACATTAGAAATAATACGGAATTTTTACACTTTATGCCTGATGAGATTATATTATATACACATGCCCTAATCTGTGTTACAAATTACAAAAGTCTGCATTATGTTTTTAGTTTCTGTAAGGCAGACTTCAATACAAAAGTAATATTTTTATGCAAATTTTTCTTAGAAAACACAATGACAGTAAATGTAATATTTTATGCAGTTTTTCTCAGGGAATGCAGTGATAAGTGAATTAATGTTTTTTTAAGTTTTCTATTTATTTGGGATAAAACTCTATTACCAACTCTTCTACACCTTATACAATTTTAAACCTAGGGTTTCTAAATAAGGTTTTTCAAACAAGTCTGAGTTTAAGTATATTGGGTAGAATTAAAGTGAATAGTTTTTTGTGTATTTCCAAGACTCCGTATGGCTCAATTTTTTTTGGGGGTGGAGAAGGCAGCTGGGTTTAATTTTAACTACATAGGTGATTCTTAAATACATACTGGGTTGTGTTTTCTGAAATTTAACAATGGAGTTTTGAATGTCTGTTTTTGAATCAACTCAACTTACTGGACAAGAACTTAGNACACCTTATACAATTTTAAACCTAGGGTTTCTAAATAAGGTTTTTCAAACAAGTCTGAGTTTAAGTATATTGGGTACAATTAAAGTGAATAGTTTTTTGTGTATTTCCAAGACTCCGTATGGCTCAATTTTTTTTGGGGGTGGAGAAGGCAGCTGGGTTTAATTTTAACTACATAGGTGATTCTTAAATACATACTGGGTNATTTTAACTACATAGGTGATTCTTAAATACATACTGGGTTGTTTTCTGAAATTTAACAATGGAGTTTTGAATGTCTGTTTTTGAATCAACTCAACTTACTGGACAAGAACTTAGATTATTAAAAAAAATGTTTTCATTATGTTGGTGAGTTGAGTTATAATGTTTGTCTAATGTCTTATTTATTTTATCATGAATATCTTTAAAGTGTCACATTTGTACCATTTTCTATTAGTTAAACAAACCTGACACATTACTAATGTAGGCCTATATCAGTATTTCAACGTAAAGTTTGAGATGAATTTTTGTTTTTGATTGATCTGCATGTCACTTCCACATCCATTGAATGTTCGCATGTATGGAAAATTTTTGTCAGTCCCCTGAAAAATGCTGGATGCTGGATGCTTCCATTTTATGAAAATATGCCAAAGTTTTGTTTGAACTGATTTTGCTGCAGCGTACAGTACATTAACTTTTCCATTACATTCCATTCACTGAGGAAATTTTCAGATCATGACTTGATGATACGTTTTTAAAAATGATTGATGTTTAAATGTTGCAGCTTGCAGTTGTCGGAGAGAACCTTCAGAACGCAGGACTTCTACAGAGATAGGCAGGATGTTCTAACACCTGCTGGACTGGCTTTCTTCCAGTCAGACTGGGACCGTACGCTCACTCACTTCTACCACAACACTCTAAGTAAGAGCATTTCTTTTTTTCCAGCAGCTTGATTTTAAGCAGTGATTTGCCACAAACTTAATTATTTCTGTTAGTTGTTGACGTAAAATTACAAACTTCTTAAATTAAATTCTGTTTTTAAAAATAACTGAGAGTTACATTTGTGCTTTTGTTCTAGCTTTGAAAAAAAAAACTGAGAAGAAACAAATTTTTTCCTTATGTTTCCCAAACAAACTTTTCACTAATTTCGTACATGCAATCCTTCCAGTTGTATTTTTTTTTTTTTTACCATAAAGCGATGGTGAACTCTTTTTGTAACTTCTGCCCAAGGTTTTAATTTGCATTAATTGATGGTTATTTACCCTAATATAATCTGGATGTTTTATTCAAATATCTACTTCCAAAAAATTAAGGATTGTCTTATTTTTGCATGCCAAAATTTTGAAACCAAGGTTTTTGCTTGAGTAAGTAGCAAATGACGGCCAATGTTTTTTGAATATATATATTTTATTACAGTACAAGCAACTTAACTTAAAAGCATTATCAGGTGGTGTTTTACAATTAGGAAACCATACAGATGACTTCCTTGGGTGTAGTACCTATACAATATGTATTATTAACTGAAAAAATGTGGCAATGTTAATCATTTATTCAAGTACCCCGGCTACATCATTAGTCCAAATTTGTGGGGGAAAATTTTTTTGTATGCCAAAGTGAAAATGTAGTTACCCGATACTCTGGTAAATATAGTAATAATTCTTTTCTTTTGTGAGCAGTGGTGCTCTATGGCAGAGCCTCCGCATTGCCACTACATAGATTCATTTAAGATAATACATATAGTATGTAGTTACATTCTCCTTACAACAGCGCATATATTACTACTGAGATTTGTGATCTGAAGTGATAACAGCGTTTTTCCAAACTTCCTGAATGACAAATTGTAGTTTTATTTACTAAATAATGCAATTACTGAGTAAACAAATGTGTGTGAAGAAAATTTTTGGCTAAGTTGTAATGATGCCAGTCACTGTACGTGTCCAATTACAAAGATCTCCTGTTCGCAGTTAGTCTGGAGTGGGTGAAATGTCCTTGTAAGTTCTGAAACTATCATGTAGATGTCTGGCCCTCGGAGGTGAGCAACTTGGCCACTTCTTCAGCAAGGCCAAGGCTGTCATGTTTGTAGACCTTGCTGCAGTGCAAGACACGGGACTCCCTACAATTGGTAGGTGTCGGAGCAGTGCCATGCCCTAGTATGCAAATATGGTAACCCATGTCTGACTCGGGGAAAGGCTGGATGAATCTCTCTCCAGCAAGGGGACACTCGCGCTCCTCGAGTGGTGTTGTGATGCCAGCCACCTCTTCAGTTTAAGGCTCGGCTTCGCCCCTTTTGCAGAAATTCTTTGTTTTCGTGTCATATTTTCAGTTTTGGAGGTATTATTGAAAATGTTTGATTATAGAAAATTTACCATTTACTAGTGTAATACACTTGTATCTAATTTGCACTGTGTGTTATTTTCTGCTTGGGGAAAGGGGAGAACTTAGTGATAAAATGTAAATATGTTTTCAACGTTTTATAACTAGCAGATTACACGCAATTAAATTTCAACACAAAAATGTTAAAAAAAACTTGTAAAATGTAAATTTTCTACAATCGTACGTTGTCAGTAATTACAATAAATCTGAAATTATGACTCGAAAACAAAGAATTTTTGCAAAAGGGGTGAAGCTGATCTTTAAGCAGATGAGAGCTATGCTGGATGTCTCGTGCCACCTGTAATTTTCGCTACTGGGGAAAGAGATCTGCCACAACTGCTTTGCATGATATTGGACTACTGAGCAACTAGGCCATTGGGATGTAGAATTTCAATATTTTGAAGAAATTCTTTTTGGCCAAGTAATGGACACTCTTGTATTAAACCCACACTGCCATAAAAATTTAAGTGGGCACATGGGACAATCGGTAGGCCCCTTCGAAAATTGTCTGCTATTAAAATTAATTTATGTTTAATAAAAAAAGGGCTTGTCATTTTTGCTTCAGAGAGATATGAACATAGACTTCATGTGAAAAGTTGCAAATTTTGGCATACGGGGTTTGAGGATGTGTCAAAATCAGTCCAAAATTTTCCAACGCCTCTATTGAGACCCTCCCTCACTAACGGCCCTATTCCCTGAAATCGTGAGGCGTTGTAACAATGGGATTCTATTGCATTTATTTGCAAGTTTTGGTGCTTTATTAAAAAAATTGTTTTTTACTGATTATTTCTACTGTATGCCAGGTACAAGAATGCCTTAATAACTGGTTCATTATTGTTTCAGATGTGAAGGAACCTGTGTTTGAGTATGATTTTCCTCCACCATACATTCGACCACAAAAATGGTTTCCCCTTCGACAGCCTTTCAATTTGTAAGTTTCATTCGTGCTACTGTTTCAGTACATAATGTTAACAAAAATGTTTCATTTTCTTAGTATGTGTTTGTATAACATAATTTATTATGTTCCCTGAATTTGTGTTTTAGGTACATGGATAAATATAGAGATGAGAAGCAAATTGCTAAAGAGTTTCTGCTGAGGAAATTGAAGAAAGTTCACCCATTCCGTAAACCAGACCCGCCGCTCAAGTACCCTAACGCTGTACCATTCGATAACAGCAAAGTTCCGTCCTGGCTTAGGGTCGAGAAAAAGAAGGCGAGGTTGGGCTGGGGAAGGATAAATGATTACTGAGTCGGTCCCAATGCTTGCTAACCAAGTGATTGTGTATTAAGAGTACAGGGTGTTTTGTGATACAAACAAATTGTGTGTGTACATACGTGTGAATTTTGTACTATTTGTAGTCGAAGATTTTAGTGAAGTGTCTTTGAGAATTTGTGATCTGTCAACAGAAATAAATTTTTTCATAGTTATTAATGACTTACATTTTTATAAATTGTGCCAACTTGGTAATGGTTGGACTGTGTTGGTTTGGCTAATATGTACTACAATTCAAGCAATGCTTGCAAGGATTACCATATTTCATGAAAATTTAAATAATTTGTTTGCAATATATCATGTTAAAATGAACCTTTTTGTCAAAACTCGGCCTTTTGTATCCTTATGTGCTAGAACTATCATGAAGCTCAACACAGTCTCTTACTTTCCATTGGATTATTCTGTGCTCTCTGATTTCCCTTTTTTTTCCCACTCATGTCTGCCCTCTCGCAGACTTTCTTTCCTCCTGTGTTCCCTCTTTTACCGACATGTGTGTTCTTTTCTATTTATATTTTCCGTAGTTTATCCTATTAATGTGTTCTACAATAACCATTTTTTCTGAGAGTGCTGCATCAGATGTTGCATTCCTGTAATGTTCTGTATGCCTGCTACTGTCATTGTGTTAAATCTTGTTTTTTACACTCTTCCTGACAAAAGTTTTATTTGTGTTTCCTGTGGTCTAGTGGACACTTGATGTACCGAAAACGCATGTACCAATAAACTGTATCCACAGTTAATTTTCCTTGGTCTCTGCANCTAGTGGACACTTGATGTACCGAAAACGCATGTACCAATAAACTGTATCCACAGTTAATTTTCCTTGGTCTCTGCAAAATTCCTGTATAAATAATGATACAATTACCCGCTTGTATCGTTTATCGGATGTATCATCAATCAGAGTATCTTTTGGTCTCGTCACTGTACATTTTCCAATCGTTTTTAAGCTCGTTGTTTATGCAAACGTCTAATAACTGGGTGTGAAATACATTTATCACTACTGCGCGGTACTCTTATCCAGTTCAGCTGATTGTGTCTGCGACTCTGTAGACAAAGGCGCGGCCGAGTCTGAATACTCCCTCCTCATGCATGCCTGATGTGAGGCGAAGCACTTACCTAGCATAGCAACCAGCATGGTGTACTTGCTATCTCTCCCTCTCTCTCTTCTTTCTGTCTCTCAGTCACGCACTTTACTTCGTCCTCTTACGTGCCTTCAAGAGGGGAAGTTGTCATCTAGCAAAAAAAAGCTGCGTATTCTCTCCCTTTGCTTCCACCCCTTACACTCCGGCGATCGTAGAAATTTTATCAAGATTGTTTGTCGCCCAAAATATTTGCACATGCACCTATCTTCACTAATATTTCAAAGTAAATGGTTTTGCTGGGAAATGTTAGGCATTATATTTTAATAAGGAATTATTTTGTGCAGATGTTTTCTTTTGTGATTAAAGGTCATTTTTTCGCCGGTAAAGTTGGTGTGTAATCCTATCTGGCTGGCATAAAATCAACCTGATTTTTATACTAAATATTTGAGTCAATCGGCAGCATCTTCCGAATAAAATATGCCCTCCCCTTGACACCGAAAATTGTTTGAACATTGAGCGACTTGTATTACCAAACGTAAAGTGCATTTTCAGTAGCTTATTGCGGGGAGATCAGCGGATTTATATCCATTTATTTCAATAGACATGTCTTCTGAATAAATTGATATCCTTGAAGCGCATATTTTTGACACCTTTTGTCAAATAATGCGTAAGCACCTAGTGCAAGCGCAGCATAACTCGCAACAGGTGTAAGTGTACAGAAAAAACACAGGATGTATTTTTTATCGATTAATTATTGAAGACCACAAAGAAATAAATTTTAATCGCTTGATTTATTTTTCTCTGTCTTAAAATCATACTTTTTTAAAGCAAAATATTAATTACATTACCTACATATTTGTACGCAATGCGAGCTTGGCATCTCCTACGTAAGTGTCAATCGATCAAGGTATGTGGCTTGAATTGCGTAAGCTTCTGCTATCTTCGGGGGTATTCAGAGCTCATTTCCTCCCCTTACACAGTGGGTGGGGAGGGAGCTAGTTGCCTAGCAACCAACGTGACGTCCTTGCGCCCTCCCTCGGTGTGCCAACCGGTTTGGAAGGGGAGGGGTATACTGTTATGCTCCTCTCACCTCTGGGCTTCCTCTTCACCATCTCATCCACTGTGAACACACTGGATGGTCAATAAACCTTCCGCGTGGTGCATGCAACATTCAAAATTTGGTATCATATTGTTTTTCAGAGCGTTTTAAATAGAGGTAGGTTCAAACGCCATTTTGCAGATATTACCGATACCGATACTTTGTGGCCGATCCCGCAGATAGTGCCGATACAAATAATTTNAAACGCCATTTTGCAGATATTACCGATACCGATACTTTGTGGCCGATCCCGCAGATAGTGCCGATACAAATAATTTAATTTGTAATTTTTTAAATGGGGTCTGAGTAACATTAAAATACCCCCAAACTTAAATTTTTCTGTAAATGAGAGATAATGCTGTATAACAAATGTAAAATTGTTAAGCTTAATNAAATACCCCCAAACTTAAATTTTTCTGTAAATGAGAGATAATGCTGTATAACAAATGTAAAATTGTTAAGCTTAATGGTTACAAGTGTTTTCATGGTAAAGGAAGCTCACCCTGTGGTTTTAGATGCACTTAAACAAGCAATTTCGTCAGTGTTTCGCAAATACTGGAATTATTACAGAATTTTATTAACAAACATAATTTCTCAGTATTTTATATTATTTCGCATCTTTCTGCAGTTCACAAAAATTTCTAAGCCATATTCATGTGTAATTTTTTGTTCATGATGAAAAATGAATACGTGCTCTGTGTTCACATAAAACATGTACCTGTTGACAAAGGAAATTATATATGATTCAAAGTGAATTCTACGTGTCTTACGTCCACCAATCACAAACTACTCGAAATAAATTCAATTTTTGTAATAATTTAAAAGAAAATAAAACATTACTATTAGACCTACACGCTCACATTTAGAAATAAAATTTTGCCAAAATGTACCATGCACTAAATCGTTTTTAAAACATTCCCAATGTACAGCTCTCATTATACTGAACATGAAGTTTAATAAGGTTAGAAGTTGTATTTTATTGATGTACAAGTCAAACCCTCATCTACTGAAATTCAGGATGTATGGGGTTTTTTTGACAGTCCCTTAAAAAATGCTAGATCGAGAGTCCACTTTATTATTTTTGTCCATTTCAGGGGAGAAGTATGTTTGTTTGCAACATATATTACATTATCAAAGAATATTATTATTTTCAGGAATTAATTTTTTTCTTAGCATAATTTCTTCTCAGAATAGTAAATATTTTTTCTACAAAATTTTTGAATATTTTAAGTGATTATTATAAAAAAAGTTGATGCCCACAGTGTTATTTTAGTAGTGTGTCATTCATCCCAAAACATTTAATTAATGTTTTTGGTAAAAAAAAATGTAAAGCTGTAGACTGCTGCTTGTAAACATGGCTGCTTATACCATATTGTTCCAAAAACATGTTGCTTATTTATTACACTTTTTTAAAGCATAAAATATGTTTGCACCTTTTTATCACTTGTTTACAAAAATACCTCCTTGTAGAGGGTGCACACAAAATCTGTGTACCCCTATAAGTCCATCTAATACAAGAAGTTCGTATGTATGAACATAGCACAAAAGGTGGTCCATGGGTCTTAGGAATCCACCATTTTTGTCCCTCCATGGTCTGCATAGCGGAATGCACCGCCAAGTTCTATTGTTCATGTTAATCAACATTCTTGAGGTCACTGTCTCGAAGGCTGTGTGTATTGCATTTTTGAGCTGATCGTCGATTAAATAACAATGCTTCAGCACATTTTCCGCGACAAAATCCCAAAGTCTTATCTGGTGTTGTCAGATCAGGACTTCTTGGAGGCCACAGAAGAGGAACTAAACAATTGTCCAATCCTCACCCCATCTAACGANTGTTGTCAGATCAGGACTTCTTGGAGGCCACAGAAGAGGAACTAAACAATTGTCCAATCCTCACCCCATCTAACGATTCCGAAAGACTGTGTTTAGAAGTTGTCAAACCGCCGATAGTTCTGTTAATCAATTCAGTTTTCCCCCAATGATCGACTGGCTCATCCCGCAATTGCAAGACTTGGGGATTCTGGACAGTGTTGGGTTTCAACACTATGGTGTGCCGGCACACTTTGCATTGGCTGTTCGACAATGTCTGAATGCAGTCTTTAGGAATTGTGGGATTGGACAAGGATCAAACAGTGGTTCAGCTGCTCTTCCATGCCCTCGAAGAAGCCTGATCTGACACCACCAAATAACACACTCTGGGGTTTCATCAAGGAAAATGTGAAGGAGCGCCGTTACTTAATCAATATCATCTCAAAATTGCAGTGCGCACAGTCTTCAGGAAAGTGACGCCAAGAATCTTGATAACCATGAACTACATAACTTGCCAGCACAATCAACTATGCAGAGACCATCGAGAAAGACAAATGGAAGTTTTGAATTCCTAGGAGGTATTGTCCACCTTTTGTGATATGTTCATAGTATGGATTTATTGTATTAGATGAACTTATAGGGGTAAGCTGACTGTGAGTATCCTGCATGAGAAAGTTTTCAAAATCAACTTACACCTCTAGTAAATCTTTGATTTAACAAAAAAAAATTGCATTATTGCTTTTAAGATGAGAATAATTTTTATATTTTCAGAAAGTAATTTTTAATTAAAGGTACATGTAGATTATGTTTTTTTTAGAATTTTTTTGTGAAAGAATGCTTTATTTTGCAGGTACTATTTGTTCTTTTAGAGCCATTTCTTCTTANTTTTTTTAGAATTTTTTTGTGAAAGAATGCTTTATTTTGCAGGTACTATTTGTTCTTTTAGAGCCATTTCTTCTTAAAGAAATCATATTTAATTAGGGATGGTTAAGTTGTAGTTTTTGATTCTTTGTTTCACTTGTTCTTCAGTCATGGGGATGGGAACTGAGAATTGAGGTCATTCATCATCTTGCTTCCACCAAAACTAGTGCAGTAAAACATCACCTCCATGATAGTCTATACACTGTAGTATTTGTAACAAAACATAACTTATATCCCAATATTTAAAATGCATATATATTTACATAAACTTATAAATGGCAGAAATTAATTTGTTAAACCACAGATAAGTTTTGCTTAGGTTGTTTACGAAACGTAGTGTCTTCAATGTCGGCATCACTAAAAATTTCCAGAGGTTCATGAGCATAATTTTGCCAATTTCATACGAGATTTTCAGCTATGGTAACAGTTACACATAATCATTTACTTGTGGTGTAGAGCAATGGAATCATCTACAGCCACCAGGCCTCAGCATAAGATAATCACAGTTCCAAACCACACTCATCAGCTAACTGCAATTTTTCAATTTTCCCACCACCCTAGTTCGCCACCTGGCCGCTAGGTTTAGGACTAACAGCGCTCTTCCACCATACTGCAATGTCCTACAACTCACCGCCTGATGAAGCTGGACTAGGTCTCGAAACGTCGTGCGTCCGTCCGTGCGTGCACACACCTGTCGGCAAGTACTTCACTGTGAGTGCTTGAATTCCTGTCCTTTTATATATTTTTGCAAATGTAGTTTATTGAGTGACATGTTGACTATTATGTCGGGTTTGAAAAACATAGACTAGTAAGACTTGTTATCACAAGAATTTTATTCCATACTTTTATTTTGGAAAAAAATGTTGATTGTATGAACTCTATATAATTATATAATGTAATGTATAAAATCGAGCTGTAATACTTTACTTTTTTAGATTTTTGCAAAACGAATTGAATACTCTAGCCAAGGAGAAGTAATGAATGACGTCAATTTTAAAACAAATGTGATGTAAATTTTGTGTGAATGAAAACATGTACTGTGTCTTATTTGGACACTGGAGAAGCAATCAATTTGTTAACATAATAAAGCATATTTAATAGCTATTTGCATAATACTTCACTTGAATTAATTAATGTGATATTATTTTTACTTCTAATTTGCACTTTTTTGTTCTTGACTAAATGTTATTTCAAAAAATAATTTATTGTATAGAAATTCTTATAAAATGTTTTAAAAATATTCCAATAAGATAAAAAAATTTAAAAGGGTCCAATCAAATAGAATACTGTCTGGAAGAATTTTTTGAAATCTAGATTTGTCATTATGTTTGATGCTCTTTACCGTGACTGAGGAAGTTTCGGGGCGCAAAAGTTTACACTAGGCAGGGCATTGCCACGTGTGTGAAGCTGACAATTCGTGGAGGGCAATGTCAGTCCAGGAGTTCAGTATTCTACTACCGCAAAATTTGCAGTTTTCGCTGGCACAATTCAGCCTAGTCTGTTGTGAAATGCATAGACTCGGGGGTACTGGCCAGGCCCGGGTTAAGCAGCCGAAGTCTGGCAAATCAGCAGTCTTAGCTACCAGGTCGCGGGGTGGCGCATTGGTACAAGGTCGGGGAGTCTCTGACTCGACGCCAAAGAGAGTGTTCACCACAGGTGAAGAATTGTAGATTGTTTGTGTTCTACATGAAGAACGTGGCTTCCACCTAGGTGGACTTCGGCCCTGCCTAGAGCGAGGTTGTTTAATTACGGTGTTGAGTTACGCACNGAACGTGGCTTCCACCTAGGTGGACTTCGGCCCTGCCTAGAGCGAGGTTGTTTAATTACGGTGTTGAGTTACGCACCGCAGGATAGCACTGAAATTGCTGTGTTTGCACGTTGTTATCATTTTGATATTTTTTAAATATTTATCCTTAGTGGGGATATAGGGGCGTAACAAGTTATTGATAAGAGTTTTGTAATGAACAGTATATAAAANAAATATTTATCCTTAGTGGGGATATAGGGGCGTAACAAGTTATTGATAAGAGTTTTGTAATGAACAGTATATAAAAGAGGTTTATTTAACATAAAGGTTGTACAATATTATTTCAATATAAATATGATTGAATACAAATTACAAATTACTGAAATATTAAATGATATTATTTTATAAAGATTTAACCAGCCACGTTCTGAGTGAAGCCTAATTGGAGAGTCCCCACCTTGTTCATGATTCTGGAGGCTGATTAAGATGGCGTAAGTCGACGGCCGGACACACCCATCTTCAGTGGNTCCCCACCTTGTTCATGATTCTGGAGGCTGATTAAGATGGCGTAAGTCGACGGCCGGACACACCCATCTTCAGTGGGCTTCTCGTTCCAATGGCCCGACGACAAAAGACACCGCCCGCGGACTACACTGTCCTATATCGGCTGCGTTGTCCCCGTTTACTGGCCGGTGGAGGGGTTTCTGTGGTTTGCGATTTCATAACTAATTTCAGCGATCACTGCC
>NQII01003792.1:81836-94703 GCA_002778355.1 Clitarchus hookeri | reverse complement strand
AGGGGCATGTGAGGATAGTGTAAAGAGAAAAGTAGAAAGTAGAAAGATGGTAAATTTAAGATTAAGGTAGACAACCAGCATAATTTATGGTGTTTAGATAGTTTTATGCGGGTTTCTCTGGCAATGGCACTCACGTTTAGTTGTAATAATCTATTAAAATGGTGTTTTACACATTGTAATAGGCATAATAAAGTTGTGATCTGTCCAGTAAATAAGAGTTAAATTTTTTGGTGAGAGATTCAGCTATGCTATTTTATATTTTATGGTTTAGAGACGGCCTCCCTTAAGTATACGTTGAGGAGTTTATACGTATGGCTAATCCCCTGGATCCTCTTGGAAGAAAGCAGTGAAAAGTTATGAAGTGTAATAGCGAGTGCTCTTGTNAAAAAAGTTATCTTTGTGTATCATCTGAGCCATAATGCTAAAACACCACTACCCAAGAGTGTTACGGTTTGGGTTGCAGATATGAAAATGAGTACAGTCATGGGGGTAACATTGTACCACACATTGTTGTTTATAACCAAGAATTTACAGCCCGCACCTTAATGCATCCTTCACTGATAACTGTTTTATTTGTAAGGAACATGTTAATGTGAAAGGATTCTTCGAGCCTTTATTTAAAATTAAATTAGACTGGTGGTAGAAAGTTGCCCTGATGATACAAAGGTACCCCAAATGACTGTAGGGAAACAGCCTGCANAAAAGTTAGCTTTGTGTATCATCTGAGCCATAATGCTAAAACACCACTACCCAAGAGTGTTACGGTTTGGGTTGCAGATATGAAAATGAGTACAGTCATGGGGGGTAACATTGTACCACACATTGTTGTTTATAACCAAGAATTTACAGCCCGCACCTTAATGCATCCTTCACTGATAAATTAGACTGGTGGTAGAAAGTTGCCCTGATGATACAAAGGTACCCCAAATGACTGTAGGGAAACAGCCTGCACCATGACAATACGTTCAACAAAACATTGCTAATTGTCATAACAACCTTGTTTTAAATGTTGCGAGGAAGAAAACAGCCTAATTATTATAAAACTGCAGTTTTAATGAAATATTANACCATGACAATACGTTCAACAAAACATTGCTAATTGTCATAACAACCTTGTTTTAAATGTTGCGAGGAAGAAAACAGTCTAATTATTATAAAACTGCAGTTTTAATGAAATATTAAAAAATATGAAAACATTTATACATAACCACTTTTATTTATGTTCAATGATTTTTATTCATTTCAACAAGTAGCGACTCTTAAGCTGTTATGCCGTGACATCAATCAATTTGTGGAAATTTTGTGTTTTATAGATTTATGGCACACACTGGTGAAAAAAATATAATAAAAAATTTATGCAATATTATTGTCTACTCTCAGTAGAAACAACGATGTCGTATTGTGTACAGTAAAATATATCATCTGAAAATAATGATATTACTAGGACTAATATCTAAAGCTCTTTAGTAAATGTATTATGAATTTACTCCCATAACAAATATCAATTGCATTTGTCCAAAACATGTGGGTACAAGGTAACGGAATTCTCTCGGTATTATCATGGGCCTAACTTTTGCCGGCTATTTTATTATTAGTAATAATAAAAATTTATAAACTACAATTTCAGCGATTTGACATTTGTGCCTCCTTATACATATATAATATTTGTAAACATTAAAAATCCAAAATAATTATTGTATTAAATTAAAGTAATTTATTTCCGTTAGCTAATTTACAATGTCGGGGTGTAGATTGTGTGTATCGGTGTATGTGCGATATTCGATGTAACTTCTGTATGCTCCAAAATCATCAAATTAATTTAATACTGTAATTTTGGATAACATATTAGCCAGAGCAACTTTGTATAACCGTGGAGTGGCTGCTGTAAAGCCTTCACTTTAAATGGAAATGTGTTACACTACAAAGTTGCTCTTAATGTACATAGTTGCCCCAAAATTCTGTAGTTAAATTACTTATGTAATTATGTCTGGACTCTGGTTTTACCGACATAATACTAACAATGAAAGGTTTGTGGGGTTTCTTTTGAAATTCAGTGCTATAATTAGATCATAGCAGAAAGATTATTTAATAATTAGCCAACGTGTATTCCAATCTTCTGAGAAATTTACTTTCCTTTCTTCAAATAACTTTGTTCTGTAAAGGTCCCTGCAAAATTTGATAAAATTAAATTTCGATTATATGCATTGTGTTAAAACTTTTCTCTGCGTCCCATTGATGTCCAAGGTTCGAACCTTCTCACCTCAAGCAATACGAAACACCACCTGGGTCGATTCAAGAAAATAAAAAGTTACATTTCTATTGCTGTTGCCAGCCACATTTAGTCACACATTCCTTGCAAAAATAAACAAATTTAAAACGTCAAAAGGATAACTGAATATGAAGATAGATTTGGGTACAATCGCCAGGCAAATAAATGCCATTGCTAATGACCAAATATTCCAAAAGCTACAGATTAGCGCGAATTTATTTGAAAATTTTTATGTTCACACAGCATTTAAGAAAATTTCAGTAAGTTTTTTTTTTTTATAGTATAATCGATTATTAGCCGAAGAACTATGTTTCTAAAGAATTTTCCCTTGTTTCGTCTAGAAAATATTTAAAACTTACTATTGGCAAATTATATTACTATAGAAAAATTCTTAGATTTTGTTTTTAAAAATTGTTTCCAAAATAAAAGGAAAATAAGTAGGCTTATCAATTTACAATTTTACAATTTCTTCCCTGTGTTTGTTTCCGACGCCTGCCTTGTTAATGCTACTGCCTTCGTCGATGGAAATGAAATGTATATTGTACGGACAGGGTTTTAGGCCATGACATATCTTCGCACTGCTTACGATAGGGCGTAACTCTAAAAAATCTACTTTTGAGTTACGCCTAACAGTCTTTTTCTTTGAGTGCTATCTAATTGCTCTCAAAAAGGCATATCTCTACCTAACTTCATTCCGTTTATAAAACAAATAAACGTTTACGCATAACAGATTTTAAGAAATAATGTTTGCGGATAGATAGGCGTAACTGAGATAAGCTTCTTTGTGTGCGGGGACATCATGAAGTTGCCAAGAAGAGAAAGGCGTAATTAAGATACGCCTTTCTGTCTACAATCATCTTGCATCATTTTCATGTTACGCCTTCACTGAATTAACTTATTTGTTGGAATTACATGTTTCCAAATGAGTGTACAAGGAATAAAGCAATAATGTAAAGACATAGCTTTGACTGACAATGCCTTTCTCTGCGCTGTATTTGATTTGCAACAAGTGATTCACCTCCCATTTTCAAAAGAAAGTGCTATTTTCTACAAAAAGACTGGCTGTTTACAACTTTGCTATTTATGTTCTTTCCACTGTTATACTGTTACACATGGAGTGAAGTTGACAGCAGAAGAGGTTCTTCAGAAATAGCAACGTGCATCTCCTTCATTCTTATAAGGGAGTATTATACCAAAGGTGTTCAGTCTGCTGCACTCTTTGCTGGTGACTGCAGTGGCCAGAACAAAAATCCTGCCATGGCTACTACGTTATTAAACGTAATAAGCAATAGTGAAAACATCAGAGACATTTCTTTGATATTTGTTTAACCTTTCCATGGCCAAAGTGAGGGCGATTCAGCACACAGCACAACTTCCAGTGCTATTAAACATGCCGGATGTTTATTTGTTCCATCCCAAGTAATACCTGTTTTCTGTCTTGCACGACGTGGACAACCGTATGGAGTAACTAAGATGAATTACACAGATTTTATGGACTGTAGAAAATATTCCCATGACCTGCGAGTTCTCACGTTAAGAAAAGAAGACACAAATAAACAGGGTGTAAACTGGACAGAAATTACTGAGTTCATGTTCACAAAAAGTAATCCTCGGAATATTTTCTTTAAGGCCAGCCCCTTTGAATAAACGTACAAAGTGTCACACTAAAAAGACAAACAGTTGCCTCTCAGATCACTTTATGGAAACTGAACACTGAAAAACCAAAGATTTCAATAGCAAAATATAATTACTTGATTTCCTTGTGTGTTTGACACTCTCCTGTAATAAGATCACAAGAAAATTTCACTTTTCATNAAAATATAATTACTTGATTTCCTTGTGTGTTTGACACTCTCCTGTAATAAGATCACAAGAAAATTTCACTTTTCATTATAATCTTGACCATGAGTAATTTTAGTTTAATGTATCTTAGAAATATTTGTAGAGAACTGCATTATTATTTTGTTGTTTAAGTTGAATATCTCAATATTTGCAACGCAAGAATATATATTAAGTGGCCGTAACTTTTTTTGTGTAACCACATATTGCGCACAAAGAGGCGTAACTAGCATATTTTTATTATTTGTATTTTTATTTCTTATTTTTCAAAAATATACACAGTCAGTTAACTATGCCCTTTTGCTCAGTGGAGATTCATTCATGTATGTGTAAAATATCATAAATATATCTATAAAGGTTTCTCCACAACAGTAATTTGTTTAGAGTCTAAAACCTTCAAATCGCTCTCCTGTAAAATCGTTTTTTTTTTTTTTAGTTACGCCCTATTGTAAGCAGAGCGACGATATGAGACATCAGACAGCCACTCACGTCGTTTGTCCGTATATGCACTGTTATGCTGTAACTTCTACTGCTTTATAACATTCGCACACGCCCACAGTACGTCATGTTGCATACCATACCGTACCACATCCTAGACGATCTCTTGATTGGTCCTGCGATCGATTTCGCCTGTTCGTCCGGCTTTTATGTTAATTTTTGCACACTGTGTGTATAATCAGTCAGCAGTAAAAGATGTTCATGTGTGACAATACGTTGTTCATGACATCAATAATCAACAAGCGATGTTGATCCCACGATAGACTCAAAGAATTTGATGGTAATTGCTTGTTGTGTAGTGTGAATATTGCACATTTTCTGACAACGAAACACGTGCACGTCTGCGTACACCTGTAGCGAAATTGTTAAAATACGAGTAGTCATTTTGTAGTGGCCACTGGACGGTTTGTTATTGATTACAAAATCGTTTCCTGTTTCGAAATCACNGTCTGCGTACACCTGCAGCGAAATTGTTAAAATACGAGTAGTCATTTTGTAGTGGCCACTGGACGGTTTGTTATTGATTACAAAATCGTTTCCTGTTTCGAAATCACCTACACGCATCTTCTTAACCACTGCAAATAAGTTTGTGTTCACCAGATAACAAAAAATTCTGAGTGAAATTTCACGATAACTTTTTATGTGTTATATCTGATAGCATGTTACAAGTTTTCGTATCATATATGTATCACGAAAAATTGTTTGGTGTAAGTTGGGTTGTAAATAAAATTGTTGCAATATTGTATGATTTATATTTATTGTTAAAGCGTTAAAATGGGAGTGAAGAGATATGATATAATTATAGCATTGAGAAATGATAAATTATTTGCTTACATNCCTACACGCATCTTCTTAACCACTGCAAATAAGTTTGTGTTCACCAGATAACAAAAAATTCTGAGTGAAATTTCACAATAACTTTTTATGTGTTATATCTGATAGCATGTTACAAGTTTTCGTATCATATATGTATCACGAAAAATTGTTTGNAATAACTTTTTATGTGTTATATCTGATAGCATGTTACAAGTTTTCGTATCATATATGTATCACGAAAAATTGTTTGATGTAAGTTGGGTTGTAAATAAAATTGTTGCAATATTGTATGATTTATATTTATTCTTAAAGCGTTAAAATGGGAGTGAAGAGATATGATATAATTATAGCATTGAGAAATGATAAATTATTTGCTTACATNCTTAAAGCGTTAAAATGGGAGTGAAGAGATATGATATAATTATAGCATTGAGAAATGATAAATTATTTGCTTACATTACTTTGGTGACTAAAATATATGTACATAATTTCATTACTAATTTAATTTATAACTTGTAAAATAATTATGTTATAAGCTTACTATTACGCATAACTGTTTCAGTGTTTTACTGGCTAGTAACAATACATTAATAAAAAAGAAAAGCGTCCAAATGAAATGATATAATCAAGCAGATGCTACGGCCACAACTTCTTATAACTACAGGGGATGAGTCCTTAATGCATGCTAACTTGGCATGAGCGGAATCCTTAGGAAAAATAAATAGGGAAACATATATACGACTTAGGGTCTACAGTCATGTCGGAGGGTGGTAGAAGCCCCTGAAAGTGGAGAGTGTAAATGTGTTAGGCAATGATAAACTGGAAATTACTTGTGATTAAGCAACGAAAGGTAGAGTACAGACAAATGGTAACAAGGTAAGAGACTATAAAAAACGGTGGTACACAGAGTACACCCATTAATACATTAAATAGCCGCTGGCATCATCCCATTGCTTAGAACTTAGTAATCCCCCGTTGAAAGCAATTTTACATTACAAGTCAGTAATCAGCATG
Source organism: Clitarchus hookeri (assembly GCA_002778355.1). Taxonomy (NCBI): domain Eukaryota; kingdom Metazoa; phylum Arthropoda; class Insecta; order Phasmatodea; family Phasmatidae; genus Clitarchus; species Clitarchus hookeri. The sequence continues at coordinate 88,267 of NQII01003792.1, read as the reverse complement.
CAAACATCAATAAAAAATATCACCTTGTCAGTATTCACTAATCTTGACAGTTCCCTCGGAAATCACATGTTTAGCTGGAAAGCTGATTAGTGGTTGCCTGTGAGGTAGGCACCATGACATACTGGTTTGCACGACGTGTCAACCGACAACTTGGCTCATGTTCTTGTGCTAATGCAGGGGAATGAACCGTTAGTAGGATAAGGTGGCCGCCTGGTTGAAAGAATTTTGCACGTCTGAGGCTTAAAAGCGTCGGAGCACTAGGGGCGACCGAGACATTCGCATCAACTCTCTCATCGCCTCTACGCGCAAAGCACTGCACTGGCGTGCAGTCTTGTCGTCGATAACGCGCCTCTATGAGACTTTCAGCGGAGACCCTACCATTTTATGGGCGTAGTAATAAAAATAAAGATTTGATGCACGTCCCTATTTTCACTATCACAAAAACACGCTTTAGAGAGAAGTGGAAGAACTGAAAAACGTATACAGACACGTAACGTTTCTTAAACCTCACTCAGACACGTTGGACNTTAGAGAGAAGTGGAAGAACTGAAAAACGTATACAGACACGTAACGTTTCTTAAACCTCACTCAGACACGTTGGACAGTTTTTTAATAAAACGTTTCCTGCTAGAGCTCTGCACGCCGTTCGGCTGCCTACCCAGGCGGCCACCTTATAAGTTTGTTAGGAGTGGGGTGGTCAAACATAAAATAATATCGATATCGAGGATTAGTGCTTTATTTGGAATGCGGAAGTGTTTACATGGTTACAGCATATGCTCAAAGTTTGGGCCACACCTTTCCACGCATGCACGAAGGTGATGCTCATATGACCGGAGCACACGTAACATGCCGGGATTAGTCCATACCATGTGGCATGCATCTTGAATACGTTACCAGATATCCTTCACATTGTCCAGTTCAGTTGCATACACCTGTGCTTTCAAGTAACCACCACTTCCCCCCCCCCCTCCACGTAGGAGTAGAAATCGATTGGGTTTAGGTTCGGTGATCTGAGTAGACATCCCACAGGTCCACCTCGGCCAATACATCGTGCCGGGTACCGCGCATCCATGTACAGACTTGCTGTGCGACTTAACTGTGGCGAGACGCCATCGTGCACGTACAGTGTGTCTCGTAGATTTTAGCGGTGCATCTTCAAGTAGTATTGGTAGATCGTCGTCGAAGAAGCCCTGATAGGAAGCACAAGATAGTCGCGCGGGAAGGATATGTGGCCTAATCAGCATCCCATCGATAATCCCCGCCTAAACTTTCAGAGAAAATATATTTTGTAAGTGGGATTCCCGTGCTGCACGTGAGTTGATGTGTGTCCACACATGCTCGTTGTGGAAGCAGAAGACACCCTGCCTCGTGAAGGATACTTCGTCGGTGAATAGCACAGTGCCGTAGAAACTTCCGTCTCGCTTAATTTGGCCTTGATCAGGGGGTAGAAGTGTTTGCACTGGCTGGTAGTGATGTGCGTGCAACCTGTCTAGCTGTTTAGTCATAAAATGCGACATACTGCAGACTGTGATGTGTTCAGTATATTAGCAATTCCTCGAGTGCTGGCACCTTGGTTAGCATCAACACAGAACAGCACATCGTGTTCGATGTCTAACCGTGGTCGGCCAACATCGCGGTAACTTGCGCGTACAGTTCTTGTTTCACGCAAATGCCGATTAGCTGACGTTAATGCACGTGCATCTGGTAAATATCTGGCTGGAAACTTTTCCGTTATCGACGACGCGCAGCTGATGCATTTCACAACATTTCAACATGTGTGAGTTGCATGTCCGTCAGTTCCTCAATCCTCCACTCTATCGTAAACACAGTGTAAACTACCAACGCAATGCTAGCAGGCCAGCAACCTCCTCGCCACTTGGTGCAACAGGAGCCAATGCAGTGGGGCGCTTTCCCGCAGTAACTTCTCAGCCGTCCACATTCTAGTATAAAAACCTGTTGCATTAGGACTAGAACATGAGCCAGGTGACAGAGTTACAGTCTGCCTACCTCCCAGGCAACCACTAATCTGCTTTCCAAATTTACAACGGTCGAAATTGATGGTTACTACGAAAGCGATCTTTTTTATAGATCTATGCATGCTATTACTAACATGTAATGTCAAGTTGCTTCAAGTGGAGTTCTACGCAAGTGGAAATTGCCAACCTCTATTTAATGTATGAAGGGCTCTACTCTCTGCAACATCGTAATCTGTGATTATCTGCCTTTTAACCATTTGCCTTTTTGCTACTTTTCGTTACTTAATCGCAAGCAATTTCCAATTTATCGTTGCATAACACCTTTCCACCCTCCACTTTNCCTTTTAACCATTTGCCTTTTTGCTACTTTTCGTTACTTAATCGCAAGCAATTTCCAATTTATCGTTGCATAACACCTTTCCANACCATTTGCCTTTTTGCTACTTTTCGTTACTTAATCGCAAGCAATTTCCAATTTATCGTTGCATAACACCTTTCCACCCTCCACTTTCGGAAGCGTACAACCACCTTCCGAAATGTTTGTAGACCCTAAGATTTATATACACTAGCGTTTGTGAAAAATGCAATGCCAAGAAGGATACACGTGATTGAAATAAGATTTATACCACAGATTAGGTGCATGAAAGTACGAAATTCATTAGGAATACAGGACTGTACATTATCTCTGTTCTTGATAATTCAGTATGGTGTGAAGCCACCATGTGCTGCAATCAGAGCCCCTAAACGTCGTGGCAAGGAATTAAAAAGGACCTGGATATATTCCTGGCGAATCTCCCTCCACGCGGTTTGTATGCTTGTTCACAAAGCATCAACAGTGGTTGCTGGAGTTTCGTGACGAACAAGTCGCTGACCAACCATATCACAGACATGTTCGATGGGCGACATGTCAGGCGAACGTGCAGGCCAGGGAAGCAGTGGTTACCGTCGTTCATTGAAAAAGGCTTGCACATTCCTTGCCCCTTGTGGCCGGGAATTGTCCTGCTGAAATATGGCACGTGGAGTCACCTGTAGGAGGGTCGTTACCTCAGGCTCTATAACCTCCATGATGTAGCGGTTGCTGTTCAGAATGCCCTCAATACATAGGAGTCGAGATCGCATGCTGTATCCAATGGCGCCCCAAACCATCACACTTGGTGTTTGTCCGCTATGCCGTTCCACAATGCAGGCTGACAGATTGCGGTCACCTCGGTAGTGCTAACATGTATGTGGCCATCACTCTAGGACAGGTTGAAGCAGGACTCATCCGAAAACACTACATTTTGCCACTCAGCGCGCCAACGACGGCGTTCACGTGCCCGTTGCAGTCTGAGGCGTTTGTGATTTCTGGACAATGGAAGCCGACGCAATGGCATGCGTGCCACCAGTCCAGCCCGCAGCAGACGGCGTCGAACCGTTGACGCAGACAAGTTCCTCACATGTTGCAGTGCTCCAGTGTCGAGCCAACACTGTGGACGATACTGTACGGCCCGTTACGACAATATGGACAAGATGGCGGTCATCCCATGCTGTGGTCATATTGCGTGGTCCAGTACCCGCTCGTCGCTGCGTACGACCATCTTCTATCCACTGGTGCCACACACGCATCACTGCAGCATGCCCTGTATGAGCCGAAATGTCACGGTATGACAAACCCGTTTCCCGGAGACCGATCTTTCTGCCCCGTTCGAACTCACTCACACGCTGATATGGCGCCCTTTGACTCGACGAGGAATACTAGCACTTGCTTTCACTTCGTTTGACGGCTCTTCACTGACTGAGCTTGGCGTAACACAGACCTTTCCGGTCGCACAAGAGAGGGCGCTGCTGGGCCTCCTTGTACGCCATCTCTCTGCAATCGTGATCACTCACTTATTGCTGGTACACTGTTCTACACACACTCCGAGTTTGGATTCATTCGGGCCATTCTTTCTGGGTGTTGCAATTTCCACAAACAACAGTGTATGTTTCTCTATTTATTTTTGCTAAGGATTCCGCATACACCGGGTTAGCATAGTATATTTGATCCTTCTAGTGTTGGGTCGTCTGTAGTAAATAGCGCAAACGGGAGAGGTCACAACACTGATTCCTGTAGTACCCCAACATGAATATTTCTTGTCTTTTATTTTTTCCCACCGAGGTGTGACACAGAAGGTACGATTGGTGAGAAAGCTCTTGATTTATTTCCAATAAACGTCTGGTATGTTGTGATTCAGGAGGGCGTGGTATACATGTTGGAGAATGAAAGTTGTTTGTATTTGATGTTATTTTAACTAAACTAAGAACAGTGATATCACATTGTATTTTCGTACACAATAAGAAGTTATAACAACATCAAATATAGGCTGTTCATGGTAAAGTGAGCACTTTTGAAGCCCTGGTTTACTTTTTTTCTTTCAGCCAATCTATATCCTTCCATAAATTGTTAATATAAACACTGCTACGTGAGTAATAAACACAGTGTATACATTTCAACATAACCAAAACCAAAAGTCCAAGACCACCATAAGATGCATTTATTGGTTATTATGTCTGGTGAGACTGCCTCACAAAGTGTTCACTTTACTGTGAACAGCCTATTTTGGATTTAATTCTAGTCGTTATATTACATATTATTAAGTCATAATCAAGATGAAAACTGTACGCTTATTCACAGATGAGTACTTCTTGGAGTCACTTTATATAATGACAGCTGATAACATACTGCACCAATAAGTTTGACTAGTATTAGCGAATTAGTTATCAATCACAGTATTAACTAAAATAAAAAACATAATGACGTTTTATAAAATTATAAAATTTTAAATTAACAACATTTTTTAAAAAATATGAAAATTATATATAAGTAAAATTTAAACCAGGAACATGTAATCAAAATTACCCGTAGCGACCCAAATACCCCTTGGACGAGTTCCCTGCTGCCAAACGCTGCCTTCAAACAAAATAAATAGCCAGGAATTCAATTTTCCCCTCTCTTGCAACCACCTCTCGATAGCAAGGACGCGGTCTTTTGTGTGACCATCTCCTACTGGTGCCGCGGGCTGGTCACCCCCGGCAGGGAAGGGTGGGGCGGCTTTTGTTGTCGCCCTTGTGTTTGCCACTCTAGTCTATTCGCGGTTTCTCACACACTTTTTGAAACAAACTTTTAAATAATAAACACCCCTATGTGTTTGGTTGTTTCCTAAATGTGAAATTAAAGCACGCGTTTTATACTTATTTGAACATACAAGTACCTTATTTGTGGTTAAATTGAACACTTATTTACATTTTATCTATAAATTATAGTATTTAGTTTATATTTAGCACCAAAAAACCATTAGTAAATAGGTGTGTTGGTAATACCTAGTAAGAAATAGTTCTTATGCAAAATATTATTAAAGTGGGTGCGCACGAATGCGGTGCATTGTCCCTCTCCTATTTTCAAATATTTTGGTTTGTAAAACCAAGGTTGGAAGTAAATTTTTTCAAAATTGTCATGCTTTATTTTGAAGTAATTCTCGTAAAGAAGGCAAGCGATTGACGGAACTAGGATATCAGAATCGTAACGTTTTAATGTGATGCTTGTGTAGAACACAAATTATAAAATAATTGCCGGTACTAATCATTCAGAATTGTACCTTTTTTTTTTCCATATGAAAGTACCTTACTGATGGTGATATTTGTGGATTCAATTTGCTGTTTTCAAGATGCGTGGTGCTTGCAGATGAGTGAACGCGAATTAGTTAGCGTAATAATAGATAATTTGGCTCCTCGTGTGCGTGCGCAGTGCACCTTGGTTTCTATCCCTCAAAATTTCCGGGAGTTACGTCAATTAGCAGTGGAGGTAGGTGCAAGGCNATTTGTGATTAAATTGAACACTTATTTACATTTTATCTATAAATTATAGTATTTAGTTTATATTTAGCACCAAAAACCATTAGTAAATAGGTGTGTTGGTAATACCTAGTAAGAAATAGTTCTTATGCAAAATATTATTAAAGTGGGTGCGCACGAATGCGGTGCATTGTCCCTCTCCTATTTTCAAATATTTTGGTTTGTAAAACCAAGGTTGGAAGTAAATTTTTTCAAAATTGTCATGCTTTATTTTGAAGTAATTCTCGTAAAGAAGGCAAGCGATTGACGGAACTAGGATATCAGAATCGTAACGTTTTAATGTGATGCTTGTGTAGAACACAAATTATAAAATAATTGCTGGTACTAATCATTCAGAATTGTACCTTTTTTTTCCATATGAAAGTACCTTACTGATGGATATATTTGTGGATTCAATTTGCTGTTTTCAAGATGCGTGGTGCTTGCAGATGAGCGAACGCGAATTAGTTAGCGTAATAATAGATAATTTGGCTCCTCGTGTGCGTGCGCAGTGCACCTTGGTTTCTGTCCCTCAAAATTTCCGGGAGTTACGTCAATTAGCAGTGGAGGTAGGTGCAAGGCCGTTTGGTTGCCTCAGATGAATAT
>NQII01003792.1:35626-81773 GCA_002778355.1 Clitarchus hookeri | reverse complement strand
AATTGTGCCTCACGGGGACACGTCGCTAGGGATTGTAAGGAAAATAGGCGTGCTTCATCTGAAAGGAAGTGTTTTCGATGAGGTGAGATTGCGCACCTGCGTAGGACTTGTGCCAAGGCGGAAAACGAGCTCTTGCTGGAATTCTGCGTGGGTTTTCCAGTTGGCGAGGAGTAGAGTACCGTGCGTGCGTGATACGGAAGTGCACGGTGTTAATCACCTGTGGTGAACGGAATTTTCCTGCGTTAGTCAACGCTGTGGCAACTCGTGTTTTAAGTACTACCTTTTTGAAGCAGCTCTTGGAGCAGAACATCGTTCCTAAGGGACGTGTTAGGTGCGTTACTGAGAAGCGTTTGTGTGTCGCAAATGGTGACGTCATCATGGAGTAATATGGTGATCCCTTTGCATTTTAAGATCGGCAGGTTCTCTTGGACGTACCATTTCTGGGGGTTTCCGCAGCTTTACCATGACGTCATCTTAGGTTTAGAGCTCCAAGGGAAAACAAGGGCGTCGGTGAATTTAGATGAATTCTATCTATCCTTTGGTTTTGCCCTGAGCATCCGGGATGGTTTCCAGGTCGACGTGTTTCCGGAAGGGTTAACGCCTGTGTCCGACGGCGCATATAGTTCATTAGAAAACTTTCAAGCGCAGTTAGATCAGCTGAGACGGAAAATTAGTGACGTTATTCCTCCTAAAATTGGAAAGTGCGATGTACTTCAGTACAAATTTCCCCTGGCGGATGATATTCCGGTGTGCAACAGGCATTTCAAGTGTCCTCCCCATAAGCTGCAAGCTTTCAGGGAGATTATATATAGGTTGTTAGAGGCCAGCGTCATTGTGTCTTCTACTTCGGATTATTGTTCACCTGGTTTTATGTTGCGGAAGAGAGGTAGTGATAAGTACCGATTGGTTGTAAATCATTCATTGGTAAACAACAAAATTCACAAGAACCCCTTTCCTTTGCCGACAATAGATTGTGCTCTTCAACATTTGGGCAAAGCCCGAGTATTTTCTGTGTTCGACCTTAATAACAGTTTCCACCAGTGTTTGTTAGACCCTTCTTGCAGGAAATATACTGCTTTCAGTGCGCCGTGGAGCCAGTTGGAGTTCACGCGTATCCCTATGGGTTCTAACTTTGGTAGTCAGGTGTTGTCCAGGATTTTAAACCACGCTATGTCTGAATTAAAATTTGTATTTAACTACATTGATGACATCATAGTGTACAGTGACAATCTGAAATCCCATCTGTCCCATTTGCGCCAAGTGTTTCTTAAGATGCGGGATGTAGGGTTGACGCTCAATCCAGACAAGGTCACCTTGGGTGCCGACAAGGTGAAATTTTTGGGTTATCTGCTCTGTGAAGGTCAACTGATGATTGACCCGGATCGTGTGACCCAGATTTTGAATTTCTGTCGCCCAAGATCTTTGAAGGGAGTTCAGGAATTCTTAGGCCTTCTGGGGTATTTCTCCCGTTTTATCAAGCATTTTTCTGAAGTGGCGGCACCCTTAAACTTGTTAAAGAAGAAGGCAGTTGAGTTCCAGTGGGGTCAGGAACAGGAGGCGACCTTTTCTATACTGAAACAGAAGTTGTCTTTTCCTCCGGTATTACAGCTAACGGACTTTTCCCGCCACTTCGTAGTAGAAGTTGACGCGTCATCACTGACTTTAGGCGCCGTCCTGATTCAGAGGACTGAATTGGTCTTAGACCCAGTGGCTTTCGCCAGCCATGGCTTAACGGAGTCGGAGCGCAAGTTAGGGATTTATGAGAAAGAAACTTTGACGTGCATTTTTGGATTAGAGAAGTTTTTCTCTTATATAGAACATGAGGACTGTGATCTGTACACTGATAATGAGACTTTAAGCTGGGTTTTGAATCACCCTCAAAAGCTGGGTAGGTTAGATCGGTGGGTTTTGCGTTTTGTCGCTTTTCCGTTTTAGGGTTCACCATGTTCGCGGCTCCGAAAATCAGGTAGCAGATGCTCTATCACGAATGTATGATCCAGTATATTTGGAATCGGAGAGTGTTCCTGATGCGGAGGCGTACCTTAATATTATACAGCAGTTTACAAAATATTTGACATGGATTACATGTCTTTCTCGCACGCTCGGGGGGTAATGCGCGCCGCACTCGCCGTCACGAAAACATGAACCGAGCCTCGCCCCGCCACTCAGTCACCGCACGCACGCCGGACCGCGCGCATGTACCGAGCGACGGAGCAAGGTTGCCCGCACATTACAAATACATTGTTTTATAACGTTCGCCTTATCGCTTCCGGTGGTGCTTCATCGAGTTTGAGACAAATTTCGGCGCAATTTGCCACACTTTTATTCTTTCGCACGCCATTGCTCTGAAACTACAAGTGCCACGGACGCGAGTGATAGCTCATTCGAAACGGCTTGAAAGGGCCCTCCGTTTAAAGTAACAATCACTGATCTGCTCTGAAAATTTTCGAAGCAGCTGCGCTTTGAACTCGTGAAACAGCGTCATGCCGTGAAAGATGGGCAAGGATCCGATTTGAAACCGACAACCGCCATTAACTTCGGCAGAACGAAGCCGCAGGTATAGAGAGAAGAAAAAAATTAAGAGAATCGGATCACCAGGAAAGAAGTTATTGGGCTCCAAATACTAGCGTGCAGAAGGAAAATGGCGCGCGCGCCGCTTCTCCGCAGCCGGGTCCCTCGGGAGTGCCACTAAAACGACCGAGGATGTCAGATATGTATTTGCGAAATCGAGACGAAGCTGACGAGACCACTCATGACCCCCCTTGGTCACAATGGACCCCAACACAGGCTCTTTAATACTGTTCTAAAGCAACCAGCAGCGTCGTCGCGCTACTCTGGCGCAGACAAACAGTTCCCCAAGCTATTTCTAAACAATTCCTTCTGGCATATGTGCGGTGTGTGCGATCGCCTCTGGCACAAGGATGTATCGAACTATGTGTTTCATTCATTGTCCAATACCCTAACAAGACAGACATGTAATCCNGACGAGACCACTCATGACCCCCCTTGGTCACAATGGACCCCAACACAGGCTCTTTAATACTGTTCTAAAGCAACCAACAGCGTCGTCGCGCTACTCTGGCGCAGACAAACAGTTCCCCAAGCTATTTATAAACAATTCCTTCTGGCATATGTGCGGTGTGTGCGATCGCCTCTGGCACAAGGATGTATCGAACTATGTGTTCCATTCATTGTCCAATACCCTAACAAGACAGACATGTAATCCATGTTCGGTAGGTGCCACAAACGGCGATCTACCANGTCCAATACCCTAACAAGACAGACATGTAATCCATGTTCGGTAGGTGCCACAAACGGCGATCTACCAAGGACAAGTTTTTTGTTAAAATTACGCCAAACCCAGGCAAATTACACCTTATGCAGCCAGGTTAAGACGGATTTAAGTGGTGGTGCGGTATTCCCTTATGTTGTTGGAAATGCCATCTTGTACTTTACCGGTAAATTTGGACGTGCCCATAAGGTTGCTCCTCCTAAATCGGTAAGGCCTATGGTTTTAGCATATTTTCATGATTCAGTGTTCGGTGGTCATTTAGGCGTAAGTAAAACCTTTAATAAGATTGCTGTGCAATTTATTTGGCTAGTCTAAGGGGCGACGGGTCTAATTATGTCCGTTCTTGTGACTTGTGCCCAAAATGTAAGCAGGCTCAGAACACAAATTTTGGGCAGGCGGCAACGCATATCTCAAGCTCCCTGGAGTGTTGTTCACCTGGATATTTTTGGTCCCTTAGTTAGATGCAAGACGGGTAATGTTTGTATTTTAATTTTATCGGATACCTTCACAAAGTTTGTCATTTTGTCACCTCCTCATAATATGAAGGCTTTGTCAATAGTAAAAGTGCTTATTGCTCAAGTTTGGAAAGTGTTTAGTGCTTCTGTGGAGATTGTTACAGATAATTCTACGTATTTTAAAACCAATGTGTTTAAAAACATGTGTTTTCGCTGGGCGACAAAACACTTTAACGCCAGTCCCTACTATCCAAAAGGTAATCAGGTAGAAAGAACAGTTTAACAAAAATTTGAAGGCTTGCTTAACTATTTTCTATAATCAGGACCATACTAAGTGGGATCAATACTTCGATTTCATAAATGCTGGTTTTAATAGCGCTCTGCATGATTATACTGTAGTTCCACCTTCTCTCCCTTTCCTAGGTCGTCCTCTCAGTTATCCATTGCTTAATATTTGGAATATACCTTCCCCCCTCCCAAGTCTCTTGGTGACACTGACCGTGATGGTCTGCTGGAGGAGGTCCACCGCAGGCTCGAGGCAGCAAAGCTACAGGTAGTGGCATAGATGGACGAGGGTAGGTTGCCAATAGTTTTAAAAGTAGGAGACCTGGTCCTATGCAAGAATTATTTGCTCGCAGATATGGGAAAGAATTAATCGGGGAAGCTTATACCTAAGTTTTTAGGGCCATTTAAGATTAACAAATGTTTGGGGACCAACACAGTCACTTTGGTTTCGCCCAGCTCATATCGTTCTTTTAGAAAGGTTCACATTATGCAATTGAAGNGGGGACCAACACAGTCACTTTGGTTTCGCCCAGCTCATATCGTTCTTTTAGAAAGGTTCACATTATGCAATTGAAGTTGAAGGCTTATCAGCAACGCAAATAATTGTCTCTTGTTTATAATGCTTTGTACCTGCTGCTTAGCTGTCATCAANGTTGAAGGCTTATCAGCAACGCAAATAATTGTCTCTTGTTTATAATGCTTTGTACCTGCTGCTTAGCTGTCATCAAGGTTTAGGTTTGTTAACGCACGTTGTATCCCATCCTTTTTATTGGTTCCCTACGTTGTTGTATTCTCTTTCTAATTTGTTATATATTTGTCTGTTCCCGCCCTTCCACCGAGCCGTGCAGAGCCAACCCCGTTACTCCGACGTCGACCTCTTTGGAGTTACTCGAGTCTCCAGACTGCTGAGGTAGTTCAACAGCTGGTTCCATTTACACCACCTGCCATGCTGTGGCGTGATGCTGAACTACTGTGCCCGAGAAGAGACTGGCTCTCCACGGCGCTGAGATGCTTCGGCTCTTGGTTGCCCACCGTCTCCGGAGACTTCTTCAAGAAGAAGCTGATCACTCCTTGTATCGAAATTGTGAAGTATGGACATGACCTGCGTGTTACTTCTGTTCCTACCACTCTATGGACTAATCTTCAACTTTGTGCGTCTTCGCTTCTGTCATGCTTTGTCAACGAGTATCTTCTTTCTTCTGTGAGCTATGTGTAGTGTTCGGCACGGCGGAGATCTCTCTGCGGCTCGGATCCCCTCCCTTTTTTCCCCGACTCTCCCTCCTACTATTCCCCGCCTCCTTTCATGCGTCACATTTTTTTATGTATGTCAATTTATTTAAATTGTTGCACAGTCCGGGCTCCTTCTATAAGAGCATGATTCCTATCCTCTGTCTCCTGTAGCATTTTCTGTTAAACATGATAATGCATGAAACAATTTTTAATTCTTTCCTGTCGAAAGGGTTTTTACGGTGACTATGCCGGCTTTTCCCTTTCTCTTCTAATTACAGTTTAGCTATAAGTACACTTNGCTTTTCCCTTTCTCTTCTAGTTACAGTTTAGCTATAAGTACACTTAGGGAGGTTGTCATGGCCACAATCTGACCATGGCAGCCCAATCCCTCTTTGCCGTGATGCATGTCTCCTTGCATGATACTCTCTTCCTTGTAGGCGTATGGGGCTTAGCCCTGAGACGCACTTAACTCCCGTCCCTACCGCGGGCTCATATAACACTTAGTTTTAGAGTAGTTAGTAAAAAAAAAAAAACGCTCCTTATATTCTACTCCCGTCCGACGCCTGCGACGTGTCTACTGCATCAAGAATCTCATTATGGATCAGCTACCCCGTTCTCGTTCAGCGAGGATCAGCCGCCACCGTTATGTTAACTTCCTGACACTGTATTTTGAGCGAGCAACTGCGTGATGGGGAAGATTTAACGGTGAGCCAAGGAGATCGTTAGCGTATTTAATTTGGGCACTTTTAAATGTGTTGTATTATGTGTGCGTATTTGTGTATGTCTTGGGTGTGCAGTTTCACTAGCTTTTTCAAAATTGTAGTTTTGGTCGCGCATCTAAATATTTTTGCGGTTCAACCAAGGTGTCGTGTGTCTGTATTTTCCCGTGATTTAACGTGTCGTGCATCGTTCTGTTTGGCCGCCCTAGCAAANGTATTTAATTTGGGCACTTTTAAATGTGTTGTATTATGTGTGCGTATTTGTGTATGTCTTGGGTGTGCAGTTTCACTAGCTTTTTCAAAATTGTAGTTTTGGTCGCGCATCTAAATATTTTTGCGGTTAAACCAAGGTGTCGTGTGTCTGTATTTTCCCGTGATTTAACGTGTCGTGCATCGTTCTGTTTGGCCGCCCTAGCAAATAGGTTTCCTTTCATGTTAATGTTCACGTTCTTCCACGACTCTCGCGTGTTTTTTTTTTTTTTTTTTTTTTTNGTATTTTAATTGTTGTCCAGTTTTAAATCTTTTAATCGGTAGGAGCTGTGAAGTGTCGTACGTGACTACCTCCGCCATGTTTCTTTTTTTTTTTTCAATATAAATTTTAATACGTATTTTTTAAGGAAATGGAGGCTTTACCGGGCTCGACAAACTGCCCTCCTTTCCGCCTATTGTGTATCAAATGGGGCACCGCAGTCTTGTCGTCGATATGATAGTAATCATATAGTGTTATGCAAGAAAGAATGTTTTCAAATATTGTGGCTTGTAAAACCAAGGTTGGACGCCAATTTTTTCAGAATTGTCATGCTTTATTTTGAAGTGATAGGCAAGTGATAGACGGAACTAGGTTATATAATTGCAACGTTTTAAAGTGATTCTTGTGTAGAACGCAAATAATTGATGGTACTAATCATTAAGAATTGTAACATATTTTTAAACATGAAAGTACCTGACTGATGGTGCTATTAATACCTTGCTGCGTTTTAGTAATAGTAGAGAATTGTCGAGTTTTTAAAATAATTGTTATAATGGAATGTATTAATTGTGGTAATGTCGTTTAAGGAGAAGTGTTGCAAATTTTGTAATTTTTACTGTCAAATACATAGTTGTTCAAATCTGTTTGGCTTAGTGTTATTTGTGCTGTGGTGCACACAGACTTCACAACCCGCTACCACAACGAACTATTATCGTTTCCTGGCGGGGTCATTGGACTTTGTTGATTGGTAGGTTTTCTCAGCGTGCTCCCATTTCCACCACCATTTAATTCAACCACTGCTCCACCTCTACTTCACGTCACAATTGTCGTCACTGAAAGACCTCTGCTCTTAAGCACCACCCCAGATTTCTCACTAGAGCATGTGAAATGTACTCGTATTAGTTCTTCCTTAAAAATCAACAAATTGTTTAACTCGTTTATCTTGCATTAAAAAAAGCGCGAACCGATCTTTCATACGCACACAACTCGTGCGCGAGTAGGTACTAGTAACTACGAAACTATGAAACGAATGATTATGTAAGCACTAGGAACGAAATATAATTAAAAATTGATAATAAAATTTTATTCATAATATTAAAATTGTTGCAGTACGTGGTTAAACTCATCCAGATATTCGGACACAATGTTCTCTACCCGAATGTGTATCGAACCCTATCTTAATTTTCAGTATTGCTAATGTCCCCCCCCCCCCGACCCTTCATTACAACCATTTACGAAATTCTCGTCTATAACATGCATGTGAACCTAACCGATTAAAAAAATATATATATCTCGTACGGAAACGAAATAAATATGTTGAAAATAGTACATGTACCAAGCAAATATTTGAATGCAGGACAACATTAGTCGTACTTTTATTCTCCAAGCGGAAACTTTTCTGTGCGGCTTCACTCTTTCTTATTGGTTAACGAACCCAGGACACTAGTGAACTCTGCTGCTAGATGTGTTTGGGGTAAGTACTTATCATATTTTTTTTAATAACTTTTTGAAGAGAAACCAAAACACTTATTTTTATTATAAAAAGTCCCAATTTCAAATATTTAGTCAGTATATTTTTTTTTATATTTTAATAACAACTGATCCGTAATTACAGTGCATTAATTTTTTTCCTCCGCCAAATCTATTACATGGGGTTATATTAACTTTTTAATAATAAATAAATAAATACATCTGTATCACATCTAATATAAGGGTTTTATTAGCCAATTTCTAGTGGAGAGTTGCAGAACAATATTTACCATATAGGTCACACCAGTTCGTTCCTAAAAACGATAAATTTTATTCGCCTCCATGACACTTCCTATGTTAACCTCGGATTTGTTATTGTTACAAAGCATTTATTAAACATACTACTAATATTTGTTTTTTTAATTCTTTCAACAAGCAGAAATTTCCTGCCATAACCAGTGACAGTACCAACTAAAACTATTATATTGCTCAAAGTCTCGCCCCTGCCAGCATTTCAACCAACTTGATAATAATAAATGTTCCGCCAGTTATGCACTGTCTCAGCTGTTATCCCGCGTCCCAAGAAAATATCAGCATGCTACATCAAGCTTCTTTGTTACACGATTCTTAGCTGCAATAATAATGAATTGGTAACTTTTTATCAGGTGTTCCCAGTAGGCAAAACAAGTAGGCGAGTAAATAGGGCTTAGCGCCTCGCCGAGAACGAGGAAGTTGTTCAGAGAAGCAGAAATACGGGAAATAATCGACCATCACATGTAGCGGCGAACCATCCCAGCATTCTCTCGCTGTGAATTCGGGATACCACGAGGGAAAAAAAATTATCGTGATGTTTGGACCGGGATTCGAACTCAAGTCTTCCCAAAATGCGAATGCCGAAGGCTACTGGTCACTTTGTAATTTCACGTTACAGTCTACAACAATTTATTTTCTGCTGCACGTGTCAGCCCCATATGTGAATTTTGGAATTTTTTATATCTTACTTTGTAAGCATATACAATTTCTTTCCAAATCATCGGAAGTATCTCGTAAATATTTTTTTCCCTGCTCATATGTAAGGAAAATTCATTGAAGAAAAAAAAACCAATGAAGACTGTTAAAAGAGTAATATTTTGATATAAATCACATACTTATAACAGCTTCTAATTTANCGCATATGTAAGGAAAATTCATTGAAAAAAAAAAACCAATGAAGACTGTTAAAAGAGTAATATTTTGATATAAATCACATACTTATAACAGCTTCTAATTTACTAAACAATTTAAAATGGATTACAGATTCAAAAAAAATTTTCTACGAGAAATTTATTGAGTAATTTTCCATATTTGGAATCCTACACCTATGTACAAAAATTCAATGATTGCTATTTTAAAACAAATATTGCAAGTAGGTTAATTTTTTACAATACATATTATAGTTGATTCAAAACGATTTTCACATAACAAATGCTCACAATTTAAAGTGTAAGTAACAACTTGTTACCTGCCCAATGCTATGGTTTATAAGTAGGTATTGAATCTGCTCTCTACGTAAAGCACCAGCAATTGAGGCTAGCCCTCAGTGTTAGGGTGTAGGAATACGTCGATACTATTGTCTCTAGGTCCAATTGACTAATAAATTCACCTCGTTTTCAGGTTACCAATAAATCAGTTTTATTAACGCTTAACAGGGCCACTTATACATGTACACACGAGACAACACTCCCCTTCCCTTTTATACATAGGCTCCGTATTGTTTGGCGCGGCGCTTCGCGTCCTGGAGGGGGGTGGGGGAAGGCAAGATTCTTCACACTCGCTGGATGACTCTACTTATCTGGATGGAGGCGCTGTCTTCTCTCGGCTGGCGACTTGGGACTGCTTCGGCACTTGGTGGGCGTCTCGACGCCTGATCTCGAAGCTCCTCCTCCCGGGTCCACTCAGCACTCGTCGTCTGACGACGGCCGGCTGCCGTTGTCGTCCTCTCCCGGATTCGTTCCGCCCTCCTAGATTCCCGTCGGCCGACTGCCGCGTTTTCGCGGACTCTTCCCGTCGCACGTCCCGTTTGACGGCCTCCGACTGAGGTTGACGTCGTGATGCATTCTCGATCCGGACGCCTCACTTCAGGTCCTCCGACTGACTGACTCGTTCACGTCTCTCAACTGACTGCCTGACTGCTCGATCCTCGACTGACTGCCCCGTTCCTCCCGCTCTCCCGTCGTTTTGTAGGCTCGATCGCCATATTCAACTTGCACCATCTCTGCACGTGTCCGGGGCGGCCGCCACGTCCCCCCCTGAGTCGTAAAACACGTGGCCGCTGCTCCTGTGGTCCGCAGTCGGCCTGGCATCGCCCCTTGATTCTGGCCTGGCCATTTATTGTTCTGTTCTGCACGTGCGGGAACTCTTGGGTGGCCCCTTTGGTTCAGCGCACGTGTTGTTTTTATGCCTCCGGATATTGTGTCGTTATTCTCCCAGCACGCCCGCTAAAAGTTCTCAATGTTTATTGCTGAAACTAGCCCGGGACAGACTCAGCCGCTGGTGTGGGCTCAGCATCCCTTGGCAGCTGCGAGATGCAGCTGCATCCGCCTTCCTCCGCACGTGGTCGTTCCGCCGGGCCGTCCTGGCGCCATTCTCCTATCACGTCCGCAAAACCCTTAATCCTTATTGCGGTCGTCCGCCTGCGAGCTTCGCCAGAGCGTGTGTTCTGACGAATAAAATATAGGGACGCAGAATGCGTCNGAGTCAAACTTAAAGTACAATTCTAGTTACAGTCTTTTATGAATACATATTCCACAGGTATGGTGAGGAAGTCAGCACTTGCCTATCGTGTAAGTGGCGAAAATAAGTTGGTTCTCAGGTGTATATAATCACAGAATTTACTGTTCAATCAGATCCCTTGACAATCATTTCTGCTTCCTCACGACATATTTTTGCTATACTTGTTTCTATATATTANCGGAGCTATCTTCTATATATTATGCGTTGTACAGAGGTACATCCGAAGTCTTGAATACTTATTTACAATACTCATCATCGTGCGGTTCTGCTTTTGTGTATTCGCACTCCAGCCATTTATTATATTTTAAAGTTCTGTGGTTTTCCAGTTTTCATGTAAGTTGACTTATTGTTTCACACCTTCCAGAAATGAGTTAATATTTTTCGGCTCGCCTGACGAACTAGTTACAACACATGTCTTCAGAATGCAGTGGAAAGCAGATTCTTTCAGCACGACTCCATTTGCATTCGTCAAGGTTGGCACACTTGCAAGCTCATGACGGACTGGAGCCATGCAAGCTTTGACATGATTGAGATATTCCTCACGGCATATTAATGTTTTATATTTTGCAACAGCTGAACTAAAGGTCACACTTTAAACAGCTATGGGTCAAATAAGCCCATCTTGTTCTCTTCAAACAATTCCCATTTCTCTCATGTCGTCGTGCCCGACAACTTTTGCTTAAGGTCTTGCCACAGTAGCAACACGAATACCTTGAGGCCTGCAGTGAATTACCCACGGAGTTCGTATCCAGGTCTGATGTGAACGATGGCACACCAGTGTCCGACGAAGCAGGAACCTGAATTTCACAAGTTTGTGGTTCCAGCAATACACTTTGTTGTCTATATGGTACTGGAAGGAGACCTCTGAATATAGTAAGATGTCTTATTAAGTTGTCACGCCGTCCAAATTGTGATTTGCACTTTTCACGTGATAAGGTGGCTTGCTTCGTGTAGAGAGTGCAACCGGCCTCATGTCCCGCATTGCTACTTTTAGAAAATACTTTCTTAAAGTATAGACACAAATAACTTTCTGAAATGTGTTTCATCATCGCTCGAGACGATCTTCTCTCTTCGCAGTCTGAACAACAACTGAACTGTGCAGTCTACCTGTAGCTCTATACATCCACATATTAATTGTTGCAATTTTTCATCAGCAGGTTTATTTTTAATTCACAAATCTCACCACAAGTTTAAATTCAGCTAGGTATTTGATCAATTTTTTACACCACAACATTTGCAGTTGCAAATTTTACACTATTCTTAGCGCAGTTTGGACTCATGACCGCAATAAAAAAAATTAAGAGCCAAATAAGTTCAGCCAGTCTCCATCTATATCACGACAACGTGTATTGCTATTTTTACTAAACTCTTGACGCAATAACGACATCGTTTCCTCCGCATCGTTGACGATTTGTTCACAGAGTTCAGATGAAGTTTACAAATTGCCGATGAAGACAGTGCACCAATACGCGATGCAGGAGGAGGTACCTGGCCGTTGCAAGTTTGTGGTGTTTGTCGCTCATTAACTGGAGTAATAAGCCATTTACACACTTGTCATGAGGTGAGAGCACCCAGAGGAAACCCATCCACCTCATGACAGTGACCAATGCCTCTTCTCCCGTCCATAACATCGATATCAATGTAATGAACTCTTTAAAACCTTGCGCAGATATCAAAAGACTTTCTGCAGTTGTAAGAAATGAAAAATAGAAACGAATTTCGTGTTTAATCATATAATTTAGGGCTAATATTTTTTTCTTGCAAAATGGCCTAAAATTTATAATACAAAAGTATAAAAAATTCTTAAAACCAATTTAAACGGATTGAAATGGTTAAGAATGAATTTGCACAATTGAATAATCTTGGGCTCAAATAAAGTTACAATTAACTGCACAAAGATAATAAATTGCCCATAAAATGAAACTTATCTTAACTGGTGTTCCCTCTGTGAAACCCAGCGCATTTTTGACCAGTCCTCAGGCCATGCTATATGTAGTCTAGCGAGCCCCCACCACCTAGAGTTCATGACGTCAGGTGTTGAGGAAACTCCGTAAAGGTAGCGCTGATTCTCTTGCCGGCGACAATTCGGATCCAGATGAGTAGTGGAAGCGTCACACCGTCGCCAGGCAACGTCAACCATAGGCTGTGGAGGAACGGAGGGGGGGACCCCTGCCCGTCCTCGTCGTCCAGTATACCAGCTGACGGCGGCGAGGTAGCTAGGTCTACGCCTACCATCCCTCACCGCCGAGCGTCGAACGGGGGCCGTTGACAGGTATGTTGAATCACCCATAGACGATAACCCTTGTAGGAAGCGTAACTCGGAGCACATAGTAGGTGAAGGTGAGCGGTGTTTCAGGCTCACCGTCACAGCACACTGTCAAATGTCTGTTTAAACTGTGAGTACGTGCAAACAACTGAGAGCACTTATCACATGGATACGCTGTGCGATAGGGGTTTATCTTGCGTTTGTACATCACATGTATGTTTCTATCACAGGCATACGCAAATGTCTTGTTGCAGTAGTTGCGGGGATGTCTGAGAGGTTCCAGTGATCTGCCGAAGGTTTTCATGTGCCCAATGTGGGGCAGATTTTACGAGAAAAAACAACTCGAGAAGGCATGTAAAGACCTGCAGGATATGTCACCATCAATAATTTGCATGCCAATGGCTAAGGCGATGAACTGACCTAACATCTAGCGACCAACAAGGACTGATGAGAATGTCACCGCAGACAAGCAAAGAAGGTACGATGTCATAGCCGGGTATGGGGAACAAGACGTCAACGGTGTTTGCACCAGCAGTCACGACGACGACTGTGAATGTGTGATTTTCTTTACCAAATTTATTTTTATATATTTCTTAAATTGCTGAAAAGTCACGCACTAATATGCAAAGAGAATTTGAAGCATGTATTTTTAATGGGCTACACATTCATTATAAAAAAAATATATATTGCTTTTGATATTTAGCCTGTACTTAGCAGGCTGCAACAGTCATATTTTCCTTACCACTAAAATTGCAGTTACGCAAATTTCATTTTGTTTTCATCATAATCAAGGTGACAGTTAATCCTAATCGATGAATTACCAGTAGTCGTTATTCTAAAGTAATCCATAAATTAAAGGCGAAACAGTATTTCCATATGATAACTCGCTATGGCATTTTTTTTTTGAGCACAACAGAAATATATTATATATATTTGAGTACAAATGTACATCGTTACAGATTATTCTTTTTACTTTGTCAACTACAAATTTAAAAGGCTCAGAATAAAAACAAAACCACCAAAAAGGAAAAACGGAATGGACCTGCGTAGTTTTTCTTGTATTCTTTTTGTTAAGGGAAAGCATTTCTCGTTGCATTGTTACTGGTGGCACAATATTAATTGGTGAGAAACGTATATTAGAGAAACACAGTTCTGTATTCATGCATTTGATGCGATAGTCGCTTAAATCAACTTCACTGCTAAATATAGCTACTTTGTTATTTATATCGAGCACTATTAGAGCACATGCTGTTGCTTTCATTTTCTCCACGGTTTATGAGTTTGACCATTGCTCTTCTTGCTTCCAAAGTCAAGTTTGTTATTTTGCAAATAGTAACTTTATTACTTTTCGTGCTGTTGCAGTCTCTAATGAAAACATTAAATTTGCGTACATAACTTATTTTAGCATTCGCATATTTGATTTATTGACAGTTTTGCAAATATTCAAGATTAAAGGTGACTCAGAGACTATTTTTGTAGTGTAGTTGTTATTCAAAATTTTTACAACTTTGTATTTTATTGACACTAAAGGTTTATTTCTAATCACATGACTGTGAAAACTTACATTTTCTTCTTTCACTTTATACGTATTACAGAATTAACAGCACACTATAAAGTGCATATGATAGATAGTCACCATTTGAACCAGTGACGTGCTTAAACAGTATGCTTTTTTAACAATGAAATGTCAACACAAATTGTAAAACCTTCTTTACAACTCGTATCTATGATTCACGTATTTTTAGTTATCAGTTGCAACAAAATGCAAACACTTATTCTTGGAACAGTCGTAATGTCTTAAATATTGATTAAATGTTAGAAATTATAATGTTTCAAAACAATTCTTTTTTTTTGCCATCAAAAGTTTATCTTTGTCTTATATGTGACAAGAAGTTTAACTTATGCTGTTTTCTTATCTCACAAATATAATTCCTTTTTTTAACCACAATTCTCTAACGTATGTTTAAATATTTGATTGCAAAACTGTTATTTCAAATGAGACTATCATGAATATAATTTATGAATGCGAAGGGAACTCAAAATTAAAGCCAAGTAATGAACCACCACTGCCGTCGGTCTCGCAACAAAATGCAACAAAGAGGTGTCTCTGTAAAACTGTGATAACGTCAAGCTTTCAGCGACTTCATGTCTCCTTCTATATCACCCTGGTGTAAATTATATACCACCACACATTTCTGGCAAGTGCCCCTTCAAATTTCAAGTGAAATGGT
Organism: Clitarchus hookeri; assembly: GCA_002778355.1. NCBI lineage: Eukaryota > Metazoa > Arthropoda > Insecta > Phasmatodea > Phasmatidae > Clitarchus > Clitarchus hookeri. The sequence goes on along the minus strand of NQII01003792.1, from coordinate 66,584 downwards.
TTAAGAATGCCCATGGATACATTTTGAAAATGGATCAAAAAGCGCAACATATTTCATCTGTAGAACATAGCTTGAAAAAAAACTTATTCCGAATTTGCAAAAGTACTCAAACGAGATTACATCTAGTTTAGTATGTGATACTGGTTTTTATAATTGGAAAAAATGCGCAGAAAGATTAGCGGCACACCAGAAATTTGACTCCATAAAAAGTGTGTTGTTAAAACAGCTAGCCTCAAGGCAACGCCAGTTTCTTGCCAGTCGAACAAGGCTTATGCAACACAACAAATGGCTGCTTGCACCTCCTTATTTTTTTCTTTTATTTCTGTGTAATACCTTGGTCGTTAGGGGATGGCCTTCAGAGGACATACTGAAGAAAAGAGAATCTTGCTTNTTTTATTTCTGTGTAATACCTTGGTCGTTAGGGGATGGCCTTCAGAGGACATACTGAAGAAAAGAGAATCTTGCTTAGCTAAACAATGTAAGAGCTAGTGACTTACATGAACTTGCTGATTTTTTGAAAAGAAGAGAAAATGATACATCTCATGATATTCAAAATGAAATGGGTGAAATAATGTCCCACGTGATTAAAAGAGATATAGTGGCCAAAGTGAAATCTTGTGCGTTGTTTAGCTTTATTGTGGATGAATCGTGTAATGTAAGTTGTAAAGAACAGGTTGCAATTAGTTTACGAATAGGGTAAAATTTGTAGCCTCAAGAACTTTTTCTTGGTATGTATGCAACAAGTTCAACCAAAGGACACGAGCTTTCAAAAATAATAAATGATATAATCACACATTTTGGTCTTTCTTTCGGTGATTTAAGGGACCAGTGTTACGATGGAGTGAATAACACGAAAGGCGAGTTTACAGGCTTGAATACCATTATACAAAATCAACAGCTCCTGGCCATATATATACACCGCGGGAACCACAGTTTGAATTTGGCACTGCAAGATTGTGTAAAGAATATTCCCCTTCTTCNGCCATATATATACACCGCGGGAACCACAGTTTGAATTTGGCACTGCAAGATTGTGTAAAGAATATTCCCCTTCTTCTTGATGCTCTAAAAACAACTAACGTCATCGGAGTGTTGCTACACTCTTCTCCAACATCTGTGAAGATGAGGTCCCTGGCGTGAACACTCCTCCTAGACTCTTGTGTCCTACAAGATGGACGGTACGAGTGTGTTCCATAATTCGTCTCCTTAATAGTTATTCTTCCGTTACGACGCTAGCGCTCGCCGCGCCAGACGTCTTCAGCTTTTTCTACTCTGCGAGGTGGCTGGCTCTTTGCCCGGGTCGGATCCCATCCCTTTTCCACCCTCCCGTGATTTCCCCACATCACGTGCGTCATAAATTTTTTGTCAACGGGGTAGTTTATCTAAGTCATAGCACACCTTGAGCCCCTCCTATGCCACGCTCGGTTGTTGNGCCATATATATACACCGCGGGAACCACAGTTTGAATTTGGCACTGCAAGATTGTGTAAAGAATATTCCCCTTCTTCGTGATGCTCTAAAAACAACTAACGTCATCGGAGTGTTGCTACACTCTTCTCCAACATCTGTGAAGATGAGGTCCCTGGCGTGAACACTCCTCCTAGACTCTTGTGTCCTACAAGATGGACGGTACGAGTGCGTTCCATAATTCGTCTCCTTAATAGTTATTCTTCCGTTACGACGCTAGCGCTCGCCGCGCCAGACGTCTTCAGCTTTTTCTACTCTGCTAGGTGGCTTGCTCTTTGCCCGGGTCGGATCCCATCCCTTTTCCACCCTCCCGTGATTTCCCCACATCACGTGCGTCATTNGGTGGCTGGCTCTTTGCCCGGGTCGGATCCCATCCCTTTTCCACCCTCCCGTGATTTCCCCACATCACGTGCGTCATAAATTTTTTGTCAACGGGGTAGTTTATCTAAGTCATAGCACACCTTGAGCCCCTCCTATGCCACGCTCGGTTGTTGCCTGTACGAGTCCCAGAGAAGCTGCAACATGATTTAAGCTGTCAAATTTGTCGTCCTTAAGGCGTTTGCTGTGATGAGGCACCATCTATTATATTTCGTCGCCTGAGTTACCGTGATGTGGGCGCAATTTGAAACGGTGAGTCGTGGACAGCGAGTTGTGTGCTAGCTGGGCCTTTTTTTTTTAGTTATCGTTAATGTTTGTGTGGCGTAGATGTGTTGTCTTGGGCATGTGGTAAGTTAGTGTTTTTTTTTTAATGTTGTTTAGGACGCCAGTCCAAATTTGGTTTTGGCTTAACTAAAACGCTAGTTTTGCAGGGTGTTTCCAGTTTTAACGTGTAGTGTCTAGTTTTGTTTGCTGCCCAAGAATGAGTCAACCTTTTTTTCAATATGCTTCGTGTCCACGGCTCTCGCGTTGGGCGTAGTAACTTTTAAAGGTGATGGTTTATTACAATTTTAAATCGATGCAGCTTTGACGGGTCATTTGACTGCCTCCACTGATACTGCATTTTTAAACTGGTTTTTAAATAAAGGTTTTAAAGTGTTAATTNGACGGGTCATTTGACTGCCTCCACTGATACTGCATTTTTAAACTGGTTTTTAAATAAAGGTTTTAAAGTGTTAATTTTAAAAGGAGGCTTTTCTGGGTTCTTAAGGCTGCCTTCCTTTTTTGTAATTGCTCATTTTTACCAGTCTAGTCAGCATAACACTTTAATTGTATTCTGTAGATTATAATCGTTTTAAATAATTGTATTCTATTGGTAATTTGCNATAGTCAGCATAACACTTTAATTGTATTCTGTAGATTATAATCGTTTTAAATAATTGTATTCTATTGGTAATTTGCATATCATGTTTTTAATATGCTCTATTTTACTGAGAAATTCATTGATTTATTCTACTTTTGTAGGATGTTTTGTTAAATTAAAAATATTTTGTATGGATCTAGAATCAAGTAATGTTTGTGATTATCAGCTTCAATAAATGCCAAAGTTGTTTGTAAACATTTTTAGAGCGCTGTCTGTCATTATAAATATTAATTTGGCTAAATACAGGTGTTAATTAGGTTTGTTGTTTGTAATTATTTGCGCTCTGGCACAAATAATTTCTGCGCGAAATTAGCAAAATTCTTCTCTCATATGTGCATTTTGTATTTGTTGCATGAAATGGCTGAGGTCGGATTCATCTACGTCTTGAATAAGGATGAACTTGTAAATTTCTTGCGGGACCTCTTTGGACGAAGCGATGACCGTAGCTGAGCTGCGGTTGGCTGTTGGCGTAAACAAGTTCCAACGGCCAACCCTCTGAGCGAGTGGTCCCGGTGAATGTCACCAATGTCACGCCCAAAGCAGATAAATTATTTTTTGTGTCCTTGCAGAACCTATCTCCTTTGACATCCTTAGAACCTGTTAGTATCTTACATTTCATCATTGCAGTGAGTGAAATAGCTCGTCTGTGTTTGAGTTCTGAGGATAGTCTCCTAAAATCCACTGCGATTAAATGCGAAGGATTTATTTTACAGTTACTTCGTGAGGCAATTATGTTATCAGAAGGTGGTACCTTTGTAGGCTTTAAACACAGGGTTACCCAGGCTTTGTTCCCCTCGCGCGTTAAGTGCCAATGAGAACATGATTTTATATATAGATTTAAAAGTCCGGGCGAGTTTATGTATGACTTTGTTGATTCCGTTTGTGCATTTCACGATGCCTTATGTTTGCAAATGAGTGAAACTGAACTGGTCGGTGTCATCATTGATAGTTTGGCTCCGCACGTACGTGCGCAATGCACGCTCGTTTCTGTTCCGCGTAATTTCCGTGAGCTACGCCAGCTTGCTGTGGCGGTGCAAGGTCGCCTTGTAGCCTCTAGCGAGTGCCGTGCTGGTTTCCCACCNGGCGGTGCAAGGTCGCCTTGTAGCCTCTAGCGAGTGCCGTGCTGGTTTCCCACCTGCCGCACGAGCCGACCGCGACTGCAACTCCGCGTCTTCCGGCCAAACTTTCAATATACAGAATGTCGAGCAACGCGGTTCCTCCGTGCGTTGCAGTAAATTGCCAATACAGCAGGCGTACGATGTCTGAGAGAAGATGTTTTCAACGCGGCGAGCTCGGGAACCTGCGTTGATCCCGTCCTAGGACGGGAAACGAAAAGCGACTGGAAATCGGCGTGGGTCTTCCAATCAGGTTAAAGATAAAATCCCGCCCGCTATTAGGAAGTGTGCGGAGTTGATCACTTGTGCGGATAAGAATTTTTCCCGCCTTGGTTTACACTGGGGCTATCCGTTGTGTCTTAAGTAACTCTTTTCTGAAACAACTATTAGATTCCAAGACCATTTCCAAAGGGCGTGTCATGTATGTTGAGACAAATGGAATAAACAGTTGTTTTGGTAGTAAGCACAGTAATATGTTTGTGGAAGTTGTTGAGTTAAAGTGCTCCTTATCCCTGTATATTAGCGTAGTGTACAAGAGTGCCACACAAGGTCCTCGAATGTGACCAACTGTCGTGNGTGCTCCTTATCCCTGTATATTAGCGTAGTGTACAAGAGTGCCACACAAGGTCCTCGAATGTGACCAACTGTCGTGCTAGCTAGAGAATAGCCAGTTTGGTTGGGGGTTGTTTCTATCCCATGTCCTTGGAGGATGCTCTCATAAATAATCGCCAAATCGGCTGTTGCTTGGGTGACAAACAGAATCCAGTACTAGTTCTAGATTTATCTTAACGTGGTATGTGTCCACTTAAGAATTTAATTTTCAGGTATGTAAGACAAACAATTGCATACAACGGTGGGCTGGCTATGCTTATAAGAGGGTTTATGACATAATGCCATATGTATTATAATTGGACATTTTGCCTATGCCCTTAACATAAGGGCCCAAACATATTTATAAATATGTGGGCAACTCTACTTATAAGAAGTCATAAGGCATAATGAGGCACATCCCACTGATTAGAGTTAGGAGCAGTACTTATAGTCTGAATTTCGGGGCTATAACTTCAACACTTTGTAAATGACGATGAACTATGCTTATAAAGAGNGTGCTCCTTATCCCTGTATATTAGCGTAGTGTACAAGAGTGCCACACAAGGTCCTCGAATGTGACCAACTGTCGTGTTAGCTAGAGAATAGCCAGTTTGGTTGGGGGTTGTTTCTATCCCATGTCCTTGTAGGATGCTCTCATAAATAATCGCCAAATCGGCTGTTGCTTGGGTGACAAACAGAATCCAGTACTAGTTCTAGATTTATCTTAACATGGTATGTGTCCACTTAAGAATTTAATTTTCAGGTATGTAAGGCAAACAATTGCATACAACGGTGGGCTGGCTATGCTTATAAGGGGGTTTATGACATAATGCCATATGTATTATAATTTGACATTTTGCCTATGCCCTTAACATAAGGGCCCAAACATATTTATAAATATGTGGGCAACTCTACTTATAAGAAGTCATAAGGCATAATGAGGCATATCCCACTGATTAGAGTTAGGATCAGTACTTATAGTCTGAATTTCGGGGCTATAACTTCAACACTTTGTAAATGACGATGAACTATGCTTATAAAGAGGNCAGTACTTATAGTCTGAATTTCGGGGCTATAACTTCAACACTTTGTAAATGACGATGAACTATGCTTATAAAGAGGCTTAAAACATAATGGATCATATGATGATGATCGAAGTCAGTAGTGGTACCTATTATATGAATTCGGAGGCTATAACTTCAACAGTTCAAAAATGTCATCAACTATGTTTATAAGAAGGCTAAAGGCATAATGGACCCTGATAGACTGATCGAAGTCGGGAGTTATACATCTGACTCGAATTTGATGACTGTAGTATCAATGGATGGTAAATGATGGCCCTTACAAGAAGACTAAAGGCATTATGGACCCTGTATATTTATCGAAGTTAAAATCTATGAATATTAATTATATGAATTTCATGACTATAGCTTTAATGGATATAAAATGGCAGCCAACTATCCTTATAAGAGGGCCAAGGTTTAATTGACCAACCACCCTGATCTAAGTCGGGATCGATTTCTACAGTATGAATTTTATGACTATAGCTTTAGTGGATAGCAAATGGCAGCCAACTATGCTTATAAGGGGACTTTAGGCATATTTGTCATGCCAACCTGATCGACTATTGGAGCGATGCATATGATATGAATTTGGTGGCTGTATCTTAAACAGTTCGGAAATTATAACCAACTATGCTTTTTTGGGGACTTAAGGCATAGTGAGCCATGTGACATTGATCAGTGCTAGAAGCAGTACCTACAGTTAGAATTTGGTGACTATAACTTACATGGTTCTGAAATGATGGTCAACTAGGCTTATGAGTTCGTGGGGGGGTCAGATATAGGCATACTGCACTTAAAACTTGACCTGTGGTAAGCAACCACTGTGTTGTACTTGCGGCTTGGACTGGTTACATAATTAATTTAAAAAATAATATATTGCACCTATGCCTACTAATGGCATCGAACAAGTGCGTATAATCAAAGTTCATGTTGTTACTTTAGTATTCGACTTAAAAACACAAGTTCGTAAGTACATAACACTTGGTATATTTACTAATACATTTATATGCTTATAAAATCCAAAATGGCGCTGATCGTAGTCACGTAATCATATTTTCTAACGACATGTTCTTATCTGTCTAAGAAATAAGAATTTGTAGACACATCANGATCGTAGTCACGTAATCATATTTTCTAACGACATGTTCTTATCTGTCTAAGAAATAAGAATTTGTAGACACATCACTTGATACACTTGTTTGTAGAAGTTAAATTAAAAAAAGAATATACATATATATATTATTTTTAATTATGCTTTTTGTATATCCCATAATCGAATTCTTCTTGAAAATACGAGCTTGTAAACACGTCGCTCGATACACTTACGTCTGTAAGTTTTAAAAGTTACCATTAAAATAATAATTAATTATATAACTTTTATTTATGAAATTGTGATTTACATAATTGATGGCTGTGACATAATCTGTAGACATGTCGCTCGCTACATTTATATCTGTAAATTTTAGAAGTTAAATAAAAATATTATTTACTTCTATATTTAATTAAATATGTACAATTTTGATAGCCGATCAAATTCAAGATGACTCCTGACGTTTCAGGCCTAAAATGGAGTCACTGAGGCAAATTGAAGACTAATACTATTAACGTAGTACCTCAACATCGTAGGGATGTTTATTTTGGGAGCTGTCATATGACGGATGTGCTGTTGCAGTGGAGGGAAAACGGAAAATTAATTTACGAGAATCTTCTAATGCTATAGAGTGAAAATTCCATACGCTTCGAGGGAAAAACGGTAACTTCGAGAGAAAAACAGTATATTTTATAGGGAAAATAAGAAATTTTGAAGGAAAAACTAAATTTTTAAAGGGAAATGGAAAAAACAAAATGNGATACACTTACGTCTGTAAGTTTTAAAAGTTACCATTAAAATAATAATTAATTATATAACTTTTATTTATGAAATTATGATTTACATAATTGATGGCTGTGACATAATCTGTAGACATGTCGCTCGCTACATTTATATCCGTAAATTTTAGAAGTTAAATAAAAATATTATTTACTTCTATATTTAATTAAATATGTACATTTTTGATAGCCCATCAAATTCAAGATGACGCCTGACGTTTCAGGCCTAAAATGGAGTCACTGAGGCAAATTGAAGACTAATACTATTAACGTAGCACCTCAACATCGTAGGGATGTTTATTTTAGGAGCTGTCATATGACGGATGTGCTGTTGCAGTGGAGGGAAAACGGAAAATTAATTTACGAGAATCTTCTAATGCTATAGAGTGAAAATTCCATACGCTTCGAGGGAAAAACGGTAACTTCGAGAGAAAAACCGTATATTTTATAGGGAAAATAAGAAATTTTGAAGGAAAAACTAAATTTTTAAAGGGAAATGGAAAAAACAAAATGNCGTATATTTTATAGGGAAAATAAGAAATTTTGAAGGAAAAACTAAATTTTTAAAGGGAAATGGAAAAAACAAAATGGCAGATGAAAACAAGAGAGCGACCTGAAGCAAGATGGCCGTCAGCTTCAATGTTAAGTTCAATTATCAAGAACATCACAAAATGGTAGAATCCAATATGGCGGATGGTGGCTCGGTCCCTCAGCCCCCAGCCCTTGTACTGGAATCGCCATTTCCGTCCTACTTTTTACAAATTTTCTTATTCTTACATTGATTTAAATTAAAAAAAAACAGAAAGTAAAAGAAAATATTTCAGTATTCTCATATTTTTAAATAACACTTTTAATTTAAAGTTAAGACATGAGACTTATTTCTCTCCGATGCTGCCAACTTAACTGAGCACACGACAGGCAGTGTACCAGTGGAAAATATACGCAGGTATGGGAAGTGACATTTTTCAAATGTTGATTTTGAAAGTGCGCACTTTATCGTGAACAGCCTTTACAGTGAACTATTCCATAGGTTATTAAAAACTATAAAAGACACAACTGCTTACAAAGAGAACCATATGACAACTAAGGATGCCATTTTATGTTCTCTGTGACCCCCCTCTCCTTTATGTTCCACACGTGATTGGACATCCTCCCTACTTCTCCGACCAAGCACCGCCTTCCAGTGTCGAAGAAACGAAAGAGTTACTTCTTTGCTGCCAATATCAGTGTTCTTGGTTTTACTAGCCTGTTTATATATTTAAGAAAGAAAATTCCGAAAGTACTCCTAAACCCAAATAGCTATTGCCTACTGCAGTACAGACAAGACAAAGGAACTACGATCTCATATTCACGTCACAGTTTTAATTCTGCCAAAATAAGGCAAAATCAATATTGTGACATACATACGAGTTCGTAGGTCAGTCATTATGTCTTTGCGGCTGCGTAAGTTTATTAAATATTTGGGTATAAGGGTATTTTGGGAATTTTCTTTTTTTGAAAAATATAAACAATCTAGAAAAACCAAGAACACAATACAATGGGGGAAAGTTCCCCTTAAGGGCGTTGGCGACGGAATATTTTGTTATTTTATATTTGTACCACATATAGCTCAACTTGTAGATATTATCTGTAACTACCTTTTCCTTAGGTTTCTTTTTTCAATCCCATGGTTTCTGCAAAATGGCATGACGAAGTCAAATTGCAGTGTTTAATCTAATGGACAAACAAAATAAACCAAACTATTTGCAGAAGATTTAGAAAGGGCAATTGAAAAATCTTGTCTTAATTAATTTTATGGTATGTTAAACAAAAGTTATTTTCCAAAAAATAAGGGGCAGCCACAAATTTAAAAGAGGAAAGAATTTTCTTATTTTCAGCAATTTTTCTACATTTTGCAAAAATATTTCCTTGTACAATTTTACAGACGTCTTGAAGTAGCTCTTGACATCTTTTTTCACTGTGAATTAGCTCATTTCTGTATGTAAGAAGTTTTCATTTTTTGTAAATTTCTAAAACAGTAAAATTCTGCTTTTGAAACGCATTCATGCAAAAACTATAAGTTCGATTTTTTTTTTGCTAGGAAAAAGTAATCGGTGATAGTAGAATGATTATGGTGGATTTGGGACAAGGGCGTTGGGGCGCGGAGCGTCGGAGCTGTTCATGCTCTGTCATTCTGGTCGGCTGGCGATCATCTTGTCCGCTATTTTGGATCTCGGTGACCTCCTTGCATTTGACTTTCATCCGGTGACTTTTAACCTTGAAAACTTGAAAAATTCCAAAAAAATATATAAAATTATTATTTAAAAAAATTTTAAAATTTATTTTAAAAATTATNGCGTCGGAGCTGTTCATGCTCTGTCATTCTGGTCGGCTGGCGATCATCTTGTCCGCTATTTTGGATCTCGGTGACCTTGCATTTGACTTTCATCCGGTGACTTTTAACCTTGAAAACTTGAAAAATTCCAAAAAAATATATAAAAGAATTATTTAAAAAAATTTTAAAATTTATTTTAATAATTATTTAAAAAATGATTATTAAAAAGTTTATTATTTAAAACAATATTTAAAAAAATTGTATTTCCAAAGGTCTGCCAGCACCATGTCCAGCAGACGACTGACCCCCTACAATCAATCACATTGTTTTAACATACCCCTCCCCACCCCTCAACTATTCTCATTCCATCGTAATCAGCCATCTTTATTTTTTTCGTTTCTCATTTGTTTATACATTGCAGGAGGCTGCCATATTGAATTTTATGTTTACTTTTATATTACCTTGGTGGCGCTAGTGTATTAATAATTGATATCACCACCAGGCGAGCTGTCGATTTAGCCACCAGGTGGCAGCCATATTTGTTTATGTTTTTAACTTATAGGTGGCGCTGTAGGTGCCCTCCACATTGGATTCTATTTTCAATGCATAGGTGGCACTAATTTCTCGATTATGCCGCCTGCTATCGGCCTGTTCTGAATGACAACGAGGTCCATACTCTCGAAGTATGTAAATTGACATATTTAGTTTTTGTTTTATTTTCAACATAAGTATTTTTTTTATTTTTGTAATATATATTTGTAAAAGCAGGCAGTTTTTATCGTCAATGCGTTAAAATAAAAATAAACCTTAGCCCTCCTCCTGCACATGCTCACATAAATGTTATCTAACACAGACTCTCGCAATAGATAGTTTACACCACTAAATTTAGTCTTTCAAGAAAGCAGAAGGGACTACATAAGAAAATAAACACACATTTTTATGAATACAGAAATATAAGTTATTTACTTATTATATACATTCTATCTTTCTAATAATTTCTACATTTGATTTTTATATTTCTCAGATGTTTGCAGATCATGGATAGTAGCCAACAGTCTCATCTGATATAACCCCGAACCTAGAGTTCGTCGATGATTGAGGGTATCTCAACAATACGTGAGAGATCCCCGCGTTTTTTTGGTCAATCAAATGTCTGAGTCTATCAACAAGTTCATTAGGATGTTCGGAAAACATGTAACGAGCGTTCTTGACTCCTTCTGCCTTCTTCACACCACTTGTCAAAGGAAACTTGTTGGTGAACGTCGAGAGAATCATCACCCTTCTCATCAGATACTTCATCAACGCTGTCACCATAGTCATTATCATCAATGCTATCTTCATGATCGTCTCCGCCCCCTGTTTCATCCTCAATATTAAGTTAATTTTTCTTTGTAGAAGTCACATGGTATTCATGAGTAGTTAGAGCCAACAAGCGCTTATTTTAAAGTTCATAGACTTCATGCGAACGTTTTGCATTAACTGTCTTTAGCATTAACTGTCTCGTCATAATCGTCTGTGAAAACAGTACCCATCGATACAGCAGAGGGTATTGGCGACGTCACTGGGAGAGGGAAGGGGAGGGGAATGTTAATACAATGTAATTGTCTTGGGGGGGAGGGGGGTTGTCAGTTGTCTGCTGGACGTGGTGCTGAGGAAACCTGTGGAAATATAAGTTTTTTTAAATAGATTTATTTATAAAATTTTTATAATTTTTAATATACATTTTTGGGAGTTTTTAAAAGTTCAGATTTTTTGGAGAACTTTGCGATTTTTTGGGTCCAAGGTTAAGGGTACGGGTAAAGGTCAAAGGTTATGTACAAGGTCACCTGGATCCAATATGGTGGTTGGGGAGGACATGACATGGTTGCTGGTGGGCTCCAGTCCGCCACCTATCTAAACCCAAACATTCGAAATTTCTTTTTTTATAAATTTTTTAAAGAATTAATATATATTTAAATAAAAAAATGTATAGTTATTTTTAATAAATTATACATATTGAAGGAATTTTGCGATATTTTTTGTTTAAGGTCATTCAAGGTTATAGGCACGGGGTCAAGGTCACTTGGATCCAATATGGAGGGTGCTGACAGCACCACCTATAAGTTAAAAACATAAACAAACGTGGCTGCCACCTGGTGGCGATATCAATTAGAATACACTAGCGCCACCTAGGTGATATAAAAGTAAACATTTGAAATCCAAGATGGCGGCCTCCTGCAATGTATAAACCATGAGAAACGAAAAACCAAGGTGGCTGCGTATGACGAAATGAGTACTGGTGAGAGGGTGGGGAGGGGAATGTTAAGACAATGTGTTTGATTGGAGGGGGGTCAGTCGTCTGCTGGACATGGTGCTGGGGAACCTCTTTAAATGAATTTTTTTTAAATAATTTTTTAATAATAATTTTTTTATGATTTTTAAAATAAATTTTTAATGAATATTTTAAAATACATTTTTAAAATTTTTTTATATATTTTTTGGAATTTTTAAAGATTTTTTGGGCTTTTAAGGTTAAAGGTTACCGGGTCTAGGTCAAAGTCAAGATCACCGACATCCAACATGGCGGATAAGATGGCCGCAATGACAGAGCATGAACAGCTCTGACGTTCCGCGCCCCCACGCCCTTGTCCCAAATCCGCCATAATCATTCTACTAGTGATTTCAACATGTTGAGCAGTATGTGGTAGACATATGAAATAACTTATTCGTTCGTGACCAACGCCCTTAAAGAGAAACCCAACATGTCAGCATTTTTAGTTGCTTGTACAACGGGATAACTATTTATTATGTCGGAATTACGATGGCTTCATCGTATCGTATATCGTATCGTATGGGGCTTATTAACGTCCCCCGTTGTTATGCCTGAATGTTTATCAGGGGACAGCTTACAAACTAACATATGACCTAACTTAAACTAACAGCTATGCCTTACCTGGGATTCGAACCTAGAGCCCCCCGCACCACAGATCGGCGGCGCACCAACCGACTGTGTCACGGAAGGTCAGCACATTGGTTTCATGTTTCATGTGTTACGTTACAAGTAACAAGTTCACGTAAGTTAACTTCGTTCAAGTTAAGAAAAGTTAGTCAATGTCAAGTTATTGAGTGATCGTGAAACGTGACTCCGTACCAAGTGATCTTGCAGGTCAATCAAAATAGGGACGACGGTGTGTCATCTTTGCTTTTCATGGTTTTGTTTTTATTTTCGCAATGTCGTCTGCTCACGTATTCAACCTACCGCATATATAACTTTCTTCCGAAAAGAATAACTTGGCGAGGATTGTGTTTGTTAATTTGACAATAGGTAGGGAGATTTGCCTTACCGCGGTTTATTAATTATGTTTCTCAGAAGTACAAAAATGCTTGCATGAAATGCAGAATGTTTACCATTAAGTTTGCAATTTTAGTACTTGGCGAATCAATTTTTTCTCTAATAGATCATACTATTTTTTTGCATATACATGAAAAATATGACTCCATCTCACATGTACATTTCACTGTGGAGGTTATAATCATTTGCCATAAGTTTTTTTCAACATAAAAATTATGACATAAATATGCATATATAACTTGAGTTTTCAGAGATTTCAATCTAAAAAGCAACAACTTCCCTCCCCTCCACTCCCCTTCCCACCCGGACATTTTTATTTAATGCACGAAGTTTATGTTCTTTCGCGAAGGAGAGACAGCCCTTCGAATATGGAGAGGGAAGTCAGATATATACACAGAACAGCTGTTTGGCCGACTTTTAATCGGGCTCTGTTGAGTATGCTAAGAAGATATCCTGAGCTGCAACAAGAGGATGTGGAAACAAAAGCAGCTTCTATCACCAAGGTCATTCAGGACACAAGTGGAGAGAACCTTCAGAAGTCTACACATGGGTTACCAAACCTGTCATGGTGAGACAGGGATCTGGAAACAGAGAGAAAAGACTTGCAAAGGGAGGGAAGGAAACTGCACAGACTATGGGGAGAAGAGCATCAGCATTAATTTAGCACATATAAGCCAATTGAACAAGCATACTTCAATAGGGTTCAGCATAAGAATACCAAGTAATGGGAATAATTTGTCATGCAGGCCAGAAATGAGGATCCATTTGGCCTGGTGTATAAGCTGGCTGCTAATAAAGGGAAAATGGCTACTCCCCCACCATATATTAAAGAGGATGGTGAAGCAATAACAGATATGCAAAGATCTATATTTGTAATGCTCCACACTCTTCTGCCTGATGACTCCCAGAATGAAGAGTGGAAGGAGCATGCCGGGAAGAGAGAATCCATGATCATAATCCCGGATTCTGAGACGGAAAAGCACATGGAAAGGATGGCCTTGCTGCAGAAACAGTTAAGATATGCTACTCCAGGGTTAAGAACAATCTGTTGGAGATAAATAATGACTGTCTCAGAACCGGTGTGTTTCCTGCCCCTTGGAAACAAGGATGTCAAAGGATATTGTACAAAGGTGATGATAAGGATCCTGAGAACCCTAAATCGTATCAGCCATTGACATTACTTCCGGTGCTGGGCAAAGCCTTCGAGAAATTAATAGACGGAAGACTAATCATGGCTCTAGAAGTTGAAGGCACGGTGTGTGAGAAGTAATATGACTTTAAAAAAGGAATGTGGAAAGACTTCGTTCTGTATGATTTTATGAAAACAATAAGAGAATCTTCAGCGAAGTATGTTATGGGAGTGTTCCTGGACATATCAGAAGCATTCGACAATGCCTGGTGGCCTGAATTGATGCATCAACTTAAAACCAAGAGATGTCCAGTGAACATCTATAGGCTGATTCTGTATTTCTTCATTGACATATGGAGAATGTACTCAGCCAAAACAGTATAGGTGAAGAAAAGGATAATGAAGGGATATCCTCAGGGGTCGGTCCTAGTGCCAGTCTTATGGAATATACTATTCGATGGATTCCTGGAGCTGGATCTCTCACCTGGTTGCACTGTCTTTGGCTGTGCAGATTATGGTTTTATGTTGATCATTGGAGACTCAAGACAAATTCTTGAAGAGAAAGCAGCAGAAGTGATGGACAAGTTATGGGCTTGATCAACTAAAGTGAAACTGTCGAGAAGACTAAGAAAATGCTACTCAAAGGGAAGTTTCAGAGACCACCAACTGTGCACTTTAGTGGGTACCCAGTTGTTAATTTACATGAGTTTAAGTGTTTCGGAGTTATCATGGATGATAAGATGAACTTTCTTAGACATATAGAGTATGTGTCATGGAAAGCTGTGGTGGTGTTCCAGAAACTCAAAAGAATCGGGAACACGTAATTGCCTCAATTACTCCTGAATTTTCATGGCACAGGAGGAATATCATCGGCGCTCGAATGGCAGCACTGCTGACTGTTTCTCGAGCATATAAAACATCACCTAATGTATCACTCCCAGTGTTGCGGGCGTATTGTCCATCGATCTATTGGTGAGGTACCGAGGTATCATGGTGGGGAAAGCATGAACAGCAAGACTGACAAATGAAATAAAGGAAGAGATCATGGGTGAAGTTCTCCAGAAATGGCAAGATCATTGGGATTCTTCTGAATGTGGAAGAATTACTTATGAGCTGCTTCCAAACATCAAGGCAAGAATGGACTGTAAATGGATTACTACTAACCATTATAGCACGCAGCTCTATACAGACCATGGAATCCACAAGGCGAAGTTTCATAGTCTGTGGTTAGTGCAATCTCCTTTATGTGATGTATGTGGAGTGAACAATACTGTACAACATGTGATCACGGAATGTTTCAAGAACGAAGACATAAGGCAATGGTTGGAAGAGATCACTGAAGCAAAGGGCATCCACTTAATACCAGAAAATGTAATGATGGATAAAACTCTTCACAAGATCTGGAATGAGTTTGCCACTAAAATTGGTAGAATATTTGGATGAATATGATAAGTGGCAAGACGAGTCAATTTCTGATGACCCATAAGGGGGTATTCGGGTAAAGAATTCTAAATTAGGAGTCGGAATATCTCTGATTGACGAAGAGGGCAGGTTTTACCAAGAAAACTGGTAGAATACCAAGTAAAGGCACTAAGAAAATTGAATGGCCCGAAGAAAGAGGAGGAGAAAGTGACATGCACTGTTTTACTCATCAGAGTACAGTTGCAGTGCAGGAGGATGGAGGTATGGTGGCCTTCGGGCTGTAAAACCTGTACCGTGTGAGTTAATTGCTGCATATATCCTGATAGACAACCTAATTGACGACTATAAACACCAACGACGATTCTGTTGGCATGCATTATACAAAGAAAGAAGTGGATCTGCTTTGCTGCTGGATTTGAAATCGCAAACAATGAGTTGTCAATACAAAAATTTCACCCGCCTGAATACAATGGACTTCAAATATTTGATCAATCTGGTTGGGCCTAGGATTCATAAACGCAACACTACATTCAGAGAAGCAATATCGGTGCAAGACAGATTAGCAGTGACATTACAATACTTTGCCACTGGAGACTCGTTTACAAGTTTACAGAACCCGTTCCGCATATCCAAGCAGCGTATTAGCTTCATTGTTTCAGAAGAATGTGGATAGCTCATCGACAGATTAAAGGAGCATGTAAAGGTGTGAATTAGTTTTATTTCTTTATTCTTGTAGTTATTACACCTTCAGTGTACTTTGCAATGTTGTCTATTTCATAAGAGCCTGTGGGCAGCGACACCACATGGAAAACATAACCACTTTTTACGAGGTACATTGCAGTTTTTTCATCGATGTTCGGTATCGCATTGTAGGTTTGAAAATCGACAAGGCCTATGCACCATTCCCACTCCAGGTCGAGTGGTGGAAAGTGTGCCGCACACAGCTCGGTGTTACGACTCGTCAAGATAAGCATTATCGAAATGACTGATGGTTTACTGAAGATCTATAGCCATTTTATACAATAACTTGTACGAGCGAATCAAGAAGCGAAGACACGAATGTTCACAGTCCCACATGTTAGGCATCTGCTCGATTTCGAAATTTTATTTTAGTTAGGTATATTTCGGGTACCGTCGCAGTTCGGGTGGAAGACGCAAATGCCCAAAACTGTTGTAAAAGTCTGCATGTTTACCCTTTTTTACGTAAGCTTCCCAATGCGTACCGGGCCCGGCTGTTATATCCAGATTAATTATGGCACATTCGTCTCTCTTGGGTTTGGGGGAAAAGCATATTTCATAAACACTCCCCTGAAATGCGGTATTTCCAAATCCACGTTTGTGAACGGTCGTTTCGGTAGAAATTTCATTAACGCCTCTTCCTGCTGTGTCGCTTTTGCGCACTTCCGCCTTCTACTGGGTTGGCTTTAGGTAGAGACCTTGGCCGTTTTTTTTTACATACAGCGATAGCTTCCATATTTGCATTGTGTCTTTGTGCCTCGGAAAACTGCTTCCGTTCGTTCGATGCTGTGTTGACGGCTCGGACGATACCCCTCGTGGCTGCAATTAGGCCCCCGAGGGCCCCGAGTGTAGGCAAAAGCAATGGAAAAAATCTGCCGGTAGATGTTTTCTTGGCCTTGCGGATTTGCCACTCCAGATGAAATTTACTCGGAGTGATATTTTGAACAGACATTCTAAAACTTGTAGCACTGGTTCTCTGCGACTGCAATCAGCACTGCAGTTAGCACCGCACGCACTGCAGTTAGCACTGCACCAATGCAGTTAGCACCGTAGTTACCACTGCCTGCACCACAGTTAGCATCGCATGCACCACATGCACCACAGTTAGCACTGCAGTTAGCACAGCATGCACTGCAGTTATCACCACAGTTAGCACCACATGAACCACAAGATAGTAGTGGTAACATACATATTATCAAGCAATGTGTTACTCTACCCATATGCATTAATGCTGAAGATGAAGCTACCTCGCATGAATCGCGACATGGAAGCCTATTTACGAATACAGTGCGCTGCATCATCACAGGACCATTAAATTGCGGGAAAACATGCATTCTACTGAGTCTGCTGGAAGTAGAGAATGGCATTCGGTTCGAGAACATGTATCTATATTCAAAATCGCTCCAGCAACCGAAATAAAACCGACTGGCACAAATACTGCAGGCCGTGGATGGTGTGGGTTATTTCCCTTGCAGTGATAACGAAGCTGTCGTACCACCGAGTGAAGCAATGCCAAACTCGATATTTGTCTTTGATGAGATTGCCAGCGAAAAAAAACAAACTTGTATTCAAGAGTACTTTAGCATGGGATGACACGCGAGCGTGTACTGCGTGTACCTCGGCCAGACTTATTCATGCATACCCAAACAGCTGCTCCGCGACAATGCAAACATGTTGGTGCTGTTTCGCATGGAACATATGAATGTGCGGCATGTTTGCGACGATCACATCAATACAGACATGATGCTATCATATTTTAAGAGTCTGTGTGCCTTGTGCTGGAAAGAGAAATATAGATTTTTGACGATCGTCAAGGACTAGTCCCTATGTAATGGGAGGCACCGACAGGGATTCGATCAGTTCATCACCGCCGTCGAGAATGAGTTACAGCATATCGAAATTCGGGTAAAGTAGCCTCAAGCTGCGTCTTCACAAAGACGAAGATGGAGGTTGTCTCGTACCAAGAAACGATGGAACTTGTGATGCTGGTATAAGAATAATTCGAAATGTTGGCGAACCCGTACAATCCGAGGATGCTGCTACTAAACATTTCGTCCTCGAAACTGGTAATGGCATCATCTCGGAAATGCGCAGTATGTTGATCGAACAAACCACATTCTTTCAGAGCTTCCTGTCCGAGCTCGGGGCGAAAATGGAGCAAGTGAAGACGGAGATCATCCGCGATATGGTGGCCATGGAAGAGTACGTAACGAGTGTTCAAAGGCAAATTATCGACGGATTGAATGTGGCACCTGCGCAAAATAAAGAGAATCTGAAAAACCTGGAAGGATAGATGACACATTCACTACCTCGATTTCTCACCTCACCACGAAAAAGGATATTCAAAATTACAGCAGGGACATATTGGATGTCTGCAGTGAATGCCTGGGCAAGATCGAAAGTATTTTAGCAGAGACCCAAAATTAAACTTATAAAAGAGAGCGACAATAAACGTTTTTATTTAGTGCGATGTTGGACATTGGCAGAGACCTGCGTCGGACGATACAGTCTGTTCGCTCGAAGTATTTGTTCGCCAAGAGGGCCAAAATTTCACGCGACCTTATAAATGACGAAATATTTAAGCCCATTACTCGTCTCGATGTACACAGGGAGAGCGATGGAGTACCAGTAGCTGTGAAGACAGAAATCGACGATACTGCTGAGCCTATAAAGAAGCGAAAACATGATGATGTACAGACATATCGGGATGATGGTTCGGATGCGGATTTGCCACACAAGAAAAAAATATGGAAGAGATTCTTTAAACCCAATGCTCTGTTCGCCGGTACCTACGATCGTACCCGTCTCGTAATAATGATACGACGGTGTATGAAGGCATAATGATAAATGGTTTCTCGGAGATGATGAAACAGAGTTTCTACCAAGTGGGATCATCTAAGTAGGCGATTACAAGACATGTGGAACCCCCATGCTATACGAACCTCTATTTCGCAAGGAGCCCAAGGAGTTCACAGAACTCGACCTGCTGGAATACAAGACATTGCTCGAACTCAAGCATGCACTTTACCAAGATAACAATCCTGAGACAGGTGTTTATAAGGACGAAGATCACGAAAAATTCGTAATTCTCGTAGGCATATTCAGTAGTCTAGCACTGAAAAGCGGCGAATGTCTGAAGAAGAGAGACGATGACAAGAACATTGACTATGTATTCTGGGACGACCTGAACGAGCTGGTCGATAGGCTGCAAGTATTTCTCGCTTCACAAGGGGTTGGAAATTACTCTCACACTAACAAGATAATTTCAATCATTGAAGAACTACAGGAGAGAGGCTACATAGAATGAGTCGATTTGGAATCGCCAATGAACTGCACACATCTGCGAGACACAACTATTGTCACCGCAAGGTCGTGATATGTGGGATGAACGACCCATTTCAAGCCGACCTAGTCGAAATGATACCATACGCTCGGGTAAACAAGGGCTACAAATACATGGTGACCATCATCGATGCATTTAGCAAATTCGCCTGGGACAGGCCAGTCAAGTCGAAGAATGCACACGATGTCACCAAGGCCATGGCAGATGTATTGCGCGGAGGACACATCCCGACTAATCTACAAACCGACCAGGGCAAGGAATTATACAGGATGAGTATAAAAGAATACCCCAACTTTGAAGGTCTGTAATATCAATACCATACAACATACAATCTTGAGTGACCAATAAAATGAACCGTGGAACCATGAAGTTTGTTTACCATACATTCATAAATGTTCAATGTGACCACCACGAGCGGCCCAAACGACATATACGGGATAATCAAACTCGTTCCACACTCTTGTCAGCATGCCTAGTGTTAAGGCTTGGATGGCGTCCGTAATTTTCGTTTTGAGGTCGTCAATGTTAGCCGGCAATGGTCAACGAAACACTTGATCCTTTATGTACCCCTACAGAAAAAATCGCACGGGGGCCAGTGATGAAGAGCCTGGTCACCAGCTGCTCCTCGACCAATCCAGCGTTGCGGCAACGTCTCGTTCTGGTATCTGCGAACAACTAGGTGCCAATGGGGTGGCGCACCATAAAGGAAACATCAGATGATCCCATTCACATTGACGTGTCGAATGCGAGCTCGCTACCCACTCACCACCTCAAACCGAGAGTTACAAACGCCATCCAAACCGTAACACCGGACATGCTGACCAGAGTGTGGAACGAGTTTGATTATCGCGTAGATGTCGTTCGGGCAGCTCGTGGTGGTCACATTGAACATTTACGATTGTATGATAAACCAATTTCACGGTTCCAGAGTTCATTTAATTGGTAAATCAAGGTTGTAGGTTGTTTGGTTTTGATATAGACCTTCAAATTTGGGGTATTATTTTATACCCATCCTGTACAATGCAAAGGCCTTGATGATGAAACATAACATAAATCGTTATTCCATGTACAGTAATCTCAAAGCTTCTATCATCGAGAGGTTCAACAGGACTCTGAAGGGAAAATGTAGAGGGATTTCGCTGCGAATGGTCGCTACAAGTGGCTGATACTACTGCCGAAACTTGTACGCGAATATAACTCTACAGTGCGCTCGACCACACGCATGAACACGCATGAAGTCCGAAGACGTCAAGGACGACTCCCTGCTGAGAACCTTGTACACTGATGTGTAAAGGAGGGATCCACACAAGCCTAAAGCCAAGGTTGGCGACCTGGTACGCATCTCCAAACAGAAAGACATCTTCGAAAAAGGGTTCACAGCGAATTGGAGCCCCGAACTCTTTCGTGTGCGACATATACGCAACTATGCTTCGTGGATCGACTTTCTCGAAAATCTGAACAACGTACCCATCCATGGCGGTTTCTACACCGAGAAAATCCTACCTACGAAGTTTTCAGACATGTATTTGTTCGAGAAGGTGCTGAAACGACTTAACGGAAGGGCTTATGTCAAGTGGTGGGGTTTTCTTGCCCGCTTCAATTACTGAGTCGCTGAAGTGGACATCGAGCGGTGAAAGCCTAAGATTGCAATTAATAAACATGTGTATATGTGTTTACTCATGTCGTACTTTACTGAATCAATTTTGTGTTAAAAAAAACGTTGTATTTTATTTATTTTAAAAACCCCTCCACTTTATATAAAAATACTTATGTTGAAAAATAAAACGAAAAAAAATTTAATATGACAGTTTACGTACTTTGCAGGAATAGTCAATGTCACCATTTGGTACAGGTCGATAGCAGGCTGCATAATTGAGAAATTAACACCACCTATGTGTTGAAAATAGAATACAGTATGGAAAGCGCTGACAGCGTAACCTATACTTTAAAAACATAAACAAATATGTCTGCCACCTGGTGGCTAAATTGACAGCTCGCCTAGTGGCGATATCGTTTATTAATACACTAGCGCCACCTATGTGATGTTAAAGTAAACACATTAAATCCAAGATGTCGGCCTCCAGCAATGTATAAACAAAAGACAAACTAACAAATTCAAGATGGCTGCATACGATGTAATGGGTATGGGTGGTGGCCTGTAGACTAAACAGCCAATAGCAATTGATGGTGGTCAGTGGTCTGCTGGGCATGGTGCTGGAGGTACCTCCGGAAATGTAAGTTTTTAAATTTTTTTAAATAATAATTTTAATACATTTTTTAATACATTTTTTATACGTTTTTTAATAATTTTTTTTATAAATTTCTGATATTTTGTGGTTTTTTTTTTGGGTTTTCAAGGCTACAGGCAACCGGGTCAAGGTCAAAAGTCAAGGTCAAAGACACCGATATCCAACATGGGGTACAAGATGGCCGCCGGCCGACTGGAATGACAGAGAATGAACAGCTCCGACGCTCCGCGCCCCTGCACCAAAGTCGGCCAAATAATTCTACTCGCTATAATTTTGTAAATAGTAGTTGCGTGTATATTTATATCATTTTAAATAAATTGAGATATTAAATGCAGTTCTTTTAATTTTGTCGAGCCCTCCGTCTCTCTGAACTCGGGTACTCCCCTGGAGGCTTGTAACAAAAAGTATTGCACTCGAATAGACCACGTTTTACATAGAGGTGAAACTGCGACACGTCCAGGGCGCCTAACAAACCTGCAAGAAAACGAAGACCCAATTTCGTGTAGCTATTAAGGTGGCCGCCTGGTTGAAAGAATTTTGCACGCCTGAGGCCTAAAAGAGTGGGAGCGCTAGGGGCGACCGAGACAAGCGCATCAATTCTCTCATCGCCTCTACGCGCAAATCACTGAACTGGCGTGCAGTCTTGCCGTCTATAACGCGCCTCTGTGAGACTTTCAGCGGGAACCCTACCATTTTATGATGTAATAATAAAAATAAAGGTTCGATGCACGTCCTTATTCATATTTTTTTATGTTTTGTACCGGAATATTCATAACTAAAAATGACCGCGAAAATGCCCGTTTGAGTAGTTTTCACTATCACAAAAAACATGCTTTAGAGAGAAATGGAGGAACTGGAAAACGTACACAGACGTGTAACGTTTCTTAAATACTACTGGTAAGCAGACCTCACTCAGACACATTGGACGGTTTTTTTTATAAAAATTTTTCTGCTGGATCTCTGCACACCTTTCGGCGGCCTACCAATGCGGCCACCTTAAACAAATAGCCGTGGCTGTCATATTCCCAATACTAGCCATTTAGTATTTACAAGAACTCGCCAGACCAAATGTCTCTTCCGAATTACGAAGTCAGGTTTTTTTTTTGTACGATAAACAAGTGATCTGGTGGTAAGTTTGGTTTTCTTTAATTATTCTCAATTTGACGAGGAANGGGGGGGGGGGGATTTCTCATGAACTATTTCAAACATAATTTTAGGTTAGTAATAAATGGAATGCAAATCCATGCATTAGCCGATATTCTAACCCAGAAACCACAACTCATCACTCCAGCCAACAACGTCGCTGAAATAGATCACTCGGATTCTTAATAATATAAATAGTGTATACAACAAAAATACGCTTTTCATAATGTTCATATTTTTAGAACATTTTCCCGTTATCTTGAATTGTTCAACTTGCAATACTTTAGAGATATGTGACGAAAAATAATATAAAATAGAGACTGATGAATGAACGTTCGTGCATCGAGTTAAAACAAGTTACATAGTAGGTACTTTAACACCTTTAAAACGCCTACCAAATTTTGAGTACATCATAGAGCTAGAAGAAACTCCTCTGAAAATTATGCGGAGGAGGTGAGGCGTTTCTCAAATCAGATAAGCGTGTGAGTTTTTCTTTCACAATAACCTAGCAGCACAGCCTTTGCAGTGGCGTTCCCGTGGGAAAACTACAGTAGCATTAACACGCGAGCCTGGAAAATTACCGTCTATGGCCGCAGCAAGAAAGCTCGTAAGCTGGATTCACAGTTTAAGGCCCCTGCCTATCTGGCGCTTGGAATGCCTTGCAGAGTGTTTGAAAACATTCTAAAGACAAGCAAACATGCCAACTCTTTTAAATCAGTGTCCATTTTCAACACATCACACTAAATCTGTTCCTTTACTCCACTTGATGTATGCCAAGACAGCTGAAACATTGAGGCATTTACCAGCTCTGCCAACTGACGTCGGATTCATAGCAAAATATTTCATTGCGTAAAAATAATGCCTAAGTAAATTTTCAATTGTGAATAAATTTTGCACAGCATTTCTGATCGTGTGCAATGTTCTACTGTTGCGTCCTATGTGCGTATGTTTTTTGATTACGAATCCTCCATTGTACAACAAATCATAAACGAACATAAAAATATAGGTTTTACATTGATTGTGGATTTTTAAGAAAAATGTGTTGGCTAACATATAAGTTCTTATTTTTGTTTATTTATATAAGGAAAAAAAATAGTTTTTTTCTGCGAGAAAATACTAGCATGAGCTTCAACAGCGATAGTGATAAACGTGCAAAAGTATACAAGACGCCGGACGTGCACTAATCTTCGTTTAAATAAACGGAAATCAAAATCCATGCAATAGTTCTTCTGCTGTCGCGAGTTATTTTCGCACTGACTAACGTAGTTGCAAAAAAACATACGACACCTTGTAAGGAAACAGATAAGTTTCAATTGTCAATGCAAGTCTTGCTGTTATGTTGAGTAATAGCAGGTGCCACGAGCAAGTGTGTGCTCAGTTTTCTAATGCTCTTGTACTACGATTGCAGTTCGATCAGTTTGTGGCTGTTCAAGAGCCAAACTGCCTGCCTGCGTCGTTTCTCTCCTTTCTTGGCCGTGAGGCGCAGGAGGTACGAGGCCGCCATCACCGCTACGCGCCGGGCTCTGAAATGGTGCTCAAGTGTTCTCGTAGTGCTGCGTCTACCTATGGCACTTTCAGCGGTCACCCTATGATTCTACTAATGAAAATTCTGTAGCGAAGCTCGATTTATCAATATAGGCTCCTATCGTAGTTTGACTTGTGTCCGGCTAGTATGTTTTGAAGATACGGCAGTTTTAAAAAGTAGTTTTTAACAATATCGGAGGCTCGAAAATAATATTTACGGTGTGCGTGGTAGCTTTATAGTACCATTTCGTCCTCGCCTGGGGTATGATCTCTTTTCGTAGGTAAACATACTGAGGGCACGTTTATTAGTTTAGTTAAAAACACCAGGACTTCAAACTCTCTGCGACGCAGTTCAAGCGCTAGGCAGACGGGACCCTTAAATTCGGCATGTATCATGTATTTTTATTGTAAATATAAGAATTTTAATTGAAAAACTTAATTCGTACACATTTTAAAATGTTATTTTAACAAAAAAATGTTGGTTTTAGAGAGTAGCGTAGCACGGTTTTGTTTGGGAGGGGCCCAACTTGTGAATTGTTATAACGATAGTAAATACTGATACGCGCTGTAGCTTGCACTGGCCGCGAGCTACCGTTACGCATGCGCGGACCCGGCTACGTAGAGGTTATCCCACCTCGACTCTGCCCTCCCCTCAGGCAGACCAGCTCGCTGCCCGTCGCTCGCCCGGGAAAAATGGTGGGGGGAGGGGGGGGGTGATTGACAGCGGTGACCCGGCTGACGTCACTGCCCCTCCTCCTGCCCCTGCTGGAGAAGCCGGCGAGTTTAGAGGACACGCAAGACTGTTCTGGTAATTAGAGAAATTTCTGGGCGATGGCTTACCTCCCTATAAATATTGCAGCGGAAAAGGGTAGGGAGTCTTTTGCGCAGGCCATCTGGCTGAGTGCGGGGACTAAGTAAAGTGCGGTGCTGGACGGACGGCGACGGGAGATTGCGAGACAACGGCGGACGAGGTGTTCGTGGTGTGAATGGACGAGAGGGCGTAAACCCGAATATTGAAGACTACTGTGCGTGAGGGTGCTCGGAGAACTCTATAACATTGCGGACTGGTGGGGCATGGACTGAACTGAGGCGGGACTGAATAAGCATATAATATGGATTTTATTGTAAATATTGGAACTCTCAAATGTGGCCATATAATCTATAAAAATAATTGCATATGTTTTGATACACTGTCTATTGGGACTGATTTTTAATTATTTAGTTACATTAATTTCTTTGTGGTAATTGTAAATTGTATTGATTGAATTAATTATTTGTAAACAGCAAATGATATCAATTTATTCTGAGATGTTGGGTCGAAAGAATTTTGTTTGTAGTTATTGTGAATAAAATTAGTAAATTATAATTCACTCTTTTATTTAATTAAGACCTCCATCCCCTAATTAACCTGGTTTAACCCACTGACTTTTGATAAAATTGTAACAATACGTACAAAAAAAAAATCAATAGGTACATTTTGTTTACTTTCAGTTAAAGTTCATGTAAAGAATTTTTTCTAATGATAGAAAGAAACTAAGATATAAATGTAGCCAAATTAAAAAGTTAAAACCACAAGAAGCCAATTAGAACATTTTTGGCTTCTTAATAAAATAATAAAATGGTGTAACTTATGTTTTGGCTTTTTTTCCTGGAATAAAAACAGAACGGGTGATTTGATGGGCACACACAAAGTCCTGATATATTCTTAGGGATAGTTTATGGGTTTTTCCCGACCTTGAACCCACTTAGATATACGTGAGACGGGAGGGAAGACTGATTTGTTGGAGAGCAAAGCCACTTCTTGGCGAGGGAAGAATGTTGAACTGTAGAAAAACGCAGGTTATCTTGACCAACTTCCATCCGCTCTAAGAGTTTTACACATTACGAATATTTCAGTGTTGGGTGGAAATTCTATTCTCAATTTATCTTCGGGGTGCGCCCGGCCCCTCTCGGCCTCCATCCTCGCTTAGCCATTGATAATGACTTGTTGCAATTGGTTAGAAACCCAACACTTCGTTCATTTTCGGTAAGGGCTTTGACTTCTTACTGTTCTGAATTTAAAATTTATCTCAAAAGTTAAAATTAAAATATGCGCAAACCGCATATATTTTAAAGAAATATTCATAATAACATGCTGATAACAAGAATAATTATTTTGAGCTGTAGCCTAACGCCCCCTCCGCACCAAACCATTTTGAGATTTGTACGTAATAAATTTATAAATAAAATATTCCTGTAAATCGTTTTATTATTTTTTGAAAAGTCATTTTCCTCCATTGCCCTGCCTTTTTTTTTAGACTGTTACTTCATATCACAACGAAGAAGTATATAATATGCTAAAAATGTAGAAAATAATTTTGGCCTTTTAAACGATTTTAGCATCTTGAACGCTCTAAAGAATGAACTCTCGACGTCGGCGTCAGTGGTATGTTCTTGTAGGAGAGGTTGCAAAGGGCTTCTCACTGGCCGTTAATAACGGCCACGCGTGCATAATTCTCACGTTGCCGCTAAGGAGTTTGGGATGCTTAACGTCGCACGAACCACAAAAAGAAACCGCAATACCTCTCAACACCTTCAAGCAAACCTTTCTCGTCAACATAGGTGACGGCGAGTGAGGCTGTTGGCAGCATTGTTGCGGAGGCGCTCCTGGCGGCCGGACGGCGAACCTCTGCTCAAGCGTGGTGTCGTTTGGCGCGCAGTAACGTGTTTTAGCGGTCGCGGTCGGCTGGTGTTTAGTCGCGTCGGGTGGTGAGGTGAAGTTGAAGTGACTTAGTCGTGTGGCTCCGCAACAAAACGGATTTACTGGTTAATGACATCGTACGGTGAGAATTATTCCTTGTACACTTACTGCTTACATTTGTAGAGTGTTGTGTGGTGCAACGGTGCAACAACATGGCTGCATGTGGAGGTATTACCTGTTCAGGTACGACGAGGTGCGCCTATTATGCTGTCTGGCGGTACGTGGATAAGTCCTGCGATGCGTTTACAATTTGCAACTATTTATTGCGATTAGTCAGCATTTCAATATCGCCTGTAAATTTGTCGGCGAGTTTCCGGTCGCTGCATTTATCGTTCAGGTAATACATATAGTTGCAAACAAATATGAAGAGTTAAATTATACACACAAATCTTTACAAAGAAGCGAACTAAAATTATTTGAAATTGAAAGCAGAGCAGGAACATGCCTTCCGGTAGATGAAAAATAGTTTCGAAGCATCTTTCCCACTACTAATTTGTAATTGTCATTAAATAGCGCAACCGTTACAAAAGAAATCAAACTTAGTAATAACATAATAAAATACTCAACACAGACCCAAAAAACTGACCACAAAGTCAACATAACAGGAAGTTGTATTGAAATGCTTCTTCAAAACATTCAGTAAAATATGAAAACAATATTTAGATAACCAAATTGCAGGTCTTTCTCTTAAGCACGTATAGACTCCCGCGAATGTACCGGTACGTACGAATTTTAAACAGTGTTCGAACTGGCACTTTAGTCTAGGAATTAAAAAGTTACATGACTCAAATCACGAAGACTAAAATTATAGTGGTATTTTAGTTGTTAGTAGCTACGTAACAAAACTTATTACTGAAGTACAGAATTACCAAACCGCAGAATAAGCTAGTTTCGAAGACTTCTGATCTGAGCGCTAGAAAATACCACAAAGCAAGGAATACTAATACACTAAAGTGTCAAGTCCAACACCGGCTCACTAGCTGCCGTGAGATGAACGCCTCACAAAGCACTGCGTAAAGGAATGCAGTGACGTCACTGCTGTGACGGCGATGATGCACGCTTTAAACACAGCCACACCTTGCTTGCTGCTTCCGTCTGCAGTAGATTAAAGAACAATCTCACGCCTCACCCCATTCTAGTGTTGAGCGAATGCAACTTTTTACTCACAAAATTAAAATGAAAAAATGTGTCATGAATTTTTGTGAAACTGAAACGAAATGACAAATAATTTCCTAAGAGCTCAGTTTTAACGAAATTTTAACGAGTTTCCAACATATCAGCAAGTTATTCAATATGACAAATTCGTTGTAAAACCAAACAAAAAATGTAGGATATGGAGTATATACAACTGGAGTTCCTGTTAACATTAAAATTTCAATTTTATGTTGTTATTTTCGGGTGTAGAATAATGAAAACAAACCAGGTGATGTGCAGACAAAATTTTCCTTTGTTGGTGCACTAAATGAGCATTCATTAAAGAACAGAACATTAATCAAAATGAAGGATTTTCGTTTTGTTACAACTTTCGACAACCAAATTTGTTACCTAAACGAAAATGAAAGTTGTCATTTTTCGTTTTCCTGTCGGTATACCGCGCAATCACAAGCCTTCCCGTTTTCCCAGCGAAAGTAGTTTGACATGAAATAAGCTGCCGGTATTTGGTTTTTGTAATAATTTAGAAATTTTTTTTAAAGGTAAATCTGCAAAAGAAAATTAGCAATCCGGTTGAAAAGAACATTATAAATGTTAATTCCGTATGTATTTCGAACTTCTTTGTTAAAGGAAGCGAATGTCAAAATAAGTTGAAAAAGTAAACTAAAAGCTAAATATGGAAAAAATTTATAATACAGTTTTCGCAGTCTTATTTTTATCTCGGCAATTTAACCTGTACGAGACATTTTTTAATGTGAAGTGGTGTCCAAAATGACTGAAAAAAAAAAACAGCCCTCCACATAGACTGCTCTTTGCACAATATTCGTTTGACAGCGACAAAAACTTTTATCATACTTCCCTTCTCACATATGATTACAAATATATGTCAGAATATTATCAAAAATTTTAATATTTCTTGAGAAATATTATTTTAAGTTTTACCGCACTTAATTGGCATTAGAGTTGTCAAAAACTTGCTATTTTAAACCTAACCGAAGTTTAAAAGACAACTGAGCTTAATTTTTTTATGAGCATTTAGACTAATTTCTAGCTTGAGCAAGTTATTTATAAAAAAAAATACCAGAGAATTCATAGCCCAGCTGTGGCAGTTCTGTTGCAATGCTTATGACCCGCTGTAACCTTGAGGCGTTTACAATTTTTTATTAAGGATCCCACTTAAAAAAATAAATGGGATCAAGTTTAATTTCAGTCTTTAATCTTGCCGGTTAGGTTTCGGTTTTTTTTCTTTCCAATACTCTGAATATGCAGAAAGTTCCATCACAATAGCAGTTATATAATTTTTAACCCAACTCTTGCCTAAGTGATTCAGAACGCTGATTTTTTCTATATGCTATTCAAGGTAAAGTGAGCACTTTTGAAAGCCCTCTCAATTGGAATAATAGGCAATAAACATATTTCATTTTAGCCGTAGACGTTAACTTCCGAATGTGGTGGAATATATACACTGTTTATTACCTACAAGGCAATAGTTATTTTAAAATGTGGTTATATGATTAAAAAAATGTCTGAAATGAAAAAAGTAACTTGACATTTCAAAGGTTTTCACTTTACTGTGAACAGCCTATACTCAGTAACTATGTACTCTGTACTTGAGGCGTCTCTCATGACTTGACTTGTGAAACTCGCAGAAATAGAGATTGCGTGTAGTTGCATACATGTTAAAACTGCATTACCGCACAGTGGAAAAAAAAAAATTTCAAAGGAATGTGAAGTTTTATCAATCTGCTATACTAGGCACACGACATAAGAGTTCTCAAGCATTAGGAAATTTCTTTTGAAATTACTGAAGCACCCTTTGTGACGCACAGTGCCTACCTGAGTACACAAGCTTTTTTTTTTTGTTTCAGTATGTTCAGAAGTTGTTCGTGACCGAAACATATACGGTATTTAAAATCGTTATTTATTGACTTGCAGAAATTGGGCAAAATGGTCGTACGCACTCACACGTGTGCCTCGTATGAAACAGCAGGGGTTCACAACATGCCTTGCATCGAAGTTCCCGAGCCTAATGTCTACAACATGGACTCGCGGAAGTTTCTACGCTGCAGCTCTCCTTCACCCGGATCACTGTGGCTTTTTTCAGATTTAGGTCCATTTCCATATTTACCCTCATTAGTAACTTAACTAACTAAATATTAGTGCTGTCGCACTTCAGAATCATATTAGCTCACTACCCGTGACAAGTAAATAAGGTTGCTATTCGCTGGGTGTATGTAAGTGGTTGTAGCTTTCATGTTTATCGTTAATGTCTGTTGTGGTTACTTTGAACCGAAAATTTAAAGTTAATGTATACCGAAAACTAGTGTGTTTATAAAATATTTTTGTTGCTATTTTATGAATTTTATTATGGTATGAACTGTTGTTGTTCTTGACCGAACCATGCTGTGAATCTAGTGCAAAATAGAAAATTACCCGTCCGAATTTTTGGATGGAGTTATATATATAT
>NQII01003792.1:4698-28284 GCA_002778355.1 Clitarchus hookeri | reverse complement strand
ATATATATATATATATATATATATATATATCTGAAGGGGTAAATAGTCACAGATAATGTCTGCTAGTTGAACAGTATGTGGTAAAAATATAAAATAGCAAATTTTATGGTGACCAACGACCTTTCGAAGGGGCTACTGCGCCGCTCGCACGCGCACTCTACCCCATGCTCCCTGCAAGGTCGTGACAAAGCAGGCATAGCGGAGGATCGCCGTCGGTTCGCAGGCATTCGAGTAGTGGAAACGCGCCAGGCCCTGGNGGACAAGGGCAGATGATTGCTCGCAGCTGTAATGAAAGGGAGGCCAGGTTATTCCCCACAGCTGGCTGGTGCGCTCTGTCGCAGCTCCGCGCACCTTTGTGTTTCCAGCAGGGGTGACCAACACATTGTCGACTGCACCTCCGAGTTGGAAGTTGGCCTTCCTTGCTCCTGCCTGTCAAGCTGCAGTTACGACAGAAGAATTATGCGTTATGATGTTTACAGAAGAACTGAAAGTGTCAACTTACGCGTTGATTTCCAACAGAACTTAGCAGGCCGCGGGCGATGTTGCTCCCGCCCACCTGGCGCGTTAACCGCGTTGCAGAGTGCTTGAAATACGTTTTTCTACCAAAGTATCAAGCGCGCGTCCAATGTGCTGATGTACGAAAAGAACACACACTTCCAGACGAGGGCTGTTGAGTACCTTCAAGGCGTTATGCACAATAGAAACACCATTCTAGAGTATTCCAAAATGGCTAAAAGCTGCGTTTTTTTTAAACGCCTTGTCTTAAAATATACGCTTCAGATACATACAAAACTACTCAAGGGCCCTGCATTGGACCCTCCTACAGATTTTTCACCAATAAAATAATAGGATCACCGCTGAAAGTCCCATAGGTACACGCAGTGCGACTGGAACACGGCACGTAAGTTCAGAGCCTTGCGTTTAGCGGCGATGGCGCACTTGATGTGCGTGGCAGTGTCGCCCTTATCGCTCCCGCGCTTCTCGGCCTCGAACGCGGGGAAAAAGCTCCAGGTAGGCGGCAGTCTTAAAAGAAATTGTTATATTTTATGTCTTAAGTAAAACTTGCGCGGTGGCGACCAATAAAAAAAAAAGTAGCCGGTTTTGTTTGCCAGAAACTGTTATTTACATCAATGTAAGTATACAAAATATTGAAAAGGTAGTATATGTATACACATATTTATAATTATGTTTGTTTACAAAAATAAGCTTTTGTGCTAGAAAATGTCGGCTTTGAAGTATGCACGGTTTAAATACGGTTGTGTTATACGAGGTTACGTTAGGAACTAAAATAAACAGGACAGGCTTGTCGTAAGTTTTCATTGGCTGGAGTTAAGAATTAGGTGACTTTTGAATTTGAATCGTAAACTCAGAAGGCGTTCAGTATGTATAGTGACTCTCAGTGACAGTAGTACACCTGTCCTATTATATTTCATTATTGTAATAAAAGTCGTTTGGATATGAAAATTGCGTGTATTGGCGAATGCATGTATTTACAACAATGATACAACAGATGCAAACAGTAAATATCTTCACAAAAGAATATATAAATTTACAACATAAACTACACATTCTTAGGTCAAGATGTACACACCACAATGAAAATGGTACAGTCTGTATAAGTCCTGTCGTTGAAGGGCATGTGTGACGACCGCAGTTCTGTTTCGTTTCCTTAAGCCTATTTGCATAGATCGAACCAACCTTTCACAATAAGAGTATTCAATCTTATCCTAATCTGTTTGAAGGGCAATTGTGAGGTCATTCCGGTTAGATATGGGATGTTTTCTTTTAACACACTCCACAAATTTGCAATGACATTGATGTCTGTGGACTGTGGAGGGATATCGAGTACGTGGGGGCAATTATAGAGTAACCACATGCGTACCTTATGGGACTTGTGTTTCGGGTCGCTGTCCTGGTAGAACATTAAACAATCCAGCAAGCCTAATTTCTGTGCTCTCTGTGTCAGTTCTCGTCCAAATACACATCTTTATCCATAGTAATATCTATGAAATGCAGTTTTCCCACACCCGAAGTCGCCATCAGGGACCCACCCCCGTGTTTCACCGTCGGCCGAAGATTTCTTTCGGCAAGTTCCGTGTTTGTCTCACGCCAGATACTCACCTTTCCATTCGATGCACACACATTGAATTTTCTTTCATCGGTAAATATTACTGTTTTCCAATAGTCAAAATATTTATCAGTGTGATCTGTGCCAAACTGGAACCTGAGACGTTTGTTCTTCTTGCAGATGTGGTTTATTGAGCGCTGCTCGACCATTGAAGTCCTCTACTGTGAACTCTCCTCGCGGTTTCTGAACAGGCTTCCCCCCTCCCCCCCACAAGACGACTTCTGCTTCCTTGGCAAGTTTTTGTGCACTTAACGCCGAGATTCTTTTCTTTATTTGAATTCGAATACATCGCTCGTCTGATGCATTGACTATTATTCCGGACGTACGCTTCTCTTTGTTCTCTATTCTTCTGTACTACGAAAGCGACGAACGATATTTTACACAGTAGAATGAATGCGATTTACAATTTTGCGGATCTCACGCAGAGATTTGCCCATTTGGTAATACAAAATGACAATCTTTCTCACCGCCACAGGCGTCTGACCTTTTTCTCGTTCCATGTTTATCCACGAAAGCTTACTTGAATGTAATGCTTTCCTTCATGCATTGAACAAAGGTACGCGTGGTTCAGAATGCGTGAGCCTGACATGGTACGCCTGGTAGACCCATGGGGGGGGGGGATGTATTTATGCAGTGTACCACTTTCACTGTGGCGTGCAATCTGCAGTTGTT
This sequence comes from Clitarchus hookeri, assembly GCA_002778355.1. Lineage (NCBI taxonomy): Eukaryota > Metazoa > Arthropoda > Insecta > Phasmatodea > Phasmatidae > Clitarchus > Clitarchus hookeri. Next base: position 25,484 of record NQII01003792.1, on the reverse strand, counting down.
TTAGTGTTTTCCAATGTATGTAGTTATAGCCATATAAATTATGCGTATCTTTATAGACCCTAAAAGTTGGATATGTAATGCATTAAATAAACTGGGTTAGCAGTATTTTAAATTCAAAGGGAATGTTCATTTCCAATCTAATGTCAGTTCGTACTAAGTGTACCACTTTCACTCCGAGTTAATGTAGTTCCGTGTGAGAGAACCGCGGGCACTGCATAATCCTTACCGCATATTTTTTATTGTGAATTCAGCTTAACGCGTCTTTCTTTAATGCCAAATATAACTAGGGTATTCAAAATACTATTAATTGAAATTCTAACGTGAAGTCTTGGTGGTAAACTGTGAAGTTTCCTATAGCTAAGACTGGCGAAATGGTGTGATGAGCGAACGGTAATTTTTTTTCTAGATGGCCAGCTTGCCAAGTGAAGCGGACCGAAGCTCGCCAAGTGTAAATGGTCCTAATTCGTGAAGTGGGTTAGATCTTCACCGTTACCCGGTACAAACAAGCTTGCATGTGTCCGCTATTACTGCAGACAGTTCCAGATCTACATAGACTGCTTTAAATGTGTCTTTTAACGAGAGCTAGTCATCTTTAGCAGTAGTGTTCTTTTACGTGAATACGTTTTTAAAATTATACCAGCACATGGGGTACCAGGACGTAAACGGCGGCGTAACGTCTTCAGGGTGATGCATTCCGACCCTATGACTTCGTGGCTAATAACACGCTTGAAAAAAATATCTCGTTCGATCGGATCTGAGATACGATGCGAGTTGCGGGTGGGAGCCCGCGGCGACTGGTTGCAATTTTGGACTTGGGCAAAAATTTCCTGGCAGTGATCTCTGGACCGCGATGTGCTAGCGCGCAGATTGTGGCGCCAAAATAAGGATCTTGTCTAGATCTGTATGTTTAAGTCATAAAAACAAAGTATCGATTTTTTGCAATTAATGAACTTGTTGCTACTTCTAATTCTGTTATTGCTATTTCTCCTAATCCAGTTTTGTATTCTCGACGTAGGCTTAAGTTTGAGCTAGGAGATGCGATTTGGATTTTTAGGAAGTTGGTTGGTACGAATGGTGATGTTCGTATATTAGGTCGTGTACAGTATGTGTATTTTGCTTAATAAATTGTAAGGGGTAATAAGTATTTTATTTGCATACCCCAGATCCCTTTAACACGTTCGAAAACAGGCTTGACCTTGAACGTCAGTTGCAAGANTATTTTATTTGCATACCCCAGATCCCTTTAACACGTTCGAAAACAGGCTTGACCTTGAACGTCAGTTGCAAGATGGAACGTGCAGCACTGCTCCCGGAAGTTCTTATCAGTTCTCCCGGAAGTCCTTCCTTCGATAATTTAACCTTGCTTTTANACGTGCAGCACTGCTCCCGGAAGTTCTTATCAGTTCTCCCGGAAGTCCTTCCTTCGATAATTTAACCTTGCTTTTATGGGTTCCCAGTTGCGGCTAGCGCCTAGTAATATTACTCACAAACGCAGATGTAGTCACGTAAAACCCATGGCTGTCCCTAACATAGCCACATCCCAATTTTTGCGCGTGTCAGCAAATCTATTTTTATGGCGATTCTTCAGGATTTTGTCATATGACCATTTGCTATTTAGGCAGGCAATACAAGCTGACGTCGGGTGGCGATAAGTGATGGGTTCAAACGCTGTAGTTTACGCACAAAAAGAACAGGTTGACACCATGCAGCCTTTCCCCGGAATTCGAACCCAGGACTGTCACGCCGTAGGGGCAGCGTTGGTTTAGTGGTCAGATTACTCGCCTCCCACCTAGACGAGCCGTGTTCGATTCCCGGCGGGGTCGCTTCTGAATTTTTGCACGTGGGAATCGTGCCGGACGATGCTGCTGGCCAGCGGGTTTCCTCGGGGATCTCCCGTTTCCCCCGCTCTTTCATTCCGGCTCTGCTTCATACCTCGCTTCACTCTCATCTGTTCTCAAGATCTCGATGATCAGAGCCACCCAAATCTCTCTTCTGTCGCGCCTTGAGCAATTTTCCCAAATCAAAAACGCAACGGAGGTTGGCGTGAATTATAAATATGACAAAATATTCACAAATTAAGTTTAATTATATATTAATATGCCTGGGTACGCTTCTGTTACTTTAATAATTTCCAGTCAATTCTGATAGCTGCATTGTTAGAGAATTTTTTTTAACGAACGTTTAAAGAAACTCCTTGTGTGTAACTGCCGATTTACGTTAAACGCTCATCGACATGTTCAGGTATGTCTGCAGTAATGTGTCTAGCGGATGATGAAAAGTATTTTTTGTCTTTTTATCCTGTTAGTGATATTTTGATTGGTGTCACTGGAGCTGGTTTACTTTTCCCTTCATACACTAAGTAAGTGCTGTAGCATGTTTGTTTGAACAAGTGTACAGTTACTCTACGGCAGTATTAACTAAGCACGCGTGGCTGTGGAAGAATATTCAAACTACAGCGGTCACAAACGGGCCATTATCTGCCCACAGGCTTTGTTAACCCGCTTTTTATAGTTATTCCATGTATTTGCGAATTCTCATTACATATTACGGACATATCCCTATGTTCCACGTTAATGTTGGAAAACACATTTTCTAGTTATCGGACCAGTATCTTGGTTCTACGTAGTTGTCTTCGGTAAATTTTGTTCATATGCAAAATTAAATGATGAAAACAAAACCAATAACACGGTCATTCCAATTTAATTTAACTGGTTTGAATTTAAGTGGTTGCTGTACCATTTACATTAAAAAAAAATGAAATATATTTGATTTTTACTGAATAACGACACATTTGGAATATTTTTGTTTTTTTGGTTGCTTGATATATGTAGGAATCAGATATATTTATTCCACATTATTGTAAATGGTGCTGCAACCACGCATTCATAAATGAAGACGATGTTCCATAAAAGAAATTGGTGATTTCGAGGAAAATAATGTAATTTAGAAGTATTTATAATTTATACCTTTCACGTTTGTCAGGGAAACCCAACAGGATACCTGGAATAGTCAGGGAATTTGTCATAGGAATACTGCTAGCCACCTTAGGTTTGTTCGCGTGTATTTAAAAATGTTTTATCATATTTTTACAGTATGTCCTGCTAAGCTTTTAGTAGATGTCAGAACATTTTACAAATTGATTTTCCATTGAAAATAAGTTTATAAAAAAATTTGGAGCTGCCTAATTTTTATACTAGAAATTTCTTATACCTTGTGGGAAAGAAATTTTAANAAGTTTATAAAAAAATTTGGAGCTGCCTAATTTTTATACTAGAAATTTCTTATACCTTGTGGGAAAGAAATTTTAAATAGTCTTCTGTCTTTTTCTGGTACCAGAGGGAACTAGTTGCTGCATCGTATTGAAACGTGGTTTTTTGGCATAACTAAGAAGTTTGGTGCAAAAAAAAAGAGAAGGAAATGACTCTTGGAGCCACGTTTTTGATCTGGCCTTATCTGTGGGTCAGCTTCATTCCCATTGTTTACTGAGAGACTAAAAATCGGAGCTGCTTCATTCTTGCACCAAAAATATCATAAAAAATTTTTATATGCCATTACTGAAATCTGAGTTTCGACCAAACGTGTAGCCAATCTTCAATCCGGCCATAGTTTGCTTTGCCTTTGGCGACAGCTTGGGCCAATCAGGAAGCGCTCCCTTCTCAGCTCAGTTTATGTAGTAGACCGCAGTTCCGAAAATGGAGAAAGCGGAAAGTCAAGGCTTCCCACAGCAAAGTGTTACAAGGGTATAACGTGGGTCAATCATGTTGGCGGACGTGCGTAATCTTGCTATAGTGACGTCTAAATCGTGCTGCGACGGTTCTAGGTCTTTAGAGTCAAGTTTTCCGTGGAAGACACACCGAGCGAGGTGACAACTAGTGGGCTTACATCCGGGAGGGACCCGGGTTTGATTCACAATCCGGCCATCCCGACTTCGATTTTGCAGGGCATTCCGAAATCACTCCAGGTGAATGCTGGGCTAGTTCCTTAATACAGGCCGTGCCTGATTCCTTCCAAATTTCTTTAATCTATCGAGGGAAGAATTCACGTTCAATGACACGATTACGTGCCAGGGCGCCGGGCCGCCAGCTTGTTGGCGGACGCCAAACCGAACTCAAATTTTTTTTTTGGTGTGGTTTGAAATATACCATTTTAAATTTAAATATTTTTTAATTCCGAAATGTTGGGTAGGCTTATATGAAAATCAGCGCAATAATTCGTAGCACAAACATTCAACTATAGCTGCAACTGTGAGACACCCCCTTTTTCTCTTTACCACAGATTCCCTGCTCCATTAACAGTATGAACCCGCTCAACGTGTCATCCTGTACTCGCCTAGGTCTGGCATGCACAAAGCACGCATTCAAGGCACTATTAGTCCTAGTATTTGCTGCGTTAAGTTGTAAAACACTATTAACTGACAGCGATTAGTGTTTCAAAATACAAAAATTAGTGTATTAGTTACCTAATATGTCGGTCATAAAAAAGTATTCAGGGCCTTTTATCGGAAAAGGATAGCACTGCGACCCTGGTATGTCACACTGAACACATGACTAATTATTTCATTTGAAGAACCACGAATAAGAGAATATTTTGGTATTCGTCCGAAAAGACAATTTGACAGAAGCCCTAACAGACACCTTGTTAACTCATGAAAGAAGTTAAAGCATCATTGCGTAATATGCGTGGTCAAGGACATGGCAATAGGGCGAATATGAGAAGCGTCTAGAGCATATTACTTATCAAGAACCCTCACGCATTTTTCGCATCATGTAGTGCCTAATCTCGTATCATGGTGGTTACTGACGGCACTCTATCTTGCAATGAAGCTGTCGCTTTTTTTAAAGTATAGTGCAAGAAGTGTACAGTAGTTTTTCTGCCTCTACTCACTGATGGTCTGCACTAAAGGAACACTAACATATTGTTTAACCGTGAAATACCTTTGTGAAACTAATAGGAAAATCGTGCTGGTACATTTTACGACGCTTTGTATGAGCTGTCAGTAAATCCAAGAACTGATTCATTTGGAGATTACACTGCATTAAGTTTGGACAGAAAGTTGGAAAGTTTCGAGTTTGTATTTTGTGTAACTGCGTGGCACACAATTCTCTTCAGGTTCAACATGTTTAGCAAAGTCTTGCAAAGAGAAGACATAGACATTTCAAATGCCGTTGAACTCATTGCAAAATAATTTTTTTTNTGTTTAGCAAAGTCTTGCAAAGAGAAGACATAGACATTTCAAATGCCGTTGAACTCATTGCAAAATAATTTTTTTTGAACTTGTGCTATTGTGAAAAGGTTTAAAGATATGATAGTTGACGCAGAGGAAATAGCTAACACCCTTGATGCTGAGTCAGAGTTTCCAGTAGCGGAAATTACCAATGTGATCCCAGAAAAATAAAGTGTTAATTTTAACTTGAATCATATTATGAATCTGTTAATGTGGACCAGAAGAAGACATTCAAAAGCAGCTCCTTTTTCTATGTGTTGGACCATGCTGTCAAGTCGCTGAACAAACGATTCATCCGCAACTGCAAAAACAGTATGGCATATGGGTTTCTGTGTAACGGTAAATTTCAGTAAAAATATGGAATCCTCTCCAAGTGCACAGAATTGCAGTTGGCACTACCTGACGGCCGTGGTGCACAGATTAGTCTAGAACTTGTAGTGCTTCTTCTTTTATTACAAGAAGCTGATAAAAGTTTACCTGGTCCACTGGAAATATTAAATATATTACTACCAACAGGTTTTGTCAGAACTTCTCAAAGGTAACCATGGTGTCCCGAATCATATTCACACTTCCCGTGACTCACTTCCGGGGAAAGGAGCATCTCTAAGTTAAAACTTGAGAACTACTTAAGATTCACAATGATCCACAATGTCACACGAAAGTTCAGTGGGACTGGCAATGACTTCAAAGGAATGTGATGTTCTTGCAGAGATGACAGTGTCGATCATTAAAGACTGCACACAAGAAGATCCACAAAGTGCACTTTTGAATTTTGTGTATAAATAATGGAGGTTCTTGTCAGTTTGTTTATTAATAGTGAAACTTTCAATCACGAAGTGTAAAATCTGTCTCTCGAATTTAATTTTAAATATTATCTCCCCAGTGTACGGTTTTTCTTATTATCCCTCTATTATGTAATTTGAAAACTTACAAATCTGTGCATCGGAGGTAAAGGACACTATGTAGGTAAATATTATAAAACAGAAGTTTTGACATAGTTTATTAATTTTCACGCTTTAAGGGGTGCAGAACATCCTACACGAAATAATTAGCGTTCTAGCCAGTAGGAAAGCGCACTGTGTGCCGACATGGTATCGAGGCAAAGTCCACTCCTGTAAAGTTCCATATTTGTGAAGTAGCGCCTTTACCCTCGATGCACAGAAATGTAAAAAAAAATAAAATCTAGTAAAACAGATTTCAAACACTCTTAGCAGTANTGTTTAGCAAAGTCTTGCAAAGAGAAGACATAGACATTTCAAATGCCGTTGAACTCATTGCAAAATAATTTTTTTTTTAACTTGTGCTATTGTGAAAAGGTTTAAAGATATGATAGTTGACGCAGAGGAAATAGCTAACACCCTTAATGCTGAGTCAGAGTTTCCAGTAGCGGAAATTACCAATGTGATCCCAGAAAAATAAAGTGTTAATTTTAACTTGAATCATATTATGAATCTGTTAATGTGGACCAGAAAAAGGCATTCAAAAGCAGCTCCTTTTACTATGTGTTGGACCATGCTGTCAAGTCGCTGAACAAACGATTCATCCGCAACTGCAAAAACAGTATGGCATATGGGTTTCTGTGTAACGGTAAATTTCAGTAAAAATATGGAATCCTCTCCAAGTGCACAGAATTGCAGTTGGCACTACCTGACGGCCGTGGTGCACAGATTAGTCTAGAACTTGTAGTGCTTCTTCTTTTATTACAAGAAGCTGATAAAAGTTTACCTGGTCCACTGGAAATATTAAATATATTACTACCAACAGGTTTTGTCAGAACTTCTCAAAGGTAACCATGGTGTCCCGAATCATATTCACACTTCCCGTGACTCACTTCCGGGGAAAGGAGCATCTCTAAGTTAAAACTTGAGAACTACTTAAGATTCACAATGTCACACGAAAGTTCAGTGGGACTGGCAATAACTTCAAAGGAATGTGATGTTCTTGCAGAGATGACAGTGTCGATCATTAAAGACTGCACACAAGAAGATCCACAAAGTGCACTTTTGAATTTTGTGTATAAATAATGGAGGTTCTTGTAAGTTTGTTTATTAATAGTGAAACTTTCAATCACGAAGTGTAAAATCTGTCTCTTGAATTTAATTTTAAATATTATCTCCCCAGTGTACGGTTTTTCTAATTATCCCTCTATTATGTAATTTGAAAACTTNTGAATTTAATTTTAAATATTATCTCCCCAGTGTACGGTTTTTCTAATTATCCCTCTATTATGTAATTTGAAAACTTACAAATCTGTGCATCGGAGGTAAAGGACACTATGTAGGTAAATATTATAAAACAGAAGTTTTGACATAGTTTATTAATTTTCACGCTTTAAGGGGTGCAGAACATCCTACACGAAATAATTAGCGTTCTAGCCAGTAGGAAAGCGCACTGTGTGCCGACATGGTATCGAGGCAAAGTCCACTCCTNCACGAAATAATTAGCGTTCTAGCCAGTAGGAAAGCGCACTGTGTGCCGACATGGTATCGAGGCAAAGTCCACTCCTCTAAAGTTCCATATTTGTGAAGTAGCACCTTTACCCTCGATGCACAGAAATGTAAAAAAAAATAAAATCTAGTAAAACAGATTTCAAACACTCTTAGCAGTANGCCTTTACCCTCGATGCACAGAAATGTAAAAAAAAATAAAATCTAGTAAAACAGATTTCAAACACTCTTAGCAGTAAAATGCCAAGCTATTTAATGACGAGAGTATATTTTAAAAGTATTTTGTTAAAACATATGCACAATTAAAAAGAAGCTACTTTGGGAACATCTTTCCACTTATATGGCAAAAAAATTGTGTATTTTTTTCCAAGAATTCTTTGGAAAATAGTCGGCAGCATTATTTTTAACACTAAAAGTACATTAGAGGAAATCTTACAAAACATTACCGTGAAATGTGTAAAATTTATTTTAAATTTTAATAAGCAAGTACTGTAGGATGCAAGTTCACTACAAACATTGTGCTACAGAAACGATTTTGTATGTTTCTTATAACAATGTGTTATGTTTTAATCTTTCAGAAGTGTGGTTACAAGAAAATCTTTGGCAACTAGTATCCAAAGAAATGTTAGTAAAACATCCAAAAAATGTTTGATATGTACGTACATCGGTGAAACATCCATCGGTTATTGGTCCTGGAGGACGAGGAGAGATGTAAAGTGTAAGGAAGTAAGGAGGAGCCAGAAAGCAATTTGCACCAGCAGAAAGCAATTTACCTTGGGCCGTTCCTGTGCATGACAAGTTTGAGAGGGACGAAATTGTGTGTGATGTGAAGAAAGGACGGTGCTGCAGGAAGAGAACATCGGACGTAGGAAGTGTGAAGGCTGTGTTGCACACATACTAATGTTCCCCCGGGAAGTCACGGCAAGCTGTCTGAGTCAGGTGTCTTGTTAATAAAGTGTCTATCACATTTTAAAGTAAGCAAATTTGAGGCCCTACATCCCCACATTACTTCACGCTATGAGTGAAGACGACCTATATAGGCGTGTCGAATTTTGTGTGAGTTGTGAACACGTGCAACGACAACGAATACTTCACTGACGTGATTGTTGGGTCCAATGAGGCAACCTTTACATTTGATGGAACTGCCAACCGCCACGACAGTGTGTAGTTGGGTCGATTAAAATCACCATATTATGGTAGAGCAAGCAGTTAATCTTCCTGGGTTGACCGTGTGGTGCGGTACGTCTACCAGAGACTTGTGGGGCCTTTCTTCTTTGACGGAATGGTGAGAGGTGAAAGTTATCATACTATGTCACAGAAAAACATCGTACCAGCTGTTCACCAACTCTGCCCAGATAACAATTGGTTTTTTTTTCCAGCGGGGCGGTGCACCGGCACATTACCATCGAAACGCACGGACACTCCTGAATGAAACACATGTTGGGAGGTGGATTGATTAGCGAGGAAGTGCTNACATTACCATCGAAACGCACGGACACTCCTGAATGAAACACATGTTGGGAGGTGGATTGATTAGCGAGGAAGTGCTGAGTACCCACTAGGGTGGAGCGAAATTTTTTTTTTTCCTTTTACGGTTATGTAATAGTGAAAAGTAGGTGCCTTTTAGGCTTAAATTAATTCATGCAAAATATTACTTGAATTAACTAAGAGTAGTTGCCTCCGCAAAGTCATTGCATATTTGAAAAAAGTGGATTTTTGTCTTAAGTTTGACGCCATGTAAATATGTGAAATTTTAATACATACACCTATTTTATTTTATTGATATGTTGCAACAACAGCTATTTTCGACACAATACAAAAAAAAAGCCTAATTCTAAGTTATTTACTTCAAATAAACGGAGTGGGGAAGCGCGCGGAGAGACAATTTGACGTCACACGTGTCGTCGCGTCAGTGTGCTATTGTTTGTCGAAGTGAACGGCCGCGCGCCCAGTTACTTAATACATTTGCGCCATTTTGTTGTGTATGAAACATGGAAAGAACTCGGAGTGCATTCAAATGTCCTCTTTTTGGAGATACTCGGGAGATTAAATTGAACGTTCTTCCTACTTATGAAGATGTAATGAAGTACTACGAATGGACGAGACATCAACTAAAATTACAACTGGAAACTGCAAAAGAGCCCACATTTTCAGAAATAGCAGATATTGTGACATCAAGGATTATAAATATATGGCAAACTGCATCTATTCCAACAGTTACAAGCACAAGAGTCGTACAGATGTTGAAAGCATACCATCTAAAGTGCAAAAATCTACTTAAGTCTATCAAGAGACTCTCCCCGGAAGAATTAAAAAGTTTTCGTCAAAACAGTAAGATACTTTTTGATATTGCAGCTTGCAAGTGCAAGAAATTCGCTCAATGTACCTGTACGAAGGATAGAAAGGTCCCTAAACAAGAACAAACCTTTATAACTGATCAGCGGACCTCTCGAAATATGGTAATAGGTGGAATCGACGTAACTGTTACGAAAAAAATGCAAAAGACCTTAACGAGAAGACAGAAACGAGAGAACCGCCCAAGCACATCATTGACTACTAGTTCTACGTCAGCTATTTTAGAACTTAGTACTTCTCCAGTATCGTCGGCGTCCGAAAGGCGTAGCAGTACAGACAGCACCATAAACGTAGGCGTTCCTGAAAAGAAAAGGAAAAAGTCCTCATGCGTGGACTTTCCTACGTTATCCAAAACTTGCGACAGGTATGGAGTGTCAGATAGGGCAGCAGCAGCGATTGCGTCATCACTTTTGTTTGACATTGGGTCAGATGTTGAGGTCATTGACAGACATAAGCTACGAAGAGAGAGAACTAAAACTCGACAAAAGTTATTGGAAGAGGTCACCGTTCCAGAAGTTTCTGCTTTGTACTTTGATGGAAGAAAAGACAAAACTGTGAAAATTATCCAAAAAGGTGGTAAATGCTACAGGAGTATGACTGTTGAGGAGCACATCTCACTAATTCAAGAGCCAGGATCTATTTACTTGGGGTACGTAGTACCTCACGTTGGTTCCGCTAAAGGAATAGAAAATGCCATAACCGAGTTTCTATCAGAAGAAGGCATTGCCGAACATCATCTTATGGCCATCGGTTGTGACGGAACGAATGTAAATACTGGAAAGTATGGCGGTATTATAAGACTGCTTGAAAAAAGGCTACAAAAACCACTACAGTGGATAATTTGTTTACTACATTTGAACGAACTGCCTCTAAGGCACTTGTTTCTCCATCTTGACGGGTGTACTTCGGGACCTAAGTCTTACAGTGGAACATTGGGTAAAGCGCTCGAAACTTGTGAACAATTGCCTATTAAAAAATTTCAACGCATCGAAGGAGAAATGCTTCCAGGAATGGCCCAAGATTTGAGTACAGATCAACAGTACTTGCACAAGATTGTGACAGCTGTACTATCAGGTGATTTCCCTGAAGATCTGGCGAATAAATCTCCAGGCAAAATGTCACATGCCCGTTGGCTTACACGTGCCAACAGAATACTCCGTCTGTATGTGGCAACAGCGACGCCATCGGAAAATTTGATAACTTTAGCTACATTTGTAGTAAAAGTTTATGCTCCATCTTGGTTCCTTATTAAGAATAAACCATCGTGCAAAGATGGTACGCGACATCTTTTCTACATTATTTTAGCCTCCAGATACCTGCCAGAAGACCTGAAAAAGGTAATCGATCCTGTCATTCAACGTAATGGCTATTTTGCACATCCAGAGAGTATTCTACTTGCAATGATTACCGACGAAAAGAAACACATTCGTGAACTGGCAGCCTGTCGCATATTAAAGACACGCAGTATGCCTCAGCCTTCCACACCAAGATTGTTTGAAGTGCCGTCTATAAATTTCAATGCATCAACATATATTGATCTGATAAATTGGCAGGAAATACTAACTGAACCTCCGATTATGAAAATCTTCTCTGACCAAGAAATTCAATATTTCGTACAATCTGGTGGTGAGGGTGAACTGATGTTACGACTTCCGTGCCATACTCAAGCTGTTGAACGGGCTGTGAAGATGACGACAGAAGCTGCCACTGCTCAATGTACTAAAAAAACACGACTAGGGGCCATAAAAGCCAAATTGGAATCGCGAAAGAAAATGCCTAAATTTGAGACAAAGAGAGATTTTCGAGCAAATTGACAATTAAAAAAAAATAATTACCTTGTATTTTTTTTTTGTACTTTCTATTAAAGTTTATTAATAAATGTCTGAATTTTATATTGCACATAATTTATACCCGTTTACCATTAATATAAGCTGAATATTGTGCCACTAAAAATACTGAGATTTTTCAATAAAATCTAAAATTTTGAGGCTAGTGCGGAGGCAGAAGATGTTAACCGAATTAATTAAAAAATAACACTTATTTTACCATTAGTATAAGGCACCGATCCCCCCCTATTACAATTGTAAATAAGAAAAAAAAAATTACATACTCTCGTGCTCCACCCTAGTACCCACCCAGATCTCCAAATTTAACGCCGTTAGATTTGTTATCTGTAGGGAACCCTGAATAACACTGTGCACGCCATAAAGCCACGGACACTGGATGCCGTGAGAGATGCGACTGTGACTTACTTTGTTCTACAGTGTTGAGACGATGTCTTGCTGCTGATTGCGGACAACTTGGACATTTTTAACTGTTACAAACATTTGCACACTCCCTACTTTGTCTTTATAGCGTCAAATACAAGCAGTCCCATCATATTGTCGTTAAGTTTCTCTGTTACTCCAGTTCGAAGAGTGCAAACATTACTTGGGACATTCAGTATGCGTGGTCATGATTGGTTCCTCGTCGCTGTAGAAGCACTGCTTGGGTATTTTAAAATTTTAAATTCCAGCCTTCTTACACTCCGCGAAGGTACGGAAAATGTCGTGGAAATTTTCTGTAAATATACGGAATCGCAGTCCGTAACGACGAAAGACTGAGACGAGCTCCGTAAATACAAAGTAGGAACGTTCCGTTTCTCAGCTTCCGGTTTCAGGAACAACAGTGCCGAGTATACACGAAGCTTTCTTTGTTATTGTAATCAGAAAATTATAGTTTCTGCGGCACTTAGGTTTTCCTCGCCACTTGGGCCTATTTCTTCAAACATCAAAAAGTAGCACCAGGCATCTGTAACAATTAGTAACTCTTAAAACAACACAAATTATTAGAAACTAAAAAAAAAAATTTGCTTTTGCAGAGTCCCAGACTCTTTAAATTTTGGTGGGACCGCGGTGACTGAGCCTACTCGTCTCCCACCAAGGCGAACCGGGTTCAATCCCTGGCCGGGTCACAGGATTTTCGCATGTGGAAATTGTGCCGAACGATTTCTCGGGGCTCTCCCGTTTTCCCCGCCCCTTCATCCCGACGCTGCTCAATACTCACCTCAAACACCCTCATTGGCTCTCAAGACCTCGCTGTTAAGAGCCGCCCAAATCTCTTCTCTTCACTTCACTAAAATTTTGTTTCGGGTTCTAATCTCGCGCCAGTATAAAATATTCTAACCTTTTCAAAATTATACTTAAAACTGAATGTCACAGTGGATTAGCAGTGTTTCACTTAAGAGGGTTACCTGGTAGAATATTTTAAACACCTCGATGTCACGTTTGGCCTTAAGGAAGCATTACGATGGCGATGGAAAATAGCCTAAACAAGCTTCGCGTGTGTTCTATTTCTTCAGGATTTTGAGCATTGACTAAAGGATTTTAATACAGTAATCTGTTGAGGAAGGGTACAGCATTGCCGCTATAGTTTAAAACACTGTTTTACATAGGAATAAATAAATATCGTGNCTTTTCAAAATTATACTTAAAACTGAATGTCACAGTGGATTAGCAGTGTTTCACTTAAGAGGGTTACCTGGTAGAACATTTTAAACACCTCGATGTCACGTTTGGCCTTAAGGAAGCATTACGATGGCGATGGAAAATAGCCTAAACAAGCTTCGCGTGTGTTCTATTTCTTCAGGATTTTGAGCATTGACTAAAGGATTTTAATACAGTCATCTGTTGAGGAAGGGTACAGCATTGCCGCTATAGTTTAAAACACTGTTTTACATAGGAATAAATAAATATCGTGAACAAAGTGCTACTTACAGGTATTTTTACTGACTTTGACACTTTTCAATGACATTTGTGTTTCAAATTCCGCGCCTTAATGGAGAAACATAAAATTAATCTTTATACAACTAGCAGCGTTAATAAGGCGGTAATTGTCGAAATATTTAACCGTAAATTCAAAAAATGACTTAGAAATCCTTTATAACTTAAGCATTTATAACTGGCTAGCAATATTACCTAAACTCATATCTGCATATAACCATAAAGTTCACCGCACTACTGGCATGTAATAGACAGTTCACTACTGCAAACTACTTAAGAATGAGGAAAACTGGACAAGCATAAATTGAAAGCGGGCGTCGGGGATTATGTGTGTATATCTCGAGTTAATTTGAGAAAGGCTTTGTGCCACGCTGGACGAATTAAATATTTAAGGTGATAAAAATCCGCCATTATCAACCCAGGATGTATTACTGGAAGATATGAATTCTTAGCCGATTCGCGGCAGTCTATATGCCAATAAAATCCGAATTACAAAATATCCTAATACGTATCTCATAGAAAAAGTTATTAAGAGAAAATATAATAACATGTTAGTCCGTTGACCCCCTACAGGATGAGAAATGTAAGCAATTGACCACCGGCGTCGAGCATGGCCGACATAGGTTATGCATACAAGTAGACACGGTGACTTGAGTTTATTTCGCATCCTCGGAGACTTTGCTTCGTAACAAAAACGGAATACGGCTGGAACAACGAAGATGACTTTTTGTTGATGGCAGAAATGGAGCGCATGTTTGGCGACGTATTGGCTGCGCGAGAGGCGGGATGCAGCATCCCCCCCGTCGACAGCCGACACCAGCAGCGTCATCCCTGTGGGCGGCTGTGACATGGTGCGAGCTCCGTCACCATCGTCTTCTACAAGAAGCCGCTCGCCTATAATGCGAACGGCCTACCATCCTCCAGAGCCAACTTCGCCAAGTCGCCGGGGGACTCTGCCACCGGACGCCAACGTCACTCGTTACAATTACTCCGAGTCTCCCACATTCGCTTTATTTAGGCGGCGCTCAACCGCTCGAATATAGTGATGTGGACGAAGAGGAAAATCAACAAGCGATGTCAATGGCAGAGTGGGTAGCTGCTCTACCAACGTCGCCACCCTCTCCTCTCTTCAGCGCGGAGACGAGCATCCAACAGAAGCTGGATGATATCGATCGCAGATTGAGTCAAAAACGACAGCTTCTAGAAGCAGTGTTGACAAACCAACATCTGCTTCTAGACGGCTTTTCGGAGGTGAAGCGTTCTACGAACGATATTCGCCAAGATCAGATGTATACTAGTTTCCGCATTAGAGGGATCGAAAACAACCTTAACATTTGCTGTAGCCAATTGTAGACATTTTTAACAGCAACATGTAGGAAAAGTGATTGGTTTGAAAAGTGGGCGTGTTTTAAAAAAAAGTGTGCTTTATAAAATGTGTGTTAATTTTTTTAAATAAATTTATATATATATATATATATATATATATATATATATTTAATTAAATCTTTTTGCAAGATATTTTTTTTGAGGGAGAAAATCGTCGACTCCGTGTACAGTAAGTACTGCCACCATTTCTGATTTTTTACCATTGCGAATTTTTTGTTTTTGTCATGCATGCTAGATTACAAAATCGCGTTCAATAATTTGTTTTTCATTTGTCTGTTTAAAAAAATAGGCACATGCAAGAGAAATTGTTTTCTTTAACTTAAATGCTTTCAAATAGTTTCGATTTCCTCGTAATTGCAAATTACTGACACTTTTAATTTGTATTAGAAACCACTTGGAGTGACTTTTTTTTTTCATTTCCAAACGCAAACCCCAAAATATATTGATAATTATAACACAAATACATATAAGTAAGAATATTATTTTCATTAAACTGATAAAAAATATTTCTAATCAAGACCTAACGAAACTATAGATACTGTTGCTGTAAAAAGAATATATATACATTTTTAAGAAAAAAACTTAAAATTTTTTTTACCTATGACTATAACAATAAAAATCTTAGAGGACTGGAATTTATATATATAAACTTGCATACTTACACTAAAACACACACACACACACACACATATATATATATATAAATACTTAAACAGAAAAAAAAAGTTTACCTATGACTATATGAAAAAAATTCTTATTGCTGGTATATGTCTCTGATAGTTACTTCATTTAAACCCTTTTCTCCAACAAATGTCCTAATAGCTCACTTGGCTAGGGTGTGAACCATGTTGGTGACTACAAGGTCTGGCAGTTCAATCCCACACCCCTCCACGGGATTTTTTGAGCTCTGCGAAAAAATAAATAACAGCGCTCCTGGTTATCGCTCAAAGACTTAAAACTACATCGCCTCCTAGGAGGCGATGCAGGAACCACTGCAAACAAACAAGATGAGGGACACACCAGCGCCCCTAGCAGGCGATGAATGAACTGCAAACAAGATTGCGGACACAGACCAGCGCCCCTAGCAGGCGGCGAGGGAACTACATAGACGGCGGGCGAAGAAGGCGACAAGAGACGAGAGAGAGAGAGAGAGAGAGATGGAATGACAGCCAAGATGTAATGAGAGCATGAAAAACCAACACAGAATGATAGAACATGAAAAAACAAGATGGAATGGTAAAGTATAAAGTACAAAAACAAAATGGTGGATGGAAACATGATGACCAACGGAAACAAGATAGTCGACGGAAACAATATGGCAGCCAGTAAGAAGATGGCGGTGGAGCCTCAGCCCCCAGCCCTTGTCCCCAAAACCCCATTTTCTATCTACTGTTAATGTATTTCCCAACAAACAATCAAAGAGCGTGAAAAATACAATACAATCTTAATTAAAGCACCAAAATGACTAGAACAATTACAAAAAAAGATTACAAATTTTAAAATAGATTAGCAGGCGCTCGTAAGGAGCCTAACCAGAGCTGCTGTACAGTAAAACTTTAAAAACAATAAAATCACAAAAATGAATGGCAGGCTCTCGAAAAAAGCCAATCAAAGCTGTCGTTTAATAAAAATTGTTAAGACACGTACTAAAATGTTTTGACATGAATAAGAAAAAACCAAGTGGTACTTTGAAGGAGCCTAGAAAACCACTTGAAAAAAAAACGTTATGTGCGGACACTACAATCCCAGAGTAAATTAAAAAACCTAATTAAAATGTTTCAATTACAAATAATTCATGTGAGTATTGAAAAGTACATTAAAATTAAAACCGTATCAGGCGGGTCACCAACAGCCTTATTGAACAATTACAAAACACGACAGACGTGCTGTCCCTATTCAACCAACACGTCGACTACTAACACAGTAATGGGCTAACCATGGTGAATGAACATTAAACACACACAACATTACAACACTAAAAATCATTTTAGGGACCACAACCGTAATCGAAAGCAAGTTTATCAATACCAAAAATTTTGAAAGGTGAACCGAAAAGGAATTTAGAATGCAAAATGTACATGGAAATGCTACTCTATACCACACGTTATCTAGCCCAAAATATTACATTAAAATACACTGGCAAAGGCTAACAGAAAAATCTAAACATGGTCCACCCGCAGGTTAAGACCTCAAAGACCATCGATAACTAACGCGTGATTATTAAGACATGCCAGAAGCTAATGAAGTCGGGAATGCGGCAGAGAAAACAGAAACACAATCCTAAATAACTTCGCCATAGGGGCAACAGTGTCACAGCACGCATGCGCGGGGGAGGGGGACAACAACGAGGAGGTAGAGAAGAAGGAAAACTGGAACCGAAACCAAAATGCGAGCGGAGTGATGACCACGAAAACTAAACAAAGCAAGGAGCGCACCGCCGTGAACCTTGCTACAACAAGAGTTCCTTCCACCTCGCTGTTCATGCTTGATATGGACTAAGTCGGGTGGCTTGGCAAAGTGACACTGGTTCAGAGGTTATCCTCGACCTGGCTGATGATGATCGAAGTCGGAAGGGATGTTGAATTGAGTGATGGAATCCCTACTGTTGGCTGGTGGTCGGCTAAACTCTGGGAATGCAAGGTGTCATAGTCCAAGTTTCCCTGTAACTGATTTCCTCTGTTGCCTATCTCCGTGACTAGCCGTATGGTGAAGAAATAATTCTCAACTAAGACTAATCACTTTACTGAATATACAATAAACACAAGACTATGACAAAAATGGAAACAGAAGTGCGATTTGTTTAGTGGAGGTGACAATATTCATGGTGTATTATTATTTGGCATTGATGAGAGAACCTCAGTTTTGATAAACATTCCGAGCTAGACTGAAATGATTATAAAACTGACTTTCCTGGAGGAAGGATAATGTTAAGTTCAGAGAATCTGTACGGCCTGGCAATGGACAGTGTTTTCTTGGGGTAGCCAAGTAACTTAATTATATCTGCACGAGCTAAAGTTGAATGGCTAAAGAATTAAATCAGTACTCCCACTATTCAAAATTNAGTAACTTAATTATATCTGCACGAGCTAAAGTTGAATGGCTAAAGAATTAAATCAGTACTCCCACTATTCAAAATTTGGTATTGGTTCTATTATATAAGGNTAAAGAATTAAATCAGTACTCCCACTATTCAAAATTGGGTATTGGTTCTATTATATAAGGAGGAGGGGGGGGGGTGCAGGCAGGCCTGACTTCTGCCAGAAAACTTTGCCATTACAACCAAGGTCCATGAACTTTTCTTTCAACCACCTAGGCATCTGATGTGATGGGAGTGCGGAGAGCCTTATTTAGTACTTCAGAGCCCATTACCATATCTACAACAGCAATTATCACCACCGGGATGCACAAAGTGGGAGACATGAGAGAGTTTAAAACCATTCTTATAGTTGTTAACACTGGTATAGACTAGGGAAGTTCATTGACTTTTGAAGGGAATGTTCCCTGTACCATAAGTATGTCCAGTGAAGCTAGAAACCAATGCTATACTTGTGGAGTGAAGCCTGGATCCTGGATTATGACCCTTGCTGGGTGATCGTTGACATGGGCGATCATAGCAGTAATCATACTGGACATCCTATAGTAATTGTCATACCGGATATCATAGATATTTCGACCCAGCTACCAACAGAGCAGAGCTTGCGACAGTTCCTGTTGACCACAGAAAGACCAGGCCAGTGAAAGGTAAGAGGAGGGTAAGACAGGTGAACTCAGGAGCATGATATTTACATAGCAGATAAACTTTCTATAGGGATTTAATGTATTCTGTAGAATGATTGTTGCTAATATGGGCAGGTGCTGCAGGCAGTTAATAGCAGGTTGGTAGTTTCGACAAGAAATTTATCCTCGCCACCCGACTGCCCAGTAAAATGTCAGCCAGTGGCATTACCTTCATATTACTGAGTTGTCATCCCACATCTATTTGAAGGACAGTTTAATCATTTTGGTTCAATATACCAAGCATACAAAGGCCTTTTTGTTACTATAATGGTAGTAAGGTCATTAGTCTATCCAAAATCCATTTTGTTAGATATGAACTTCTCTGACAGTGCATTCCTTCTTGCGAGGGCCATAGTTGGAAGCAGGTCTCGTAAATTCTACGTAATGTTCCCGGGACCATGATGGCTGACAGTAGTGAAGTTATGTGCCAGAACCATGGGAGGAACTTCGAAAAACAAGAGAGAAACCTGAATTGGCAGCAGAAGGCAGTCTCTGAACTACTGAAAAAGAATCGGGCTGCTTTCTCCTGTGGGCCAAATTATACTGTAGGACCAAGATTTCATGCTACCAAATAAATGGAGGTGCCCCAGCAATGAAGCAGCCACCAAGATGGCGGTCACTTGTCTCAAGAGGCAGTCGATGAAATTAGATGCACGTAGATGTGACCAAACCATCAGTTAGTCCATGATCGTCTCCCTTTGTGGCAGTTGAGAAATGGTTTTAAGATATTGTGTAGACTATACTGTGAAGTTAACGATGTTACTAAGACTCCTATCACTCCCTAAAATAGATTATACATTGCGGAGCCTGACAGGGTCACCTTGGAAATGAAGAGTGGGCACTAGCGAGGTGAAGTGGTCGTAGAGAATCGGGAGAAGATTATTCTCAGTTTACCATGGAAGAAAATGTGGCAGTTCAAAGTTCTGTGTTTTGAGGTACGCAGCGTCTCTGTTAATTTTGAACATGTAATGTAGAAAGTAGTTTCCTTCGATGACTGTCAGGTTTACATACGACATTGCCACAGGAAAAAATTAACACTTTGTATGTCTAGACTATGTTTCAGAATGTGCCACAGCTAATATGAAACTGGTATCCGAGAAGTGCCATCTCTTTGTAATGGGATATCGATTTCTTGGGACATGTAGTTGCGAATATTGGCTCTCGAGAGATTGGTATTCGTAAGGGAATACCCAAAATAAACCGACCAGACATTAACAGTAACACTATCACACTGTAGTAAATTTGCAAATATGCAAAATACTAAAATTCACCCCCTAACTACATTTACCAAGCCAATTAAATAAAAAAGTTGCAAGAGTAATAGCACTTTAATTAAAATTAAAACGTTACTAAACGTAAAAAAGACATGGTATGGCTGGCGAAAAATAATTAAAATGCATAAAAATGGCAGTATGTCTCAAACTTTTCGAAACGGTTACCTTTTGTTTGCCAGTTTTCTGTATAAACCTCGGCAGTGATGAGCAGACTGAGCTTGTGCCTGTCGAAATCCACGAGAGAGATGGCAGTGAGCCACCATTGTTGCTAGACATATTGTGTTACTGTGGTCAGCAAACCTTGTATGCCTGGTATGCTAGGAATGTTTCAGTATGCGAGGATCATGGCCAGCAGGTTGTAACGACGTGTGTTGCATTGTTGAACCAGAAAGAAGCCCCCGTATAAGTATGCCACAATCTGCCAACTGTTTGTTGTGATCACATGGGCTATGTTTGTAACAACAAGTTCTGAAATAAATGTTACCTATCCTTCCCTTTCCCTACGAATTATTTGCAGATTTTAATAGAGTATTTGCTGGGGCTGATCTAAAAAAAAAAAAAA
>NQII01003791.1:160024-241073 GCA_002778355.1 Clitarchus hookeri | reverse complement strand
GCGCTGCATGAACGTCAGCCTAATAATGCGTCAGTTATGTACGATTTGGGTCTGTTAATTTCTCATTGGTGAGGCGGGACTTAGAATAATTCTGCAGAATATCGTGCGGGACTAGTCTCTGGCAGTGGTGTGTCGGGACTTAGTAAGAGTGAAAGTGTTTTCTACCAAAAACAGTTCAACAGGCGTACACTTAGTAGCACCACTAATTACATTATTATAACATAATCGAAGGGGACTCGAAACCCTCATCCCACTTTCTGTGAGTAGAAACCTGGAATGCTCTAAGTGCAACCTTTAAATTTCTGTTGTAATGTTCCATAAGGTTTGCCTGTGTATGGTAAGGAGGGGAATGTATTTGCTTTATTCCGCAACAAAACATGAACTCTTTCATTTCCGACGATGTAAAGTAAGAAGCATTGGCACATACCAGATACACTGGAGACCCAAACACCGCAAATAATCTCTCACTCAATATTTTACATATTTCAGCTGCCTTTGTAGACCTCATAGGGAATAAAAACACAAATTACGTGAAACTATCAACACCCATTAAAATAAATGTGAATCCTGAAGTACTACGAAGCAAAGGACACATGACATCCAAATAAAACCGTTCCAAGAGTAAACAGGCAATTTGTAGAAACGTATTTTCTCTCATCTTTTGCATGCTGCGAATCCCTACAAACCTTTACCCATTCCTCAATTTCTGTCCTCATCCCTGGCCACGTAAACAGTTCCTGAATCCTAGCTATGATCTTATCACGTCCCGTATGCCCACCCATCATTGACTCACGATAATAGGCAAAGAGAATCTTTCTCGAATCAGAAGGGACAAAAACAACAAACTTCCCTTTCTTTGTCCGCTTCCTCAACAAACCCTGATACATACAAAAATCTCCCTTACCCAATGATACTCCTTTCATAATGTCCTGACACTCAGGATCGCTTTACTGGTACACCGGAAGGTCCTTAAAAAGCTTAAGAAAATGTTGCAAAACATATACAGGATTATAAGTAAAAACATCAGATACACCTTTTTGATGTTTTCTATATCTTTGCTCTTTCGTTCGTTCAAGGTGTGTATCTGGATTTTCCCCTAATACGCTGGCCTTCCATATAACGAGATTTTATTATCTGGAGTAAACCCAAACCATTAACACTTCTTGGAAAAATCTACTCGTGCCTGTGTTTTTCCCAGGAAATAAAGCCCCAAAATCATATCACGAGTCAGATTCTTTATAAGATGGCAACTAACCTTCCAATAAATCCTTAAATTTTTATTATCATAATGGCTACACACTTTGACAAACTAGACCCTCCATCAGGCTACAGAAAACCACCATTTGTTCCTCATTTCTTAAAACAGTTTTCCTTAAGGGATTTTTTTTCATTAATGTGTTACAACAAGCAGTACTTATGCTGGAGGTTAAAGCTCCTGAATCAAGCAAAGCCCTAATAGTACTTGTTCCCACTAAAACTGTAACAAACAACAATCCTCCCCGTTTCCTGGCCTTTACATAATTTACACAATTTATGACGGCTGTTTTTTTCAACTAGGGACAATAATATTGAATATGCTCTTCTTACACAAAAAACATACAACCTTCCTTTTCCTGTTTCTTTATTACCAGTCTCATGTAAGACAGGGCAAAACCGCAGAATATGACCCTCTTTCTTACAGTCATGACAAATTACCTTCTTCTTATTCACTCTCTTATGTTCGTTAGTATCCTCTTTATCTGTTATCTGCTCCTTTTCCGGCTTTATTTCCATATCTTTGTCCTCCTTGACCACCCTTTCAACGACAGAAACAAAGTTCTTATGTTTCTTACCCATAAAACAATGCTCAGTACTATGATTTATTTTCCCACATACTACATATATGTTTTTTTGGTCTGATGGATGTCACCCAAGGTAACCTCCGCTTTAGATACTAACTCCAAAAGCTAACCCAAATAATTTGGATTTTATGAAAAAAAAAATTACTATATTGAGGAGATAAATTGTGAAAAATAACTTCAGCAAAATAACTTTTACCACAAGGGCTGCCCAGTATCTCCACGAGTCGCCTTGTAATTACCACAAAGTCTTACATAGTTTATTCATTTTTCTGATATCTATCAAGTATTTGCATACCCATGTGTATAATAGCTACTTCAGACCTGGTCTTTACATACTTTCTCATGGGAGTCAGTGGATCCAAAGAATCTGGAGGAAATATGGGGTGATGTTTCCCTAAATTTGAAGGATTTACATAAAATGTTAGAATGTAAGTATACTTAAACAAAAATGAGTTATCCTTAAGTGTGGGTGATTTTGTGTTAGTGGAATCTCATTTTTGTCTTCTAACGTGGATTACTTTTATGCTAAATTGGCTCCTAAGTGGCTTGGCCCATATAAGATAGTAACAATTTTAACTCATGTTACCCTATTATTAGAGGATCCACTGAATCCCATGCAAAGGCAAAAGGTTTATGTAAGTAATATTAATACATTTTATGAATTGTTTTAGAGTTTTTGTGTGTATAAAAGATTAATATGTGTGGCAAAATTTTTTTTTCTGATGCGTTCTTTAGGGAGGAGGATGTGACCGAGTGTTGCCCCATCACATGTGATGAATTTGTATTTTGAAGTGAGATGGTAAGACTGCGTGGCATTTCCAACTTGTGCCTTGTATTCTCCTCTGCGTGTGTAAGCGCTCGATTCCTATCATCACGTCTGCCCGCAGCGTATTACTGTTTGGAGGGTTGCAGCGTGAAGTGTGAGGGTGCCACCAGCCTGAATTATGTGTGATTCGTTCTTGTATCTTTATTTATTAAAAAGGTGGTCAGTAAAGAGCACGCCGAAGCCGGGCCTGGATCCCTGGAGAAGGGGGTTTGCGGGAGGGGGCCGCCGAGCAAAGGGGCGTGGTTTAAGGGGATCTACAGACATCACGGCACTACGACACGCCAGTCGGGAGACTGGTCGGGAGCTTCACTCCCTCGCCGACAACACCTACACATAAATTTATTAAGATAGCAACAGTGGTTAAAAAAAGCTATAAATACGGTCACGGAGCACAGCTAAAACATTTTCACAGCAGCCCACCGCCGGCTCAATGATTTTACCTAAGTCTGTCGGTCGGCATTTTTGCTGCAAACTCACTAAACGAGTTATGGGAACTTCGGTTCTTGGTCTCGTGACAGCACGGCCTTTCGAGGCCATATGAGAGATCGGTGGTGGCGGGATCGAGGAGATCGTCGTCGAGTACCTAGGATGCTCGGCTGCGCAGGAGGAGATCGTCACCAAGTCCGGGACTAGGTTCGTAGCTGAGGAGGCGCTGCGTGAACATCGGGCTAATAATGCGTCAGTTAAGTACAATTAGGGTCTTTGTTAATTGCACATTGGTGAAGCGGGACTTAGAATAATTCTGCAGAATATCGTGTCAGACTCTCTGGCAGTGTTGTGTTGGGACTTGAATAATTCTGCAGAATGAAGTGATGGACTTAGTCTCTGGCAGTCATGAGTTTGGAATTGCAAAATATTAGGCCAACTGAAGTAAAGAACTTCGTTTCTGGCGGAAGTGCGTTGAAATTTTTCATTCACTCTCTGGAATAGTGGACTTAGTTTTTGGACGCCCAGAGTTGAACTGAGTCTCAGAACGAGGGATCGGGTGACTTAGCTTTTGGCTGCACCATGTTGAACGTAGTCTCTAGATTAGCGAACTGATGGACTTAGCTTCTGGATGCCCAGAGTAGAACTAAGCCTCTAAAATGGTAAATGTGGTGCTTTCTACTGATAAGACAGGATTCGGGAACGCCAGAAAATTCAATAGTATGAACGATATCGTTTGTATGACTGTAAATTGTTCTGAATATGCATGAGTAGTACCTGCACACTAAGGTGTATTGGTGACGTCAATACCATTGGCTCATTTATATGGGTGTTGAGAGAGAGAGAGAGAGAGAGCACTACCTACACTCCTTGTGGGTGTATGGCGAGGGCAGTACCCTCGGCTCTTGGTGGTGGTGTGGATGTGAGTAAATATACATGTGTATGAGTGTTACTTGCACCTAGGGTTTATTGGTGAGGACAATATCCTCGGTTCGTGCACATGGTTGTGTTGTGAGTGAGCATTACCTACACCCTATGGGTGTACCGGTGAGGACAATATCCTCGGCTCAGATGTTTGTGAATTGGTGTGAATTGGTGACTGTGTGTGGCTATGGTGAATAATTTGGTAGTGAGGTGAGACCAAAGGCCTCGGTGTTTTTTTCAATAAGATATTGGGTTATTGTTTGTATTTTTTTAAATATAGTATGAGTTCAATAATAGTGGTTTTTTTGGGAGAATTACTGGATGTTTTAATATGTGTTAAGGAATCTTAATACAATATACTATGAATGTTTATTTAAAAATAAAATTGATATATATATAATATGTAATTGTCATACATAATGTAAATTGAAAAGAAAAGGTCAAATGGGAAAATATAACATTTGGCCAAAATTAAATAGAACAAAAACTAAACAGTTGTTTTGAGATTTGCATGTACACCCACCCATTCTGGTCAGCAAGATAAAGTACCTATCAAATTACTTTGCGATTGAAAGGTTTTTGGTGATTAATGCTTCCCATTCCCGTCCTCTTCCTGGTAGGTAGTCGGAGGTTGGGAAGGAAGTTGTGGTGGTATTGGGAACCATCACACCATTGGCTAAGCGTCCTGCAGGGAGTGTCGGAAGCATAGAATAAATATGAGGTAGACCGCTTGTTCGTCTTCTGCGCATGTAGCTAACATTGATTAACCCCTACACAACTGTCAAAGTGACATGGTCAACAGTTATAATTGTGTGATTATGTCTAAATTTTTTAATGACAAGCACTATTATATCAACAAAATACTTTTGCCAATTTGAATTTATTCAAACAGCGTTACAAATTGGTTAGAGGAAGCATAAAAACATCTCAAAGCACTTGTTTACTGAACAGTGTTCCAACCTCAAGTCCAATCCACGCCGTTTTTGATAGTTGTAATAGCAGAAAAGCAGGTAATTGTTGGGTCGCGGAGCTTGGCTGTGCGCAGCCAGCGAGATCGGTCTACCTTGTCTTTAGTCCATGACCGCATGAGAGGAGGCACGTTAGTGAAAACACGTATTGTTTATTAGCGGTTTCTTCACACTTTTTGAATCAAACCTTTGAAAAATCACCCCAGGTGGGACGTGTTTGGTTATTTCCTAAATAAATAATGTATCACGAGCGTTTTATACTTATGTCAACAAAGAGTACATATTTTTGGTTGAATTGAAATATTGCTAATATTTTATTTATAAATTAAAACATATAATTTATAAGTGATACGAATAAAAACAGAGAGAAAATAGGTGTGTTGGTATTGCCTAGTAAGAAATAGTTCGTATGCAAAATATTACTACTTTCAGTGCACACGAATTCGGTGCGGTGTCAGTTTTGTGTAATTGTCTAGATCAGGTTAAGACTTTTTCCATAGGCGGAAGAATACTACGGAAGTAGAACTTTAGCAGGGCTTCAGAAAAGTTGTAAGTGACCGTGAGTGGACTATACTTTTTATTACGCCCAGCCTGCTACTGAATAATATCGCGTGACGGTCAGCGGGCGCAGTCACGGGGCACGATCCCCCTGCGGGCGCGAAGTAATAGGCGACAACCGGCGCGCGACGCACGTTTTGCCGTAATGGCTTGTCCGTTCACCGACCATTATTCACTAAGTATCAAGGCTGCCGGAGCAACTCCGGGCGGCCATTACTGGGGTCGCTCCGCCGCTAATTGAATTCCTCTCCCGGGAGCACGCCGCCCGTTGCTCACGACTTGGCTCCACGCGGCCGGAAATGTGTTTGTTCACAATATACCATGCGTTAAATGGGCTCGCCTCCCTATGGCGCGGTATGAAAGCACAGAGCTTCAGGAATAATTAACACGCTATAAAAAAAACTCAACAATTTTTTGGAGGGCTCTGGGTAAAGCGTTGAGTGGAGTGGAGAGATTTGGCCGGCTCTTAACATCGAGGTCTCGAGGGTCAAGTGAGGTGAGTATGGATCAGCACCGGAATGCAAGCACAGGGGAAGCGGGAGGTCCCCGAGTAAATCTGCCGAACAGACGGCATCATCCGGCACGATTCCCAGATGCGAAAATTCTGGAGCGACCCCCGCCAGGATTGGAACCCTGTCCGCAAAGGTGGTAGGCGGGTAGTCTATCCACTGCACCAACACGGACCTGCTCTGGGTAGTAATGCGTTAAAAAAACGTCACGTACACATAATATACGTGTGTCACGCTTTATGACGTGTGTTTTGCGGAAGAAAACGGCTGTAATTGAGATTGTGTACACCGAATCTCCCTGATTTAAAGAGTGCTGTTAAAATTCAGTAAATGTTTGTTTTTACTTGCCTGACGGTTCTTCTACGTACAGAAGGAGTTCGAATGTCCGCCAGAATTGTTCAGCTACCTCTCGGCCGCTGGAGTGCTGTAGTCAGTTTCGCCAAAATTAAGCCTGCTCAGGAAAAAAACTCAAGTGGTTTTGTGGGTTTTCGGAGTTTAAGTCTATCGGGAGGGTGCAAAGAGAGTTTCGATACGTTTATCAGAAGGGAGCACCTGACGCAAAAAGGGTAAAAGAATATCACAACAAGTTTATAGCTACGTGTAGCGTATTGAAAGAGCACTGCGGAGGCCTGGAACGTATTAGCGACGAGCAGGCAGAACATTTGTCATAAGTTCTAAGGGATCACGGCGATGTAGTGGTTAGACTACTCGCCTCCCGCCAGGGCGAACCGGGTTCAATTTCCGGTGGCGTCACCTGTGGGTTTCCGCATGTGGGAATCGTGCAGGACAATGCCCTTGTTTGGCGGGTTTTCTCGGGGATTTCCTCCGTCCTTACATTCCAGCGCAGCTCCATAGTCATCGCGCTACCCTCATCGGCTCTCAAAACCTTGATGTTAAGAGCTGCCCAAATCTCTTCATTCACTCACTCACTCTTAAGTTCTAAAAACGAGGAAAAACTCAATTCCCCGCAGGCTTCTCGGGAATTGCAGACGACGCGAGTGACTGTTTATAAGGTGCTCTGACAGGGTTGAATATCTTATATAAGATGCAGATTCTGCAGGAGATGAAACCAGTGGTCAAACCACGGCGATAACAGCTTACCTGTAAGATGCTGGCTCGAACTGACAGAGATCATAACTGCCTAAAAAAGGTATCTAAAACATTAAACAGTTATAATGCTCTGATCTATAGGGAACTGAGAAATTTCACAGCATCTCATGAAACATGTCAGAGACAGCCCCATACGCGACATGATATCGGACTATTTTGCATTGCTGAAAAAACGTGTCGCGGGTAACCCATGTTTGGACATGCTGAAGCAATATGCTTTCCTCAGGTGAAACACATGCAGCCAAATATCCGGTTACAAACGGACGATCCTTTACCCCACGGGTCAGTCGATGTGCGACTTATTCTTGCCGTTGGATGGGAAGAGATGGCTTTACAATTCGCTTCCAAGCTCTCCGGACATCATGCCGTCGGATTTATTTTTGTACGGCCAAGCAAAATAGTCAGTTTATGCTACAAGATCCCCGTGCCCAGATTGCGGAAAATTTCCGTATCATTACTCCGGACGGATTGCAGTGGACATAGACGGATATTAGGCGCATACTAAGCATGCTACGTGCCAACAAAAGAGTTCACGTAGTAGAAGAAGTACATCGATTTTTTATTACAAACTTTACGTGCTGTGCAACACACGTGTATCAGTAAAAAGGCTATATAAACATTCAATGCTTTGCGAGCACGTAACAAAAATAGGGAGTTTCTTCGAGAAGACATTCTGCAATTATGATATAATATAATTAGGGACACCCGATTGTTTTCGAAAATATTTTGTGAATAGTTGTTTTTCATATTACTTTCGATCAGCTTCACTTTCGCGGTTCTATGATTTACACTTTACGTGCCTTATACGCTTGCCCGCGAATTACGTAATTTTATTATCGTAGTAATATGATTCTGATTGTCTAGCCAAGTAAGAAAATGGCTCCTAACAAAGACACGTGACCAATCAACCAAAGAAAAGTGCTAGAATTCCTGTACGATGTTGAAATCTCGCTCGAAAAAGGAGTGTCTCTTTTTATAATATATTTAACTGTAATATAATATATTATTATATAAATGGCGTTTTGAAAACAATACCTGGAAATGCAAATTCCAACTTGAAATGTGTAGACATATAGCGGAGAGCTTCCCTTCAACCAACGCTTTCTGCAGCACTCAGACCTATTAGTATAAATTCGCTACTCGCGTGGTTTCATTACGTGTGACCGAGTGGAGTAGAACACTGAGTTTTTAATGCGGCCGCAGCCAGTGCGCAAATAATTTCTGCTGGACTGTGTCCAGGACTGCAAAGACTACCGTGGGGACACATTATAACGCGCAAAGGTAACATGCCCACTAATGTGAGAAATAATACCATGTTTATATAGGTTATTCAAAAATATGCCGGGAAAATTTATTTTAATGAAAACTCGTCAAAGGTTTTACCACTTTGCGGACTATTGTCGAGTGTATCTCGGGCAAGTGAAATATGCAAAAATATGTATGCTCCCTGAAGATAAAAATAGCACGGGTATTATTTATTTGTTTCCTTAGTTTTTATGACGAATTTGCAAGAACGCGTCATCTCATCAAACAGACACTTTCATGAATACGGTACGGTACTGTATATTTTAATAACCATACAAAGGAACACACGGGATTGTATACAACGTTAAGTATCAAAGAAAATTTGGCTGGAGCACGCCTAACTCTACTTCATATTGACAACCAGCCAGTCAGTAATAAACATTGCTTTATGCGGTATCTGGTGTTGTTTGGTTTAATATATTAGTAAGTAGAAACGCAGAGCTCAATAGAACTTGTGTTACTGCAGTAGTGGATATAGGCAACTCGCAATTAGCTTATTTCATATTTCGGATGTTTGTAAATGCGTCCAATGAATAAAGATCATCCGATTAAATCTCGGCTTCTGGTCACAAACTAAAACCAACACAATGATCAAACTGGGATAACAACTCCGACAACTGCGTGTCATAGCCTTGTGGGCGTTACGTATGTTCCAGGTAGTGAGTCGTCGGTAAGTCCACGGCAGGTGGCAACTGGAGCAACGACGGACGGCAAACATCACTGAACGCGTTCCGACTGCAGCTCACGTACCGCAGGTCAGGTCAGCGGTCGTTGAACGCCGGCTAGGCTAATCTACGTCCAAGATTGCTCAGTCCAGACCAAAAATACTGGAAGAGGCAAAGTGGCACGCGGTTGTCGCCCCCCCCCCCTTACACAGGCAGCTCCTGGCTTCCTAGCGAACGTGGCAACTGTAAACCCAACATCGCCCTCAACGTGACGACAACTACGTACGCGTACATTCTACGTGCACACTTGTAGCTTTCATTTTGTAACTCGCCGCATGTCCGTGCGATAGAACATCTTATTACTCGACGTGGTTAGTAACAGATAGGTCACTCCGATGCCGAACATCTTGTCATTAGAGGGCAGACACTTAAGACGCGTGACTATCAGGCACGAAAATGGATTTGAAATACAACTTGCCATTAAATCTTTTTTTGCGCAGACCAAGTGTCCCTGCGTTCTGTTGTCAGTAGCAGCTGAGAAAGTCTTGTTATATTTAATACACCTTTATGCTACTCAGAGTCTGTTTAGTAGTAACATGTAATGAATGTCGTTAGAAATTTCTCTGTATCTCTTGATTGACGTATTTGTAATAATACTGGGTTCACGGAATTGAAAATTTACATACAGTAAGTACGAAGAAATTCACGTAAAAAAAAGCTGTAATAACCAGCTAGCCCACAATCGTATATTTTTTTATATTTGTTAGAAAAGAGAGTGAGCGGGATTTTGCAGACAATTAACACTCTGGCTGCTATTGAAGTCGTAAGTCGTTGCATTATTTCAACAAAATTTTGCGGAGTTTCCCGCAATATTGCTAGAGACTTAGGAATTTTTCTAGCTCAAGTGGTGATAGGATAATCTTTAAACCTTTGTTGCCTGACACGCGTTATCTGACATGCCCTGCAGAACTGCGAGTCATTATCAGAAAAAACTGAGAGAACCACGTGCACATAGAATACACCATAAAAGTGCTCCTCATGGAGATACCAGAAAATATATAAATGACAGCTCCTTGGTTTAACAGAACTGTCGTGTTTAGTTTATACGTCAAATGGCTCTCCAAGAAATACGGAATGTCTGCCACCCTGGGATGGAGTAACACACACTACACAATCTTATTGACACTAAGTTGAGCAGTGCGATTTAGCAGTCACACAAAATAAAGTTTAATTTTTTAAGGAGTTTCGAAAATATACCGTGCCAAAAAAATATTTTAAAGATATAATTTTTAGGGACCGGACAATTTCGCGCATTTGTTCTGTGACAGCGTATAGTGAAAACAAACTTGGTATTACATCAGAATTCTAGAGACGCTCTGGATTTTAATAGATAATAAAAAGAGAACAGTAATGTAACGGCTTTTGTCTAAACTTCTACATGTTAAAATATAATACTCTTTACTGAGGCAGCGCCCAATAAATAACCTGTTGTGTCTGAAGTATACAGATGTCTGCGAAGAAATATATTGACTTCTCAAACAATTATGTATATTTTTTTGATGAAATATTATTGAGCAGGCCTACTTGGTAGGTTTCCACGTAGTATTTTCATGTCTGCAGGTTTACTGTCGTTATTGATTCTTGTTTGTGCGAGAGGCCGTTTCCCCCTTTTGGCTGCGTCAATGTGAATTTTTTAAACTGTGAGTCTTCTGCATAAAAATACAACGGGTGGAAAATACGCCATACTGTCGTAATAATAAAATGATAGCATAGTCGTAGACACCAAAACGTGGAAAACTGTGGGACGAATTGCTACATCCAGATATTATACATTTGTCACAGAGGTTGAAATATGTTTGACGTTCTTTAATAGTGATAACATTGTAGTCATGCAGTTTTCCAAAATACAGTGGTCTTCGTTTGATAACTGATGAACGAATTTTGCAGTTTAAAAACATAAATGTGATGATTGTGAAGTGGGTATTCCACTGGTTGTGTCCTGACGAGCAGACGAAGCTACAAAAACTTCCTAGATATCCCTGAAATTGTCCTGATCTCCAGTGTAAGAAATGCGAAGTTACGTGAGTGGTTGTCCCAGATCTCACCGCGGTAGACGTCGTAAAAGGATTTTATCCTCCTGAAAGAAAGTTTGCTTAAAGGGGAGATGAGGATGTGGGGAATAAAATGTGACTTGACAGGACAGCATTTCCTCCGTGCCGTAACACGATATTCAGTCCTTCCCACGGTCAGCATTTCTATGGCTGTGTGTTGCAATTAAAGCACACTTTCAGTCGAGCTCGTATAAACTGCTTGCGATAAGTGTTGTAATTGGCTAGGCCTACGTGTATGATATTTTTTTAAAAGAGCCTTCTCTCAAACAGACGACAGCCAACAACTAAGGACAGGATATTTTCACGAATTTATCCGACAGCAATTATGGCTTCAATCATATGTATGTTTCATTTATATTCACAAATGGAGTACTAGGCCTAGAGGAACCTGATTGTATGACATAACTGCAAGAAACGAGTTTCGAGTGAGTGAGTGAAGAGATTTGGGCAGCACTTAACAGCGAGGTCTTGGAGCCGGTACGAGTTTCGAATCCGTGTTCCCTGGTCTCGGGTAAAACTGGCTACTTCCTGGGGCATGCGAATAAACAAATATATATATTTCGAATATAAAGAAGTGTGTAAGAGTCTAGCTATTATATACCAGAGCTTCCATTGGGTAACATTATTAGGCTGTGATATTTCGCGAGAATCCTCATAGCATGCTCTCTAAAATCATGAAACGTCTTCAGTGTTTTTTAATTTGTATTTTTGGATAACTAGTTTTTGTCTAAGCTTTTCTGCTTTCAGACGAAACTCAAAATTTTGTCTAAGACTAGTGGAAACATGTGCATGCTGAAGTCTACAACAAGGGACGTAATCTGACATATTTTGGAAGTCACTGGACAAAACCAAGTGAGCTCCTGTCTACACGAAGTCAGTGCTTGGTAGCGAAGCGTGCTTGTGCTTGCTAACAGCTGTACCAGTTTCTGCCCTGCTTGTATTGTTAGCGAATAAACCGTTATGACGCAGATTACGTCAGTAGGAGTAGCATGTACGTTTCAGTACGATAAAGGAGTCATTAGTGGCCTAAGTACCATTTGCATAACCTGCAAACGGATCTCGGAGAGAAGGATACTAAATGCCGGCACACTATAACCTGGGAAACAGATCACCACCCTCCCCTACACTCTGGGAAGTATGTTGTGGTTGACTGGTGGGTTCTCCTACCCCTTCTGAGGTGTGCTGTGATTGGCCGTTGCTTGTGGGGGCACCCTTTCGTTGGACAAAGCACCCAAGCAACATTTGCGGGAAATTGAAAGTTTTGGAGGAAGTTTGAATGGCGAGAGGCTAGAGGCTTGCTAAGGGGGGTTGTAGGGTTGGACCAGGTGTTCGAGACCCGTAGAGGGTAATTAATGAATAATTAGACATAATTGCATAATGAATAATTGCATAATAATTACGCGTACCGAGAGTAGGTACTTATAGCAAGAGTAAGTACATATACCAAGACTCAGTTATTAGAGTCAGCTTGAGATCAATTTTGTTACTTAAAACTGTGAATATGGAAGATAACCATGTCGTTCAACAGACATCCTTATATTCTTTCCTTTACAAAGTTTCAAATAATCATTTTAATTGTCAACACTTGCATATATTGGTCTACACATATCACATCGTTATGTCATACGAATAGTGCTCCTCACATACATACTTTTTTTAATCTCGCCTTGAGTCATATGCATATGTGAATGTATTGTCACATTACTTGCATGATTGACTTGGTGGCGGCAAAGATCCGCGGTGTGTATTCCCTTTCCCTGCTCGCCAGCTTACAAGCGGTAGACGATGCATGCTAGACATAGGCATTGGTGAAGGAGATATACTCGCGCNCGGTAGACGATGCGTGCTAGACATAGGTATTGGTGAAGGAGATATACTCGCGCTATCACTGTCTTCCACGCCCCCTGTCTCACCCTCTCTTCTAAGAGAGGATCAGTATGTGTTTGATTCTGCCGCCGAGGAAGGAGTGTTGTCTCCCCGCCACGAACTCCGCGCGAACTGTTGGCATTCTATGGAACTACGCTCGCCCCTCGTCCTTCCTAACCCTTCCCATCATTCTTCAAGGAGCGACCCAGTGTTCACTCTCTCACATCTTTTAGTGAACTGGCTCTCCGCGCTGTACAGCCTTCCTAGTGGGAAAAATACCAGCACTCTCACCCGGCGACAGGGAATCTTCTCTAGGCACTCGTGAGTTCCTCGGAATTTATTCTTGGTTAAAGTATTCTGACACGATATCAGCATAATTGTGGGGGTGTTATTTAAATGATAAACTTGTTGGGGTTTAGTATGGTAATGGCTCTCGAAGGGGTTGGATGTGTAATTACAAGTAGTTGCTCAAATGTAATTACCCTTTGTAATCATGCTTTAATCTCCTTCTATGGTGTGTGGGTATAACTTTATTATGATTTATTTACCCTCGACAGGATTCGGAACAAGGACTAAATTGGTACACATATTTACCCTCGCCGGGATTTGAACCAAGGACTATGCCAGTATAAATGTGTGTATGCTTGGATTACCCTCGATTGGGTTAAACTATGGACTATCTCAGTATAAATGTATTTATGTTTTAACCTTGGCAGGATTCGAACTGAGGATTAACCCATTACAAATGTTCATAAGCATTAATTACCCTCAGTGGTAATCGAAGCAAGGTTTAGGTCAATGTACATATATTTGTTTTCCTTACCCTCGATCCAGAATAAATTTATTTATGGTTTAATTTTCCTCGACGGGAATCGGAGCAAGATTTAGGTAAGTATAACTATACTAAACTTTTCCTTTCCCTCGATGGGATTCAAACCGAGGACTGGGCCAGTATAAATGTATTTATGGTTTCATTATCCTCTACGGGAATCGAATCGGGTAGTAGAGCAGTATAACTGTAATTTTGCTTCACTTACCCAAGACGGGAATCGAAACCAACCAATATGGCGTATGTATAACAAACATATTAGTGATTCGCCGATCAGGCGTGTTTGATCAGTGATCGGGGTAGGATGTGTACTTAGCGGGTAGTTACCTAGTAATTACTCCCAGTACGTAATTATTCTCGGTGAATGTAATTACTCTCGGTACATGTACTTACTCTCGGTACTCGCAATTGTTTATTACGCAATTACTCATTATGCAATTAATCATTATGCACTTGCTCATTGAGCAATTACTCATTGTGCAATTAAATATAATTACGCATTGACTTACCTTTCACGGAACTCGAACCGAGGAGAGCCTCACCAACTTTGTCAGTTGTGTTTCGGCAGCCGATGGGTGAACATGTGTTCTTAGTGTGTAATTAATTTCTCGGTATGTGTACTTAGTCTTGGTACATTTATTACTCTCATTACATTTATTACTCTCGGTACATAATTGTTCTCGGTACATGTAATATTCATTATGCAATTACTCATTACACAATTACTCATTATGCAATTAATCATTATGAATTACTGAAGTTTAATTACCTTTGATGGAACTCGAATAGAGGAGCGCCTCGCTTACCTAATAAGTTGTGTTTCGTCAGCCGATAGCTGCACATTCGTTCTAAGCGTGTAATTACTCTCTCGATGTTTACTTAGTCTCGGTATATGTACATACTTTCGCTATATATACTTACTCCCTGTACTCGTAATTGTTTATAATGCAATTACTCATTATGTAATTACTCATTACGCAATTACGTCTAATTACACGTTAATTACCCTCTACGGGTATCGAACCATGGACTGGCCGACTTCTCAACCCTCCTGGCTAAACCCTACACCCCCTTTACCAAGCCTCTAACCTCTCTCCTCCAGACTCCTTCGAAAAATTTCGAAGTCCCGCACATGTCGCTTGGGCAATTTTTACACCGAAAGGATACCCCTACAAGCAACAGCCAATCACAGCACACTTCAGAACGGGTGGGAGAACCCTTCAGCCAACCACAATACACCTTCCAGATGGATGGGGGAGGGGGTATGATATGTTTACCAGGTTAAGGGATGCCGGCAATCGGTATCCCTGTCTCCGACACCCGTTTACAGGTTATTCAAATTACACTTAGGCGACTAAAGGCTCCCTAGCGTTCTGAAACATACATGCTACAATTACTGACGTCATTCCATGTCTGATTTGGGTACCTTTCTTCTTGCCTGTAGAATATCGAGATCATAATCTAGCTTCAATGGTAGTTCTTGGAATGGACATACAGGACAGAGAAGTTAGATAATTCGTTAGACAACAAACTATAGTTAAAATAAACTAATTGGAGTTACTTTTTTTATTTAGGCCACAGTTTTACAAGACACGGTCCAGATGACACGAAGTAAATAACAAATCTGCAAGAAAACAAGTACGGAATTCCGTGCTTAATGTTCTACGGTAAAATTGGCAGATCACTGGCTCACCGGTTAATAGACGTATAAATAGATACCCTATCATTTCGCGTTTTATTTCAGTATACGGTATACAAGTATATTTATTAGTTTCATGTGTGTCACTGAACCTCTGATCCTCCGAAATGTCCTGCAGAATTCAGAACCAATAGTTAACACTCATTACTCTGGTAACTTTATTCCGTTTGACCGGGCTATACATAAAAAAAATAACGAGTTCTGACTGTAGCAGCTACCAATTAAAAGGCAACATTTTAAAATGCGAAATTGTATTGTTCCTACGAACAACTTATACTCACGCACGCACATAACTTTGGAGTCTGGCCTACAGGTCATCGAACCTGCGAAATACTACTGATCCAAGCTATGCGCGAGAATACAATTGTTTGCAAACGACAGCTGGTATTTTGAAGCGAAGAAACACACCCCAATACTCTTCTCGTGTATTCACGCCTCTACTATGACAATATAGTTAAGTAAATGGAAACAAAACTGCTACATTTTCCCCCAGCCTTAGTATTATGTCTTCACTAGCCAGTAACATGGCAGAACGGCGACCGCACCAACAAAAAATCTTTTCACAGCAAGGATGCAGCCAACAAATATTAAATATATTATTTCTGCGTTACAATTATACAACAGCCAAGGCGTCATGAAACTACATCTTTGCTCCAATTGTGCCATTATGCCTTCCCTCATCCGACACATCCGGTGTCACTCTGAGCCGACGGTAAACGTCTCGCACTCCGATAGGTTCATTCTGTGTGCCTGAGTCGAATGGGAGATCGAAAGTTAAGCGATTTTGTTCGGAGCTGTATACCGAAGTCTTGAGCGCTGGTGAAGGTGAAATGATGTAAAGATGAAGCCGTTGCAGAATGTAACAGCGGTGGAAAATGGGAGTGCCCTGAGAAAACCCGCTGGCCAACAGCAACGCCCACCACATTTCCCACGTGTGTGACCACTACACCACTCGAGAGCCGTCGAATGAATACTACCCGAGTACGACGTCTGTCGAAATGCCCACCGTACAAACATGAGGTCCTCTTGCTGAATATCAAGCAGCGAATCTGCGAGCGGGTGCGCTCTCATCAAATGGAACAAAGCTCCATTTCTATTCGCGGTTTCCTCACACTTTTTTAATCAAACCTTTGAAAAAATCACCCTATGTATTACGTTCTTGGGTGTTTCTTAATCATGTCATGTATCACAAGTGTTTTATTATTTTGTAAACAAAAATTATATTATTTTTTAAATAAATTGAAATTTAATTTATATTTTAACTTTAAATTATGAGATTTCAAATATAATTAATACGAATAAAAACAGTGAGAATATATGTGTTGTTGGTAATGTCTAGTAAGAAATATTTCTTAGGCGGAATATTATTACACTGAGTGCCCACGAATGCGTTGCGTTGTCCTGGTGAAATTTTCTAGACTTAGTTAGGCTTTGTTTGCACGAGACGGAGGAATATTCTAGTAATTGAACGTAAGCAGGGGTTTCAGAAAAGTTGGACGTAACCGTGAATGGACTATGCATACTCATTCTATGCCTGCGTCTTCGCGGCGATGACTACATTAGGCTCTGCTGGCTGCCGTCATAGCCAGTTGCCCCGCTCGTCGTCGTAACGGGAGAGACGCGAAATCTCCGCTCGACGGGGACCCGCAGCCCCGCGCGGCTGCCATCAATCTCCTGGCGTCACAGTCGTAAAACTGCGAAGAGAGTATTCTTCTCGACCTCCTGCCTGTTTATCGGATACGGCAGCCGTAAAAATAAACCCCCCCGCCATCCCAACATCCGAACCACGAGCCTTTCTCGAGCCGAGGCTGGGCAATCCCGCGAGTGCCTGATCGCTGACGTCGGCCGGGTCACCGTAGATCCTTTCACACGCCCCGGCGGAGAACACCTAACTATAGAGAAGTGAAAGCACCGGGCGTGTTCCGAATTCAATCCAAACACAAACGCACATCTCAATACTACAGCTGCCCAAACTTCGAGATGTTATCTCAAGAATACTAAACAACTGTACGTACTTCTGTGTAGGAATGTTGAAAAAATATCGATATATCGAAATTATTATATTATACCAACGATATATCGATATAAAACGTCGATATATTTCTACGATATTCTATCAAAATCAGTATCTTCTTTCCAAGTATCGGAAATTAATATTTTAAAACTGCTATTTTAATAAGCACTGTTTTGAATATAAAAAATTAAATAAAATTAATTTCTATGCTTACTTTGGCAACATGCACCAAAAAACAGGCGCCACAACTTTCTGCAATGCTTGGTCTTCTCAATATGTAATATTCCAAGCAATTTTAAATTGGTCAAGTCTTTAATACATAAAATATCCGATATCGATTTACCAAAAAACATTACTTTTATAAATAACCTATATAAATAAATCCGATATTTTTTCCATTATCAACATCTCCACTTCTGTATGCATTCCCAGATACAGGGAAATTTTACAATTTGATTTAAAGACAACTTATACTTCAAACAATTGTATGCTTACTTTACTTTTGCAATTTGATGATAGTTTTATACAAGCCATGGAAAGAGAATAGCTAAATATACAGAAGTGAAGTGGTGTGTTGGTTCTTATAATGTAAGCGTAACAATCCGCTCAATGACTATTCGAGGATCTAGAGGTGGAAGTTTTGTTTCATTGGCTAGTGTGTGTTGCGAGAGCTTCCCAATTGGCTGGGCTGCCATCTGACGAGTAAGTTTTTAAGCTCTGATTTCAAATGGCGTTGAGCCATGTTGTTAATTGTTAACCAGTGATGCCATTTTGGTGGAGTGTGTGGCTGAGTTCCCAGAAGAATGGGCTATGTCACTTAGGTATTCNCCGCTCAATGACTATTCGAGGATCTAGAGGTGGAAGTTTTGTTTCATTGGCTAGTGTGTGTTGCGAGAGCTTCCCAAATGGCTGGGCTGCCGTCTGACGAGTTAGTTTCCAGGCTCTGATTTCAAATGGCGTTGAGCCATGCTGTTAACCAGTGATGCCATTTTGGTGGAGTGTGAGGCTGAGTTCCCAGAAGAATGGGCTATGTCACTTAGGCATTCTGTGGTCAGTATCGGATGACCGGAGGTCCAAAGACACAAAGGGAACTGACGTCTACTGTTGTCGCAACGGACCCGTAACTAAACTATAACTCGTAATCATAGAACCCGAATGATAAGGTTCTGTTTTTGAAATAAACTTAAGGACTCTGAATAAAATATTAATACCTAGAAACATATTACAAGGATCATGTGCAACGTACNTCAGTATCGGATGACCGGAGGTCCAAAGACACAAAGGGAACTGACGTCTACTGTTGTCGCAACGGACCCGTAACTAACCTATAACTCGTAATCATAGAACCCGAATGATAAGTTTCTGTTTTTGAAATATACTTAAGGACTCTGAATCAAATATTAATACCTAGAAACATACTACAAGGATCATGTGCCAGACAAAACATTCTGATAATAAAAAGAGCAAACAATGAATGAATCATAACAACTCGAATATACTGAGTGAGTCTAGCCTTACCGTGAAACAAACTACGCCAAATCAAAGTAATAATAATAACAACAATTACTAAATAATAGCGACAATTAATGAATAATAGTGGCTGGAGTATACTGATGAATGTGAGGTTCACCATTACCGAGAAGGAAACTTGATATCGTTTGACAGGATGCCGTTTATTTTTACGTGCCTTGGCAATCTGTGTGGGAATAGTCGTTTAACTATTTTCCGAGTGACCTAGTCATAAAAATCACTGAATTTGTGAAAAAATTAAACAAATAGAGCAATAAAAATATTTTTAGGAAAGTAAGTGTATGTACTATCCTATCGTAAGTAACTGTGATTTTTCCGTTCTTTTCCACATAAAGCAAATAAAAAACANAAGTTCACCATTACCGAGAAGGAAACTTGATATCGTTTGACAGGATGCCGTTTATTTTTACGTCCCTTGGCAATCTGTGTGGGAATAGTCGTTTAACTATTTTCCGAGTGACCTAGTCATAAAAACTACTGACTTTGTGAAAAAATTAAACAAATAGAACAATACAAATATTTTTAGAAAAGTAAGTGTATATACTATCCTATCGTAAGTAACTGTGATTTTTCCGTTCTTTTCCACATAAAGCAAATAAAAAACTCTTTTACTAGTCAAGCTCAGGGATGAATTTCGTATTTACGTAAACCTTTCCTTTGAAGTACTCGTTCTACACACAAGGGAAAAATAGGTATACATTGATACTCTGCGTGAGGCTTTGGCAGAATTGGTTCTGTCAGGTATAACACATAGGATTTTATGAATTAGATTTTACACCGAAAGGACGTCGTTTTCAGAATGTCGTCGTTAGACCTGCATTTGTTTGTGACCGAACTACCTTTTCCCGGTAATAATCACGTAATCGATATTGAATTTTCGCCGGACGAGGGGTTGTATGTAGTGGCGTCGTGTATGGCGGCATAACAGAACTACACTTTCATTATTCATTCCTATTGAACGAAAATTTCCGTGAAGACAAGGACTCCCTGAGCTAGACGCACTTACTGAGCAATCTTGCAACAACCGACCATGACTTGTAGGTCATTGGCGTCTGGCGAAACTGCTGAAATATTTTCTGTGAAATCCTTGTTTGCGTGATTACGCGTATCTCGGTAAATAAATGTTCTGCAAATACGACTTTTGAAAGAATAGAAACNTTTCTGTGAAATCCTTGTTTGCGTGATTACGCGTATCTCGGTAAATAAATGTTCTGCAAATACGACTTTTGAAAGAAAAGAAACATATNAATACGACTTTTGAAAGAATAGAAACATATATATATATACATATATTCCTCTGTTTCTTACTTTAAACATATTTAGTGTATTCACGGGGGAAAAAAATCGTGAAAATGGTTAAATATAGCATTTGTAAAGCTTGCCTATGCAAATTTCAATTTCCTTAAGAGAGAAGAGAAAAGTACGACAATACGGGCGTAGTTTAATTTTTTGGCTTTCATCGTGGGCAATTAAGTCCCACTGTTACAGATCTAACTTGCCCAGTACGTCATCACGGCGGAAGCACTGAAAGCCTCGCGCGTAGGGACGATGATGTGCAAGGGGTGTGTGATAGTGTAGCCCTTATTGCTCCCTCGCTTCTAGACCTTGAACGCGCAGCTACGCATTCTTCTTAAGTGGATGATGAGTACGGAGTTAGTTTTACAA
The DNA here is from genome assembly GCA_002778355.1 of Clitarchus hookeri. NCBI lineage: Eukaryota > Metazoa > Arthropoda > Insecta > Phasmatodea > Phasmatidae > Clitarchus > Clitarchus hookeri. Next base: position 220,227 of record NQII01003791.1, on the reverse strand, counting down.
TGTGTAAATTTGCTATGCTTCTCAATCCTACACGTGCAAGAGTAGTGGTGAAATGTCTATCGGTCACCGCAACAGTCAGAGCATGAATAGCTCCGAGCTCCGATCCCGGATTCCATTGCCCCCAATTATATCAAATGGGTCCACGAAATCACCAAAATTAAGAGTTCCGCCTGCCTGGAGTTATTGGCCCTTTGGGGCCGGGTTGGGTACCGGCTGTGGTCCGACAACCAACCTATGATGGGTATAAGGTGAGGGGACTGGGTGCCTTAACACCGGACTATGGGCCGTCCGCTTAGTAGGGGGAGCCTGGAAACTGAATACCTGGTGGGGTAGTCGTGACGGCTATGGAATGACTGCTCCTGTTGGGCCTAACCCTGGTTACAGGCTCTAGTGGTGGTAAACCGGCGCAAGTGTAAGAGTAAGCTTCGGCGAACTCCGGTGGGGCCCACTCATAGGAAGTAGTGATCCTTTTGGGTGTTCCCCAGTCACCATGAAAGCTTCCAACTTAACTCCAGTAATGGGGCAGTGATGCGAATATATAGCCTAGCACTGCTCAAGTCCATCTCCACCTCCTTGTGGTCTGGGCTGGTAACATGGGAGCCGCCCCATGGCTAACGGAGTGAGGACGATTGAAGGCGGTAACGGCCTGTCTGTTCTCAGACAACCAGTTACGGCGAGGTTATGTGCAGTCTTCCAGAGGCTGTATATATTCTTCGCCTTGCGGTGAATACCCGCGAACCGAATTGCACTCCCAAAGCTGAGCCTTGACCTGGCAAGTCAGGGTGATCTCGGAGTGGCGGAGCTNGACCCGCGAACCGAATTGCACTCCCAAAGCTGAGCCTTGACCTGGCAAGTCAGGGTGATCTCGGAGTGGCGGAGCTGCTAAGAAGGAATTGTCTGGCGTCCTGGAGGAGTTGGGCTGTTCTGGGTAAAAACTCAGTGTGCATGTCTGAAAATTGTGGGTACCCAGGGGATCAGTGTGAAAGCCCCGGCTTCGGCCGTGCTANGGGATCAGTGTGAAAGCCCCGGCTTCGGCCGTGCTAATCGCGGGTCGGACTCTGGGTGGTAGTGGTTGAACCTTCTGCTTAGAAGGAGATCTGGAGGTGGGTACTTGCCTGGAGGGTGGGCACTGCACGTACGTGACTGGTCGGTAGCCGCTGCCCTGGAAAGCAAGCGTGCCGGCCCCCTTCAGTGTCTGCTTCGAAGGGTTGGTGCTCATTAACAAAGGATCGATGGTCTGGTCCGCCTAGTAAGAGGACTCGTTCACAAAGCGGGTTTTGTAGAGTGAGGATAGCACTCGGCCCTATCAAGGTGGCACGTGCGGATTCAATTCCGTACGCTGCTGTTGACAAGTGAGGTGGAACCACCCTCGGGTGGAGAACATCCACCCACTGCGATTGGAAAGGGCGTCACTCTTTCTATTGGCAGTATATAACTACTGTCAATTAGAGCACTGATCGAGCTCAAATCTATCATGGTTATGGAAAATGTCCAAGTCTGGTGGGGAGTGCGCACCTTACAGCCTGGTGTGTAATTTAAGCATATTTTCTCCATATGCAGTCTGTTGTGGCAATATGCAAAGCCTGAATGTTATGGGGAGTCCTGATCGCACTCCCCTTATACACATCTCAGAAAGTTGTCTCCTGTTTATACAGTTACGGATCAGGCACAGTAGGAGCAGCCTGGGTCACAAAACCACGGCACTTCGGTGTCGAAAACATGCCTGGAGTTATTTCACGCGTTCGAGACCTCGAAACGCGTGAGCTCTAAGGCTGACTATCGCTCACTCACCACTTGCCTCATCGCCTCTACGGGCAAGGCTCTCAATTTGCGTGCAGTCTTTGCGTCGGCGACTCGCCTTAACGTGTTTTTAAGCGGCGATCCTTTATTGACGTGTCACTCTAATTAAGGTTGAAGTATGTTGCGAGTATAAAAACAACGCTAATGTTCCTGTTTAGAAAATTTTGCAACTAAACCTGATTCTGAAAACAGCTGTTTCCTTGGTGTTGAAGCGAGAGCTTTTTAAACTGGTCATTGGGCACGAAACGTTTCTTTGCCCGTTCAGCCCTGAGCTAATTTACGAGCTCAAGAGTTGCAATCGTGTCTGTGTCTATGTTGAGCGTTCTACTCGTAACCAGTAAAAAACTTACTGCGTAATCGCTAATAAACGCTGTTCACAGTAAAGTGGGCACTTTTGAAATCAAAGTTTTAAAAATGTCGCTGCCCTTACTTACCTCCGTGTATTTTAACGGACACACTGACACGCATGCACCCAGTTAAGTTGATAACGACGGAGGGAAAGTAGTTCCATGTCTTAAAATTTAACTAAAAGAGTTATGTAAACAATTGCGAATACCTAAATGATAAGAGTTATGTAAACAATTGCGAATACCTAAATGATAAGAGTTATGTAAACAATTGCGAATACCTAAATGATAAGAGTTATGTAAACAATTGCGAATACCTAAATGATAAGAGTTATGTAAACAATTGCGAATACCTAAATGATAAGAGTTATGTAAACAATTGCGAATACCTAAATGATTACGTCTACNCGACGGAGGGAAAGTAGTTCCATGTCTTAAAATTTAACTAAAAGAGTTATGTAAACAATTGCGAATACCTAAATGATTACGTCTATACTCCGTTTTCCTATTACATATAGTCTAAAAACTAACAAATATGTAAAATGTTTACTTTTCTAATAATTTCAGGGTTTTCCTTGACCGACGTATAGGCAAAGTGATCAGGCTTACGGCAATGTTATTTGTACAAATGACGGAAGAATACACAGTGTGCATACAAGTAGATCTTAAGGAGGGCTTTGGAAAGTGATCAGTTTACCGTGGATATCCTATGACAGCATTAACCATTCACATAAGTGTAGATATCTGCAAAAGTCGCGTTATTATTTGACATCAGGATTAACTTCACAGTTATGTGTACATTCGAGCCGGCGTCGGTTCTCCATTGGCTGCTGCACAGATGTGAAGTCACTCCCTTTTTGACTAGACTGCACGCGATCGGACTACACAATTGCGAAGTGTTCATTAACTGGCGCAGAGTTACCCACACCGTGTCAAATAAAGTATGGTCCAATGACGCCACATTGCAAAGGTACACGTGTTTGAAGTTAAACGTGTCCCTAGGTTAATACCTCGAATTTCGCAGGTCTCTACAAATGAGCGATACAGATACTTCAACAAATCAGAGTTCTGTACATGGAAGAAAACTGCTCTGAACACCGGCCACTGGTTCCTTGTAGTNCATTCGAGCCGGCGTCGGTTCTCCATTGGCTGCTGCACAGATGTGAAGTCACTCCCTTTTTGACTAGACTGCACGCAGAGTTACCCACACCGTGTCAAATAAAGTATGGTCCAATGACGCCACATTGCAAAGGTACACGTGTTTGAAGTTAAACGTGTCCCTAGGTTAATACCTCGAATTTCGCAGGTCTCTACAAATGAGCGATGCAGATACTTCAACAAATCAGAGTTCTGTACATGGAAGAAAACTGCTCTGAACACCGGCCACTGGTTCCTTGTAGTGTACAGTGCTGACGACAAATATTCTGCATGTGCGACATGGCTTCGATGGTGGACACAGGGACTGAACAAAACTACAAAATATCCAAGTCCTTTTGGATTGCACGTTTTCTAACAAACTTCTGCAACGCACTGTATGCCCAAGCGCGGCGGAGCCGTTAAAAGTCCTCCCTAGTTTTCATAAGCAGTCGTGTTTATTATAATTTTAAAAAAAAAATTCCTTCGTATATTTCAGCGTGAATCTATTTTCTGCACGGAAAAGAAAGTCGATATTTTGTTGTCATTTTATAAATTTAGTTATTAAAACATAAACGTAGTAGTTGAAATGTGCCAACGTCGGCTAAAATCGCTGCAGATAACACTCCGTTTACGTTATTTATTTTTCTGTTAAACAGTGTTTTCAACTAAAGCGACAATGCTGTATATTCTCTGAATAGATTGCCGCATTAAAATCATATAGTTACAGCTTAAAATTCCGAGGGAACGGAACACACGTGTTGCTTGTTTATGCTGCTTTACATCACCGTCACACTGCTTCCTGACGGCCAGACGTCATCTTAAAAGCGCTTAACATTAGTTACTAGGGAGTTCTTTTAACCCGTCCAATCAACTGGTCCACAATCATGGACACGTTGCGATTGAATGATACTTGTGATAGGCACTGTACACAGCAAGACATCAGTGCCCAATATTTTGAGAGTGTTTCTTGCGTCTAAAATATTTTCTGGAATTTTCTGCACCTCTTTGAAATAAGTGGTTCATGTCAATATCATCAAGCACGCAACACGTTGATAACTGGTTGCAAGATACACGCTCAACACAAATACAGTGCTTGCCAAAAATTACGTGATTGCAGCACTTGAAATCAGAAATTCACGTGTGACCGAAAGTAAGGTTACTTCTGCTACAGGTTGGGAAGATCAATATTTAAAACTTCGGTAAAGGGAAACCTTTCGCCTCTAGAAAAGTGCTTGTGTCTTATGAGCACAACATTATCTCAAATGTATACGTTAAAAACAGTATAATTGGAATAATCGTAAATCAAATATAGAATAACTTCGTAACTAAGTAAAATATTTATCTTTCATAATTCACGGAGCTTAACATTTTAATAAAAGGTAACCTTTTGGAACAGTGTGCACCTAGTGGCGGAAATTTTTCTTTTGCGAAATTCTCCCATAAGAAATCTAGTTTTGTTCCTGGGGCCGAGGTGGCTGAGCGGTTAGAATGTTCGCCTTCCAAAAAAAGCGAACCGGGTTCAATCCCCGGCCGGTACCTTTCGGATTTTCGCAAGTAGGAATCGTGCCGGACGATGCCGCTGGTGGGTGGGTTTTTCTCGGGGATATCCCGTTTCCCCAAGCTTTCCATTCCTGCGCTACTCCATTCTCACCTCATTTCACCCTTATTGGCTCTCAAGACCCGGTTGTTAAGAGCCGCCCAAATCTCTTCACACACTCGTTTTGTTCCTAACCTGAATAGAATTAACATTACTGAAAGGGTTGAGAAACAGGTGCTGAGTGAAGGCAGTTACTGTGCCTCTGTAACGGCGGCTGCTCCGCGGCGTGATCAAACAGCTGAGCGGGCCGGCTGTGTGTCAATGTGTTGGCCACCGTGACCCGCGCTGGACGCCCTCAGCTGGGGCCGATCTGGCTGGCCGCGTGCCAAACGGCGACCCACCGGCCCACGCGATACCTCTCCCGGGGGTCGATACCAAGCCTCCGACCGCTCGCCGGCACGCGACTCCTTAGCAGGTGCGCCGCCCGTACGACGAAGGCACAGAGTAGATACATACACAGATACGAAATGGCGTGGCGGTTTCTTTGATGCAGCCGTACCATTTCTCTTTCTCGAAGGTACATAGTTAAACAGTTTCTAAGAGAAGAGCACGAAAACGAAAATACAGTATGTCTTTGAATAGTTCTACATAAAAATGCGTGTTATTCGCATCCCAGATGGTTTTATACTGTATTTCAAAAAGGCAGCCAGGATTACACAGTTGACAATAACTTTAAAAGAGTTTCTAACAGATGTGACTGACAATTGTGATAAGAGTAAATGGCGAAGCCACAGTTGCATAAATATTATTTCATAAAGTTATGACATTTTGGGTAATGTCAATTACTTGTTTAGAGTAATTCCTCATACAAGTATGATACACAGTCATCACAGCCATGCTCTTATTTTTTTAACGAGGCGCTCTTAGCTATTACGGCCATTCCGCACACCGGCCGTCCAGTCGGCGGGGGAGGGGGATCACGCCCCCTCAACGCAGACATGAGCAGCACTCACCCAAGTTGACCAAAATGCGAAGCCCTGATCTGATTCATAAGATCGCACCGAGCATGTCCTACCACAAGGCCTGAGATCCTAGTACTCAGTTTACCAAGCGTGTGTGGTCTAGCCGGAGCACTACCCACACCCCTAACGTCATCACAGGACGCCACCGGAGCAGAGAGTAATTCCTCAGACAGGACTGTATAATGTTAATTTATATATACATTTGTGCCCTCCCGGAAGGATCACAGACGGGGTAGGCGGGGCTTAGAGAATCCGCCTCCCTGGTTGGCTCCAAGAGGACACCCGTCGGTTATCCTCGGGTCAACCCGAGCGCGAGGAGGTAGCTGTGGTCGCCAGGACGTGGTGGAAAGGAGAGAGACTGAGGTTTGGTGGTGCATGCCTTCGAAAGGCCTGTACATATTGTTTTGTAATCCTCGGAACGTGAATGCAAACACTAGCGGGAAGCCAGCGAACTACAATATCAAAGGAAACCTAGAATTTGATACAAACTTAACCAAACACCGCAAAAAAAGCCAAGATCAGCTGTTGCCAATGCATAAGTGGAGTGCAGTAAAGAGATTTTGGCGGCTCGTAACATCAGGGACTTGAGAGCAAGGGTGAAGCGAGATGTGTATGGAGCAGAGCTGGGATGAAGTAGCGGGAAAAACGGGAGATCCCAGAGAAAACCCGCCAACCAGCGGCATCGTCCGGCACGATTCCTACATGCCAAAATCCGGGAGTGACCCTGCCGGTAATAGAACCCGGTTCACCTAGGTGGTAGGCAATTAGTCTAACCTCTACACCACCGCGGCCCCGTGTCCCCTGTGATCCTTTGCTGTCATGTGTAGTCATGGTTTCAGTATCTTAAACATTTTGTGAATCGTTAAATTATTGAAATTTGTACTACGTGGTCAGCCTGCGCTCATTTTGATTAAATATACAGGCTGAGTATTAAAGAATACCCCAACTTTGAAGGTCTATAATATCAAAATAGAACAACCTTCAACCTTGATTGACCAATCAAATGAACCGTGGAATCATGAAGTTTAATTAACATACATTTATAAATGTTCAATGTGACCACCACGAGCGGCCCGAAAGCCATCTACGCGATAATAAAACTCGTTCCACAATCTTGTCAGCATGTCCGGTGTTAGGGCTTGGATGGCGTCCGTGATTATAGTTTTTGAAAAGTGCTCCGTTAACCGTGAAAACAACATATATAGGCCATTCATGGTTACTTCACAATTTTCTCAATGTTTTACGACATTATAGAAACATGACATCAAGTCATATGCCAATCAGAACCTGTAAAATAATCTGCCAAATGCTACACGAAACATAATTATATATACAAGACATGATATACCTAATCAGACACTATGCACATTTTAATATAGTCCATTCACGCATATTCCGAAATTTTCTAAAGCCCTGCTTAAGTTCTACTTTCAGGATATTCCTCCGCCTCACGCAAACAGAGCTTAGAAAAAATTAAACTAGGGGGCAGACGTGCCACATTCGTGCGCACTTAGTTTTATAATGTAGTGCGTAAGAACTACTTCTTACCAGACATTACCAATAAACCCTTTTACTCTCTGTCTTTATTCATATTAGTTATAAATGAAATACTGCAATTTATAGATTAAATATTAGTAAAAGTTCTACTTAACAAAAAATAAGAATTCTTTTTATTTTAACAGAAGTGTAAGACACTTGTGATATATGACCTATTTAGAAAATAACCAAACACGTCTTACATGGGGTAGTTTTTCAAAGGTTAGATTCAAAAAAGTGTGAAGATACTGCGAATACACTATAACAACACACTCTAGCCAAATAGCAACTAGTCATGCGTACGTCAAAGACTTGCTCAGCCAGAGCGTTGAGAAATCCTTAATGATTTTGTGAGAGAGTAAGAAATTTGTGGTGCTTGACAGCTGATGTCTTCAGCGCTAATGGGACGAAGCTATGCGAACATGCAGCGACGACACAGAATAGAGAAGTAAACAGAGGCGAAATGGCGAGGTGGTTCCTTTGAAGTGGGAGTACCCATTCTCTGGTCGCCTGTGTAAGGCTCTGGGAGTGGGCCTTGCAGTAGCCCATCAGAAACAAGGTCAGTGATAGTGAAGATATTTCATTACCTTCTCCCTTGAAAGGCTGTATTGTACACAAAATTGAATATACAAAACGAGAATGATAAAGAATCGCAGATCACTGATACTATTAGGATCCCTGTTTCTCGCACGGTGGCCATATTAGATTGGAATATCACCACGTTTAACAAATAGAACCACTTCATTAATCCAAGTTTTCAATTTAAAATTGATTAATATTATGTTAACTACACTCATTTGCAAAAAGGTTATCACCATGACAGAATCGCACGAGTACAAAACGGTTCCCACACAGTACCTTAAAAGACCTAGATGTGTCCTATTTGAGTTTAGTGCTGTTTTTTTGCGCGAATGTGCCACCATGGGGCATACAAGTCCCTCCATCATTCAGAGATGCAAGATACCAAACAAGGCATTGCAGTAGCAGTGTGAGCCAACAGAGCCAAGTTGATAGAACATCCAGCATATTCGGCAAACCTTTGACTACCCGAATGAAAGGCTGTATCGTCAGCCTCAGAGAGGCAGGTTGGATGTTTCTGCGTACTGATCGCTACTTGATCCGTTCTGCCTACACAGTGAGTCGGTGTTGGACAAAGTGGTAATAGGAGGGTGCACACACAAGTCGAAAAAGCTCGGATCGACCCTGATGGACCACCTCAGGGAGAATAGTTTGATCGTGCGACAGGCTGTAAGCACCCCACGGTCGTCGCTACACTCCATTCAGGGACATGTCACGACAGTTGGGGATACGCCTGTGTCCATCAGTACCATATCCAGGCAGCTAGTAGAGTGGGATCTGTCGTCCATGCATCCCTTACGACGTCTACCATTACGACCTGAACATCACAGAGCACGCGTGACGTTCTGCCGGGAACGCACAGGTATCTCTGACCTGCCTTCGTGATTTCAATATTCTTCCTTGGCCAGCAAGTTCTCCCAGACCTCTCACCTATCGAGAATGTTTGGGACCAGACTGTATGGCAACTTCCGCCATCGGTAACTACGGTCGATTTGAATGATCAGCTGCACCAGCTGTGGCAGGATCTTCCTCAGGAGAACATCGGACGCCTCTAAGCCCCCCTGTCCGACCGTATCGCCACCTTTCTTCATGATCTGGGTGGTCCAAACCATACTAAGTGCATCCTGCAAGTGTTGGTATCCTGCAATACATGCTTGGTGTGTTGCAACATTATGGTGTTTTATGTATACCTACCACCATGTTATGTACCTGTACGCACTTATGTGCCCCAACGATAGCACTTTCAGAGTAATCAATTTCTTTTGCAAATGAGTATATTTTATGCTGGTTACTTACAAAACGATTTTTTCCTTGGTCATAACCTCACAAATATCATAAATAACGTCTATAAAATAAAAAAATTTAGTTATTGTTTACATTTTAATATTGAAATTCTTATACGTTTGTAAGGTAGAATTTTTCAGAAAAAAATATGCTTTGTTAATAACTTTTGGTCAAATCCACTAAATAATACAAAGCAGCGAAATTAACTAGGTATCTTTAGTACCAATGTTCGCATTTTATTGGTGGAAAGTCTGTAGGAAGGTTCAATGCAGGGTCCTATAGTAGTTTGGTATGTATCTGATGCGTATATTTTGAGATATAACGCTTTGAAAAAACCGATTTTACCAATTTCTGAGTAATCTGAAATGGTGTTTTTTTTAACGTACCTGACATTTTGAATGTACCCGACAACCCTCGTCTTAATTGTGCGTTCCTTTCGTAGATCAGCACATAGGATGCACGTTTAAATAGTTTCGTGGGGAAACACGTAATGAAAAAACCCTGTGCAACGCAGTTCGAGTGCAAGGTAGGCATGAGCCGCCAAGATGAACCGCTCAGCAGTGCGACCAAGCAGAGAGTGCGCAGCGTAGGTCAGGGAGCTGCAGAAGCAATCTCCGTCCGCGGGGGAGGGCCCACAGGAGGCGTCGCTGGCGCCTTCTCGCGTGCGTCTGGCGATGCCGGTCTGCCGTGCGGCGGCTCTGCGGCACGGCGACTCTACCTTACGCTGGCTGGATGGACACTGACTTGCCCCACAGCCGTCGAAATAGCTCCTGGTTGCCTGTGCGCCGGCCATCACCGCTCCGTATGCGAGGAGTACGCTTCGGCAAACCATTGTCTAATCGCGGTTTCTTCACAATTTATGAATCAAACCTATGAAATAATCCCCCCCCCCTGCACCGATATATGACTTGTATCCAAAATTTGCCATGTATCACAAGTGTTTTATGCTTGTGTTTTCGTAAAACTGCTTTATTATTGATTGAATTGAATTTCTGCTCATATTATATCTATAAATTACATTACGTCATTTACAATAATTACAAATAAAAACACGGAGAAAACAGGCGTGTTTTGTAATGCACAGTAAGAAATATAGTACATATGCGGAATTGTATTGCACTGGTTGCGCACGAGTGCGCTGCGCTGTACATTTGGTGTAATTTTTTAGACTCGTTTACGCTTTGTTTTCTTGCGGTGAGGAATATCCTGGAAGTAGAACTGTAGCAGGGCCACAGAAAATTGTGAAGTAACCGTGAATGGCCTATACACGTTGTTTTCACGGTAAACGGAGCACTTTTTAATTATCAACCTTCGAAAAATTTCACTGCCCCTAAAGGCTGTTCGCGGTGAACTGAGAACATTTGAAAGCCCTACTTAAGATATACTCGTACTTGTATGCGTATAGTGTATTTTCCACCGTGTGCACAATTAAAATTGCCATGGGCCTGATCATTGTATACATGCGGCGGTCAAGGAAAACTGTGAAATTACCAAAACAGGTAAATAATTTACATACATATTATTCTTACAAGTCTGTGTATTAAAACCAGGAAGAAAAATTAATTAATTTAGTATTCATAAACTTTTACTTGACACTTTCCAATACAATGTTAAGATGTGGAACTACTTTTCCTTCGTCGTTAGCGACTGGGAGTATGCCAGTCACTGTGCCCGTTTAAATTTATGCAGGTACGTACAGCGACATTTTTCAAATGTTGATTTCAATATCACTCAATTAACGGTGAACAACTTATAACTGCGTTATATTTCAACAGGCACACTTACTGGGATGTTTCTAGTAAAGTTAGTAATGACACTGCGAAGTAGTCCCATTTCTTACCGTTCAATAAAAACGTTAGGTAAGCATTTGTGAATTCTGATTTTTTATGCATATACGCGTAAGGATGAAAATAATATGAGAAATATTTAGTTTCGTGATAATTTTACACTTTAACTTGACCGAATCATGAATAAAGTGATCGGTACCACGGCTATGTTAATTTTACATACGGTAGAAAAATACACACTATATGCATACAAGTATATCTAAAGTAGGGCTACCTTAACTTTATTAGTTTACCGTGAACAACTTAAGTATATTTATAGTGCCGCCATCTACAGCCTCATGCCACAGAGTACCTAAGAGTACAGAGGTGAAACAGGTGTTTTTAACGCTAACTCCATTCGTAGATACCAGAAAATTGACGTCACTGTCAAGAAACATGCCGGAACGCCTTTCGCCAATCAACACCCGGTATTCTATTTTCCAGCTGCAATAACTGATAAAAATCGCTGATAAAAAGCTATATAAAACGAAGATAGTTGCCATCCGTCTCTCAACAAACGTACCTAGATGATACGCCCGTATGGGACATCGTCTGTTTCGTAGTTTAGTCGATTGCGAACGGGTAAGGATGTTTACTGAATTAATATAACGATCCCTCCAAACATGATTAAAAATATGTACACTAATAAGCGCGGAACTTACGAATCCAGACATGCTGAACATGTTTAGCACACCCCTCATTGAATACCCTGAGGAATCGCTACCCCCCCCCCATTCTTAAGAAGCAAAACCAAATGAAACGGAAAATCAAAGAGTTGGTATTGTTTGCAATAAGAATTTATTTACTGGACAAACCACTAAATAACAAATACATGGCTACCTTAAACTAAAATAAGAACAAATTTGCATCAAAATAACAGCGAACCAACAACCATTGCAGGGAGAAATCAGATGAAAACAGTTATTGGTTGCACCAGGAAAGAGGGCCCAACATATAAAATTTTTATTCATAGTACCTATAGTTCGCAATCAATTTGCATGTGTAGCTCACTGTGTAAATTTGCTTGGGTAAGGGTAAGCTTTTCAGCTCCTTTTACGCAACAATGGTTTCGATGTAGGAAGTAATGCATTGTAGTTCTGTCTTTTTTACTATCGTAACATCCAGTTTGTGTTCATACATATGTTTTCCTTGCAGTATTCGTTTGTGTAACCTTTGTCGCGTTATCCAGAGTTACTAGCATACATCTAAGGAAACTCGATTTTTGCGAAAAATTTTATTGTACAGTACAAGGTTATTAAGGACTCCCAGTTTTGAAAAATATCAACCCATGAGTAGTTTATTTTGTATTTTGTCCGTAAATTTGTTCCTTTCATGCTGTAAGACTCTTGTCTGAGTGCAGCTCGAGTTATGCAGGTTTATTTATTTCCTTGTGAATAAAGAATCACATTAACAATAAAAATAGAACCCACTTAAATGTCGTGACTAAATTAAGATATTTAAAATGTCCTAGTAGACGCTATTCCAAAATGTAGTATTATTTATTAATAAATCTAAATTACCTCAATGCACGCGTCGCTGCCAACGAATCAGTAACAAATCACAAGAGTTCGTTACTGGAGTCACTGAAATCTCGGACCCAGTTCAGTATAGCGTGACCGGTGTTGTTTGGAACTGTGATAAAAGTGGCATGCAGAGATGAACAGATCTGGTTGTTCCTGCAGCGGTGGATATACGCGACCCACTCGACCCATGAAAATATACACCGACCTCAAAATGTAAAGATAATTTGCTATCGGAGTGCTGTCTTGTTTCCGATACTCGAGGGAAACATGCAAGTTTTTCCAGAAGTTAGTTATCCGGTCGCAAGAAGGTGGGACTTCAAGGATGCTTGCGTCACAAGATCCGCGGCTCGCGCGTGGAGACGAAGAGACGTGGCGGTTCCTTTGATGTGTCCGTGCCATTCTCTGGTTGGCTTTACGCGGCTCTGAGAACGGGCGTTGCGCCGGACTGGTTACAGCGTGCCGCGAAATGTTTCCTGTTGGCGGCACTGCTGGCAGGTCATTACCAGCCGTTGGTTTGCGAACGTTGTTCCAACAGTGTGGCGGCCAGTGACACTGTTTCTGGCATGTACGTCAGGATTTCACGATATAAGCGACTGTTTAATTTCTGTGTTCTTAAGGCCCACATTTCTCGATGATATTTTATTTCACTATCACAAAAAGAGATTCATATAAGAACTACATAAATGTAAATATTTGCAGTCAAATTGTTGTAGTTATTAAAATATAGCACCGAAAAGAAGAAAATTTCGGAATATGGGAGCTCAAGTTTCTGTGCTCCTTATTAACTTTGTTAATTGAATTACGTGTCAAGTGATCTATATCACATACACAACATATTAATCAAGAATCAAGAATATTTAATTATCGGTACTTGGTTACTGAAATACTGAATCTATTTCAAAACAGGTATTGATGTTTTTCCAGCCAATTTTTATTTGTCCGAGAGAAAATAATGTTGATATTTTCTAGTTTATCTTGGATGAATAAAAATGTGTTGGCAAAAACATCACCTATTTTGAAAGAGATTCAGGGTACCAGTACGCGAGCACAATTGTTTAACATATTTGATACTTAATTACCATGTTGTGAATATGATATAGAACACATTCCATGTGATTTATTTGGCAAATTAATTAGAATCATAGAAACTTTGGCTCCCATTTTCTGATATTTTCGACTTTTCTGTGTTATATTTTGAAAATTATAATAATTTAACTACAAACACTTACTTTTATGTAGTCGTTATATAAATTTATTTCAGATTAAATAAAATAATCAATTATCATGAAGTATGGCCTTAACCCTTCCAGTCACAGTATCGTAAATGCGGGTCGTTGCACAGCAAGTGGCTTTGGTGATCTACAATGCAAATGGCAAAAATTGCTTTCTATAAAGAAGTTCCTAACATTTAACAAATATTGCTTAGTGTGAAGACCATAATTCGTAATATCATAAACAGCTGTTGCTAATAACATCAAGCAAAACACATTTTTATTGGCATATGACATAGTGTTATGATAGTAGTACTACAGTTCCGAACAACAAAATTGTTTATTGCAAAGCCTAAAATTACATTCTTGTCTTTCTGCGGCATGTGGATGCGCACACATTAATTTTTCCCTTCGATTGGTAGGGTATAGTTTCTTCGCGGTTTCTTCACGTTTTTTTAAATCAAACCTTTAAAGTATCATTCTATGTATGACGTGTTTGGTAGTTTCCTAAATATGTCACGTATTTCAAGCGATTTACACATACGCTAACATAACAATACCTTATTTTTAGTTTTGTTAAAATTTTGCTTATATTCCATTTTGAAATTGTAATGTTTCATTTGTAATTAAGATGAATTAATACAGTGAAAAATGGGTGTGTTGGTAACGCCTAGTAGTAANTAAGATGATAGTACTTAAGCATAATAATATGACATTGAGTGCACACGTATCAGTAGCGCTGTCCCTTTGGTGCAGTTTTCTGTACTTGGTTCAGTTTTATCTGCATGAGTAGAGATCTGAAAAATTCGCTAATTCATTTTGAGACATGCTATAATTCAAAACACGTGTGTTGATATAACTTTAGCTATTGGTACACACTGTGTTTGACACCTGTTGGATAACGCTGGCCCAATCGCCACCTTCCACTGTGACAGCAGACAACCGATGTGCAGTTTATATCGGCATATTTGTACATAATACTGTAGAGTCTGGTCTGCAGGTCATTGAACTCGCGAATTTTTCCGGTCTCTATGCATGAGGCGGAGGAATATCTTGGAAGTAGAACTGCAGCAGGGCTTCAGAAAAGTTGAACGTAACCGCGAACAGCCTAATCGAAAGGGGGTTAGCGGAGGGAGAGAGGGAAGTGTGGTTGTAGCGTCCCTGAAAATGTTGTATGCGCGACTGGCAGGCGTCCCGACGGCATCCCTCCCCCTGACAAACGCCAGGCGCCGCCATGCGTTATTCAGGAGCTTGCCTGAGGTCGCAAGCGTCGTCGACGTCAAAGTCGGCGCGTTTGATCGTACACGTGACCTACCGGCGTGCGATCCCGGGCGGATTAAACTGATGCTGGACACGTAGTGTGACACCTGTCAAGCCGAGTCTCAACCTCGTTCGGTCACGCTGAAACTCGTCGAGATCTACGCTCGAGTGCAGCTACTTCGACAATTTCGTTGTCCTTAAATAAAAAAATTCGCACGGTCATAGAGGTGAAATAGCTATCTATAGTCGCCAGCAAAATGGCGTCACCGGCCAGCCGTTCGCCAATCAGCTCTTCATTCTAAATTGTGAAATTCAACTACCCGAGTCAATGAGAATGGCTCCANCGGCCAGCCGTTCGCCAATCAGCTCTTCATTCTAAATTGTGAAATTCAACTACCCGAGTCAATGAGAATGGCTCCACTTAGAATCTGTGGAAAACCAGTGGCTGTTCCAGTGAAACTATTTTCACTGATTAAATCAGTGATAGCCAACTGCGTGCGGCGAATTAAATATATCTTTAATTGAATTTAGCCAAATAATTACGAGAAGGAGACATATATAGAGTCTGAGTATAAAAGAATACCCCAACTTTGAAGGTCTATAATATCAAAACCAAACAACCTACAATCTTCATTGACCAATCAAATGAACCGTGTAACCGAGAAGTTTGTTTACCATACATTCATACATNAAACAACCTACAATCTTCATTGACCAATCAAATGAACCGTGTAACCGAGAAGTTTGTTTACCATACATTCATACATTTTCAATGTGACCACAATGAGCGGCCCGAACGAAATCTACGCGATAATCAAACTCGTTCCACGCTCTTGTCAGCATGTCCAGTTTTACGGTTTGGATGGCGTTCGTAACTCACGGTTTGAGGTGTTGAGTGGGTAATGAGCTCGCATTCGACACGTCTATGTGAAGGGGACGGTCTGATGTTTCCTCGCCCAGAACGAGGTAGACGATGCCTTCATGTCTAAGCTGGTTTTTTTTAGCGATGAAGCGACGTTCCATACAAATGGTAAGGTAAACCGGCACAACGTGCGGATATGGGGTCAGGAGCCTCCATATGAAACCACCGAACACGAGCGCGCTTCCCCCAAAGTGAACGTGTTTTGCACTGTATCCAAATACACTGTTTTCGGCCCTTACTTTTTTCTTGAGCCCACTGTTACTGGAATCCCTTATTTGGAGATACTTACAGAGTGGTTGTTTCCTCAGTTAGAAGAGGCGGTGGAGGATTTCATTTTACAGCTGGATGGTACGCCACCCCATTTGATACCTGAACGAGACGATGCCGCAACGCTGGATTGGCCAAGTATCAGCTGGTGACCAGGCTCTTCATCACTGGCCCCCAGGAAGCCAGGATCTTACCCCGTACGATTTTATTCTATGGTGGTACATAAAGGATCAAGGGTTTCGTCCACAATTACCGGCTAACATTGACGACCTCAGAACGAGAATTACGGACGCCATCCAAACCGTAACACCCGACATGCTGACAAGAGTGTGGAACGAGTTTGATTATCGCGTAAATGTCATTGAACATTTATAAATGTATGGTAGACAAACTTCGTGGTTCCACGGTTCATTTGATTGGTCAATGAAGATTGTAGGTTATTTGGTTTTGATATTATAGACCTTCAAAGTTGGGGTATTCTGTTATACTCAGCCTGTATTTCTGTTGGTAACTGTGTATATTGCGCTGTCAAACGTTATTTAAAAAAAACCAAAATGAACCTGCGGTGCCCACGACTTGAACACAGAGAATCTCCCTTGCAGATCGTCATATTACCAACCGAGCTACCAAACCAACGTTAGCTGAAACGGGGAAAATGTATCTATTAATGTTATCATGGAATATATGTAGCTTTAAATAGCACGTCCTTTCTTTTCATTTTATTTTAATTGGTAACTTTGGGACTGTTAAAATAAATGCCTAGTACATATGAATGCACTCACTTCACCACATTTAATGCAGTTTAAACCTTCAAACATAGGGCTATGATGATTATGGAGACGTGAAAACGAAATGAAGGACGTAAACATGAAGGAAAGACTGAATGTTTATGTTTCCTCGCAAAATAGTTTATAAAAGACGAAACTCACACACACACACACACACACAAGTTGAGTTATTTCATATGATACACCTTGTTTAACTGATCCATCAGTCAAAACACAAGTCACTGGAAACTCGCGAATAAAATGGTTGACGAATCAGTGGAAAAGTCACTAAATCAATAAGTGAAGAAAAATTGGAATTTTTTAAACAAAATTATCGGTTAAATTGACCGAAGTGACGGTTCAATAAGTGAGGCACTGTTAACTTGTTTAAATAGTGAAATTCTCACTGATTCATATTTAGGCTGTTAGTAACCTATTTGCAAGCTGGCAGAGCAACCAATGGGAACCTTTAGCAGTATTAATTAGTCCATTAGACACAAGGTATGTTCCCAGAGATTCACACAGTCAATCAGAGAATGGATACGCACACATAAAAGAACCGACGCCCAAATTCGCATCTCTGTTTACTCTGTGGCGCAGTTATATATTAGTTTCCCTGCTATGGTTTTAACACTACAATCCAGAGAAAAAAAATTCCCGACTACAAAAGGGCAGCCTTATAAAAGGGCAGCCTTATGCATGGTTACCTTGCAATGTCACAACAATCCTCAACCATATCCCATGTCCCCGAACGAAAAAAATCATACTATTGAGGTCTGCACGTTTGGCCTCAAGGGTCGTACTTTTAGAAGACCCCATTATAATTACATGGTTCGCTAAAACTTGCTACACCTTCCACAAAAAAAAACATACTCTATTAAGTTTTATAACATGTCATATAAGAAGAGACAGTGGTTAGCAGTGGAAAACGCCGAAACTGCTTTTTAGATTTCCATGAACTATTACTGCTTTGTTATCCTATCTTCAATAGCTATAGCAGGAGAAAGTAGATTTTCCTTCATTTATGGGCCTAACAGAATTTTCCTACTCTAATGCTGGGCGTCAGTGATTCATTGGCAAACTGCTAGGCCATTCCTGACATCGTCTGTGATAGAGCCACCAATCATAATGGTAGCAACAATCAAAAATATTTTGAAAAGTATGTAGAAAAATAAAGACCTACAAACTTCATNCCACCAATCATAATGGTAGCAACAATCAAAAATATTTTGAAAAGTATGTAGAAAAATAAAGACCTACAAACTTCATCATAATATCAACACAATAAGCGAATATTACTGATGCCTACTTATACATTTGCTTTTTTCTTCCAAAATCAGATCACAATCTGTGAGACATAGTCTGAGGAATTCAGGGCCAATAATAAACTTTATAAAGGCTGTTCACGATAAACTGAGCACTTTTAAATAAAACATAGAAAATAGTCACTGCTCCTACCTGCATACATTTTATTCTTACGAAATTGCTTTAAATTCATAGCTAAAAGGGGCTATGGGTGTAGATAAATAATGAGTCATGATTAGGTCGAGCACAACAGTATAAGATGGGGTTATTGAACATAAGGATTATACAATAACTATTAACGTGACTATTGATCGCAGGAGCCTAAATGGAATACCAAGTTGTTAATTAAATATATACAGTTTTATCACCGCACGCCATTACTATTAGAATATAATTGGAAAGTCCCCACCTTGTTCATGTTGCCGGAGGCTGATTCTAGGAGGTGGTTAAGGACGGCCGGACACACACATCTCCACGTCTTCCTGGTCAAAAGAACTCGCTATCAGTGTTACGCTGGCTTATATCGGGCGCGTTGTTTAAAATTTTCGGCTCTATTAACTGGTCGTTGGAGGGGGTTTCTGCAACTGCCTTTCGCTAGGTAATACTTGAAGGTATGACCATGCAGGCCGTCCAGCTAAGGCCTGATTACTTCACAACAATGCGTCCAGTAAAGTTGGTAACACATAGAGAAAGTAATTCTATGTCTTAACGCAGAATTAAACATTGTTACGTAACCATTTGTAAGAATCTATATGATTTATGCTTTTTTTAAATGCATCTTAGTATACGAATTAGCAGATTTGTAAAATATTTACTTTTCTAATAATTTTACAGTTACAATTTACTGACACATAAATAAAGTTATGAAGCCCATGGCAGTGTTAATTTCACACAAAGCGGAAGAATACACAACGTGCATACAACTCGATCTTAAGCAGGTCTTGTATTTTAAAAGTGATCAGTTTACCGTGAACAGCCTATACAAAGGAGTTGCATTACGTGCAACCTAGTAAATACAGCTTGTCACTGTGGCAACAGTCATTGAACAAAGACCAGTGAATGCGAAATGTAGAATAATTTACTGTCTAAATCTGAATCAGCGTTGTTAGTCAGTGGAACTATTTGACTGAATCTTCAGTAAATGAGCTGTTATCTATTAGCGAATCAGCGGAATGCACAGCGGTTTTACAGCCAGGCCAGTGAAATGCACTAGAGATCAGTATATATCAATATTTAATCAGTGAATACCCGAAACTATAAAATTATCGTTAGAACTTTACTCATTCAAGAGGGGCATTTTCAACCTTTCTGCTGTCAAATTCGCTTATTTTGAGCAGTCATGACTGTTTAGAATTTAGAGTGTAAACATTTCCCTCATTTAGAAGCATATTTTGTAGTAAAAAGTATATGAAAGTAATTTTTACGTTGGGAGTTTATTAACGCTCTGTGTCTTGTTTGAAATACAATTTTTATTACGAAGAAAATACGTCTGCTGATTTCAGAAACACTTTCAGTAATAAAATTCCCGGCAATATAAGACCTGACGGGCGCTTCACGCGAACATCCAGAACCCATCTAAATTCCAAATGACCTCACCATCCGTTGCTGAAGGATTCTCGCGTTTTCAATGTTTTTTTTTTAACCCCCTTCCCGTCCCTATCTGAGGCGAGTTTCTAGCTAAAGCGGCACTTCGACGCCGCGGCAATGCAAATAAATATTCTCCCCAACTGCTAACGTGTATTGGCACGGAATAATTTAATTGGCTTCCGGTAATGAACCGAAATCAATTACTAGTCGCGGGAACGTAGAATCACCAGGCTTACTTGGCTGAATTTTTACAACATGAGAAAACTAACGCGCTCGGAATAAATTAAGGAGAATAGAGTCTGGGAAATACGCGCGTTAATGGCTCTTTGAACAAACACAAGAATATTAATCTATACATCATATTTATATCGTAGTATGCAAAAATACCACTTTGATATTATTTTCCATTTTAAACCCTACTCAAACAATGAAATTAATTAAACCACTGCCTAGATATCTGCCAAGTATAATGCGTGGATAAGAATTAAATCCTTGAATAAGGGTTAGAGAAAACGTTGCACCTCCAGAATGCGGTCACATTGGTTATGCGGTCTCTCACCAAGAGGGTCTGGGTTAGATTCCCGGCTGGGCCAGACCCGCTGTTCGCAGGTGAAAACGTGGCGGACGTTTCCGTTGGTTGATGGGTTTTCCTAGGTACTGGGATCTACCCCGCCCTTGCGTTCAGTTTTTTTTAAACTAAACTATTCTATTTGGTAAGCTATACCGAATCAAACACTGGCTTAATTTGTTATTAAATTTAAAGTTATAATTGGAATTAAATTTATTAAGTTCTATTGCAACAAAAATTAATAAAGGATAAAAATTACATTTAAATGGCCATGGATTTGTAAGTTACTGTGTAAAGTATTGTTACTTAACTTTCTATTTTTATTATTACATTTATACTAAGGATTTAGGGTGTATCTTTATTCATAATTTGGGGATTTCTCTATTTTATTTTTGGGGGAAAAGGGAAGAACCCCCTGTAAAAAATCCCGATGCACTGGTTTATGTTTGGTTCACTGTGGGTTGCTGAAGGCACACATTGTTTCCAGGACTATTGAGAATTTCTTGTTCTGTGGTTATGGCAGCGAAGCCTATATTCACTACCACACAAATACTAATTCTGTTGATGTTTGTTATCCTACTTATACTGTTATTTTGATTAACAGCACACAGGTCACGCTTATTGTAGAATACCTATTATAGTCCATTCACGGTTACTTTCAACTTTCATGAAAACTTGCTAAAGTTCTACTTCCAGGGTATTACTCCGCCTCATGCAAAATGAGTTTAACCGAATCTAGAAAATTACACCAAAGGGACAACGCACCACATTCGTGCGCTCTCAGTGTAACAATATTTTCCATAGAAACTTCAGTATTTCTTACTATTTTCTCTCTGTTTACATTCACATGAGTTATAAATGAAATATTGTAATTTAGAGATTAATAATAAATAAAACATAAATTTAATCGAAAGTGAGCTACTTTAATGTTTACATTGGTATAAAATGCTTATCATATAGGACATATTTAGGAAGCAACTAAACACGTATTACATGAGGTGATTTTTCAAAGGTGTGATTAAAAAAGTGGGAAGAAACCGCGAATTTACTATACTGATAATATAATTCTGAGTTTAAAGTGTCCGAACTAAACGTTTTGTATTATGTGACGGGATACACAATCAATTCCGTTCATTTGCGTGATTTATACTTTATATAAGCTTGTGATGAACTTCATGAAAACATCTGGTGACAACAGTAAGTTGCGAAAATCTTCGAAGAATGTGGACGTCGTCATATTACAAGAAACGCAATTTAACTTTATTTTAAATTTAGGTTCTGCGATACGACGTGGCAGCAGAGGAATTACGGATAGTGTTTGCCGGGTTTTGTTGTAAGGGAAGATCGGAAGAATTTTCGAGTTCTTTTATGAAGCCATAATCCTAACACGACTGTAAATGAAAATCTAGTTATTCTAAGTATGAAACGCTTTGGATACTCAGGAATTTTTAATATGATGAAGTTTCCATTTTAAAACACCAAACTTAATCAATGTTTTATTGTGGGTATACCTTTAGGAACGGTGTAACATTGTGTCGAGGGTTAACTTTATTTGGGACGACTTTACACTACTTTGGTATTAGATTCTTGTGACTGCTTTTATTTCTCCCTTTCATGTGTTACAATATAATCAAATTTTTCCGACTAGCAGGCACTTAGTTTACACAGAATTACCAGTTTTAATTAAGGCCAGTGACTTTTCGCGTAAAAATTGGAGCACACAGTAGACTCTAATACTATATACACACATCAGCTGTTGTTACACCTCCATTGGCTACTGGTGCCGTGTCCGTCTCTGACCAAGCCACTCAGGACTAAGTAACTCCGACACTGAACCTTCGTGATTCGTGCGCAAACGGTTAACACGGGCCAGAACATTTTTTAGGCAATCAAAGAAGCTGGACGACCAAACATTGCTTTGGACTGTATCTTGTCTCGAAATATTTTCGCGAAATATCACTGCTCCTANGAGAAGCTGGACGACCAAACATTGCTTTGGACTGTATCTTGTCTCGAAATATTTTCGCGAAATATCACTGCTCCTAGTTATAATAAATGTATTTTTCGATTTCATTGTAGCATCCAGTTACAAAACAGCGGCGAGCCAGCAGTAGCAAATAAAACATTCCACAGGATGCTTACTGTATGTGTGGATGCTTGTTCAAGGGCGTTGGCCAAGAAAAAACATATTTTATATACCGCACCACATATTGTTCAACTTGTAGACATTGTCTGTAACTACTTTTCCTTATATACATTTTTTTATTACGTATGGTTTTTGCAAAACGACATGTCAAAGTCAAACATTTCACTGCTATGTATTGTACAAATAAAATAAACTGAACTAGTTGCACAAAATTTAACAAATGCGACTGAAAAATCGTGTCTTAATTCACTTTAACGTGTGATCAGCAAAATTTATTTTACAAAAATTTAGAGACAGCTGCAAATCAAAACTATGCAATTATTATCTTATTTTAAGCAATTGTTTAAATTGCAAAAATATTCCTTGTACGATTTTGTAGACATATTGATGTAGCTTTTGACATATTATTTTAGTTGGTATTGCCTCATTTATATGCGTTTGTTAGTTTTCATTATTTGTTCATTTACAAAACAGGAAAAATGTGATTTTGTCGCGTATTAATGGAGAAACTATGAGTTCGATATTTTTTTGCGTGGAAAGAGTAATGAACTATAATGTGTAAAATTTTAACAGTATGTGGTAGAAATATAATATAACGAAATTGTTCGTAGCCAACGCCTAGCATTATTAAATTTAATTTTGTTTTCGAGTTTTATTACTAAGAGTGAATTTTTTGCGTATACTGTATTTCTGTTAAACAAACAACGACCTGTGCGTTTAGTTCACAGTGCTTATTGGAGCCAACTATTCGCAAATCAGAGCTATAATGACGTCAACAAATTGTATAGTCTGCACGATGACCACTGACTGTATTGGACTTTGATAACTCGCTGTGTCCAGCACTGGCAGAAAATTTCTTTCCTAAGCAATATGTTAACGGACTTTTCTGATTGATGGCGCCTNCTCGCTGTGTCCAGCACTGGCAGAAAATTTCTTTCCTAAGCAATATGTTAACGGACTTTTCTGATTGATGGCGCCTCAAACATTGGCAATGATGTTTGCTTTTCAGCAGCATGCTCAAGGCATATTTTCGACACAGGGGTATTTTCATTCGTCCAAAACAAGGAGCGAGTAGCTTGTTCTCCTACATAACAAACGATACCCGTGCNGACACAGGGGTATTTTCATTCGTCCAAAACAAGGAGCGAGTAGCTTGTTCTCCTACATAACAAACGATACCCGTGCCACAATTTTGTGCCAAAGTGGTGTTTTCTCGTATACCAACTAAGCATAAGGCATACGTCCATATTGTAGGCTAACATCGCAGCTTTTTAGCATTATCGTAAAGAGACTAACTATATTCGCTACGCCAATGTCTGTTACGCTACTAAGACTTCCTCTGTATCACCGAACTATTACACTGGCCAACAAAACGAAAATATGTTTTGGTGCCGGAAAACGAAGGACTGATTTGGGATATTTTTAATGTGCTGATTCCACAAATGCCATCAGATTTCGTCTATCAGCTATAGTTTTTGAGATACGGGCTAATTGATTTCAGGTCTGATAAAAGGCATAAGTAAAGAAATATAAATATCTTTTGTGGTCAAAATAGAAATGTCATACCTCAAATTCAAATAAAATTATCCAGATATACCTGGAATTGCCTATGATTCGACTGACCTGCTTATACCTGCTTATATAAAATATATCCTTGTTTTCTATGTCTTTGGGACAGCAGAGCTAAGAATCAGCACTGGGTTAACAGAAATTGGCCTTTAAGAAATGTCATGATTCAAGGAAAACAAAACGTAATCACAGAACCTTTGGTTTCGTGAGAAAAAATCTTGCTTCCACCCTTGCATATTAAATAGGGGCTTATGAAGCAATTTGTGAAAGCTTTAAATCGAGATGGATTTTGCTTTGGTTACCTAACACGTACATTTCCTAGGATTAGTACGGACAAACTAAATACCGGAATATTTGATGGTCCTCAAATAAGGCAGCTTATCAAAGATCCCCAATTATGCACTTGTGCCAACAGTATACAGAGTTTGTCTCGACGCATCACCAGACAGGGCGTAATTATACAGAGCAATCTTTCCAATTTGGTATTATCATTCGTTATTAGGTTAGACGTTATAATGTCTACGTTAGATTCACATGTCATTGAGCAAATGGGAAAAAAAAACAGAAAGCTTAAGAATACAGAGTCAAAACAGCCGTACATATGGTTGTTTCAGCAGAGCACTGCGTTNAAAAATCTTGCTTCCACCCTTGCATATTAAATAGGGGCTTATGAAGCAATTTGTGAAAGCTTTAAATCGAGATGGACTTTGCTTTGGTTACCTAACACGTACATTTCCTAGGATTAGTACGGACAAACTAAATGCCGGAATATTTGATGGTCCTCAAATAAGGCAGCTTATCAAAGATCCCCAATTATGCACTTGTGCCAACAGTATACAGAGTTTGTCTCGACGCATCACCAGACAGGGCGTAATTATACAGAGCAATCTTTCCAATTTGATATTATCATTCGTTATTAGGTTAGACGTTATAATGTCTACGATAGATTCACATGTCATTGAGCAAATGGAAAAAAAAAACAGAAAGCTTAAGAATACAGAGTCAAAACAGCCGTACATATGGTTGTTTCAGCAGAGCACTGCGTTNAAAAAAAAAACAGAAAGCTTAAGAATACAGAGTCAAAACAGCCGTACATATGGTTGTTTCAGCAGAGCACTGCGTTCCTACTGCACAATAGATTGCACCTCCAACAGTAACAACTTCAACAATATTAGGGTTGCTACCACAACAATCAGAATTATAATAACCTAAATAGATTGTTCTTTTGCTAGTGTTAAACAGTTCTGTAAACGGATTTTAGGGTAGCAGCAACATAATCTTCTGTTATGTTATTACAATCCTAGTTGTTGTGAGAACAATCCAAATATAGTAGCATATGTACAGTAGAGAATACAATCACAGACAGTAATGCAACAAACAGTCCTGTTGGCATTACTATTTCTGTAAACCATATTTATACGCTACCTACAACCCATCAGATTGCTGTCCTTATTTTAACAGTCTAAACGGTTGCTACAACCTCATCTTATTTTCAGTGCAGCATGACGAGTTACGGAGTGTAAATCTCAGGGCGGCTTCTCATCTCTCTCTCTCTCTCTCTCGACGATGGCCATGTCCTCATAGTCCCTGGAGTGTCGTGCAATGACTGAGTCTTCCACTGCTGTTGAAGAATAAACAAGCGTCGCTGCAGGCACAGCCCGTGACGTCAGAGTGGCAGCGGCGTCGCCGTGTCACTCTCGCGCTCTTGTTTATTCAGCGGCCCAGGAGGATCTGCCTCGTGGTGGAAAGGGGGACAACCGACCCCCCCTGACTCTACCCCCCCTTTACCATTCCAGCACGGTGACAAAACGCCGCGGGGGAAATCATGTCGTGGCGGGCCCTCTCGCAGAGTGGAGAGCCGTTAATTCCCGCAGAACCGGAGGGGAGAGGGGGGGGAGGGGGCTCATTCTCAAGTCATCGCCCGAGCGCACCACAGCTGTGTCGTGCCGCAGAGTAATTAACAGTGCAGAGGTGGAACATGTGCTGATGCCGCGGGCTCTGACCGCACACGCCAACGCCACCCCGCCAGCAACACGTTGCAACGACGTTCGCCAGTCAACGCCTGCTAAACTACTTGCCAGTCGCGTGGGGATAATGGTTTGTTCCAGCATAGCGCCGAAATTATATTCACCTGCACCAACAAAATATTTTGTTGAGCAAACAAAACTTGCTTAGCAACAATATNCATAGCGCCGAAATTATATTCACCTGCACCAACAAAATATTTTGTTGAGCAAACAAAACTTGCTTAGCAACAATATAAATTTTGTTCACCTAACAAAATACACGCTTGACTGAGCAAAACCTCTGTGTTGGGCCAACATAAATTAGACTGTTAACAAAATATTTAGTTGGATCAATTGTATATGTTGGTCGGGCCACTTATTTAATCAACTTCGTTAGGAAATACAGCCCGATAGTTTGTTATGTATTTGTTTGTGACAATTATAATAGTTAAATTGTTTTTAAGCGCATTTATTGAAGTTTAACAGTGGCATAAACATCCTAATAAAACAAGTTCAAGACGTAACTAAAAAAGTAAGCTATACAACTTGAAAAATTAATTAACGCACTTTGTCCAGTATTTGAAATGTTTGTATTTAAAAACATTTAAATTTCATCAGTAGTCACATAAGCTGAGGTGCAATCTTATTAGGTTAGAATCAAAGTCGGGCTTTCACTTTTTCATAATAAGCGAAACTGTTTAATGTATGTAGCACCAAATTAATATTTACTTGTATCATTCAAATCTTAGTTTGGGACAATTAAATAAGAACAAAAAAATACTTTGGTTTCAACAAAAAAATATATTATTGCAGCTATACAAATAATCAATTTGGTTGCACCAAACAAACATTTTTTTTTAATTTAACATAATTTTTTTCTTAATGCGGCAGCCCAGACGATGGTAGAACTTTCGCAGAACTCGGTAAAAAATCAGACACAAGACCAGTTTCTAGAGCCTCGCGCAGTCAGCCAACCGTCACGTTATTTCATCTCTGTCTACCTATCTAATCTGTGGCGACACACTGTTGTGGCGGCTGACGTTGATTCGTTTGCTCGTGACTCTACGCAGGCACATATCGTTATGCTAATTGGCATACCTAAATATGGTTGGTATTACTTTTTAAGGGGGTAGAGGGAATGCCTTTTATTTATGATCGTTTTTGAACTTTTAACAACTGAGGAACTATATTATTTACGTAACTGGACTATTTTCTTAACCTTTGTAATCAGTTAAGAACTTTTAGTACTACTTTTGTTTGGTGTTACGAGAGGTTTTGCTAATTAGTGTGACGATATCCAAGAATTTTATCTTGGCGATGTCAGTCTGGGGTGTGGCCCGGGTGGAACAAGAAGAGGGTGGGGCTGAACGACTGTTTTACACCTGCAACTGAGCTGAAAAGTAGAACTACGGAAATTATCATAACAATTTTGCCAGATAGAAAATATAATAATTTTTTTATTATTAGGCTTTGCNCATAGCGCCGAAATTATATTCACCTGCACCAACAAAATATTTTGTTGAGCAAACAAAACTTGCTTAGCAACAATATCAATTTTGTTCACCTAACAACATACACGCTTGACTGAGCAAAACCTCTGTGTTGGGCCAACATAAATTAGACTGTTAACAAAATATTTAGTTGGATCAATTGTATATGTTGGTCGGGCCACTTATTTAATCAACTTCGTTAGGAAATACAGCCCGATAGTTTGTTATGCATTTGTTTGTGACAATTATAATAGTTAAATTGTTTTTAAGCGCATTTATTGAAGTTTAACAGTGGCATAAACATCCTAATAAAACAAGTTCAAGACGTAACTAAAAAAGTAAGCTATACAACTTGAAAAATTAATTAACGCACTTTGTCCAGTATTTGAAATGTTTGTATTTAAAAACATTTAAATTTCATCAGTAGTCACATAAGCTGAGGTGCAATCTTATTAGGTTAGAATCAAAGTCGGGCTTTCACTTTTTCATAATAAGCGAAACTGTTTAATGTATGTAGCACCAAATTAATNTCCACTTTTTCATAATAAGCGAAACTGTTTAATGTATGTAGCACCAAATTAATATTTACTTGTATCATTCAAATCTTAGTTTGGGGCAATTAAATAAGAACAAAAAAATACTTCGGTTTCAACAAAAAAATATATTATTGCAGCTATACAAATAATCAATTTGGTTGCACCAAACAAACATTTTTTTTCATTTAACATAATTTTTTTCTTAATGCGGCAACCCAGACGATGGTAGAACTTTCGTAGAACTCGGTAAAAAATCAGACACAAGACCAGTTTCTAGAGCCTCGCGCAGTCAGCCAACCGTCACGTTATTTCATCTCTGTCTACCTATCTAATCTGTGGCGACACACTGCTGTGGCGGCTGACGTTGATTCGTTTGCTCGTGACTCTACGCAGGCACATATCGTTATGCTAATTGGCATACCTAAATATGGTTGGTATTACTTTTTAAGGGGGTAGAGGGAATGCCTTTTATTTATGATCGTTTTTGAACTTTTAACAACTGAGGAACTATATTATTTACGTAACTGGACTATTTTCTTAACCTTTGTAATCAGTTAAGAACTTTTAGTACTACTTTTGTTTGGTGTTACGAGAGGTTTTGCTAATTAGTGTGACGATATCCAAGAATTTTATCTTGGCGATGTCAGTCTGGGGTGTGGCCCGGGTGGAACAAGAAGAGGGTGGGGCTGAACGACTGTTTTCCACCTGCAACTGAGCTGAATAGTAGAACTACGGAAATTATCATAACAATTTTGCCAGATAGAAAATATAATAATTTTTTTATTATTAGGCTTTGCNTAGTAGAACTACGGAAATTATCATAACAATTTTGCCAGATAGAAAATATAATAATTTTTTTATTATTAGGCTTTGCAAATATCTTTAATTTTTTTCTATGTGCATGTGAATCAGCTAACAAAACAGTAAATACGTAAATGTTAATAATGCTCCTTCAGAATAATGTTTGCGCCTGTCTGATTGAAGTTCTAGCTACACCGGTGAATGTTATCTTTTATTCATGCGATATAATCTTCTGCATACCACCTCCGCGACCACTGATTCATTTTAGTTTACACATTAAAACATTAAGAAATGTCGTGCAGTTAAAANCTGCATACCACCTCCGCGACCACTGATTCATTTTAGTTTACACATTAAAACATTAAGAAATGTCGTGCAGTTAAAAATATAAAAAATACAATTACATTCTGAAATTCTTAAATTATAATTATAACAAATGGCCCGACGGAAATAAAGANAAAAATATAAAAAATACAATTACATTCTGAAATTCTTAAATTATAATTATAACAAATGGCCCGACGGAAATAAAGATGTGCCTCGAAATGTGCTATCAAAGTGAGCACCTCGCCTGTTAATTTACGAGCAGTTTAAGAGTTGCTTTTCTCAGCATTTTACACCTCTCATTTTTTATTACTGAGTTAATTTTCCTCAAAATCTAGCCAAGAGACTTTTTACCCTTGGGAGGGCCCAGACCAACTAACCTAATGGACCCCTCCCTCTCTTAAATAAATGCCTGATTCTGCAGATTCTTTTCAGGGCTGGGATAACATCCAGTGGACCGCACTTCTTAATCCTGGATTCACGTATCATTATTAACGAACACGGAGGTGAAAGAGCCGCTCACGANCCAGTGGACCGCACTTCTTAATCCTGGATTCACGTATCATTATTAACGAACACGGAGGTGAAAGAGCCGCTCACGATGCGAACTCCAGCTATACACGTATTTAATGGGTAATTAAATGCCCCGACCCCTAAGAGTCTCCGAGGCTAACGCTGTAGATGCAGCACGAAGACTTCCGCTCGGCTCACGAAGAAAAACTTGTGCATGACGAACGTGTACGTATGGGCTGTCCACGGTTAACTAAGCACTTTTATAAGCCCTGATTAAGATATACTTTTATTCACACGTAAATTTTTCCGCCGTACGTAAAATATTGACATTGCCGTGGACCTGATCACTTTATTCATGTTTCGGTCAAGTGAAACTGGAAAAGTAAATATTTTTACATATTTGCTAATTCCTACAATTACTTATGTTAAAGAAAGCAGAATACGTTACTTTAGTATTTATAAATGTTTACCTTACACTTTTCATTCAACGTTGAGACATAGAACTACTTCCACTCCGTCGTTGCCAACTTTACAGGGCGCACGCCGGTTTGAAATATATGCAGTTAGGTGCAGTGATATTTTCCATTTGTTGATTTAAAAAGTGCTGAAATAACCGTGAACAGTCTTTATCAAAATTAAAGTAGGTAATTTAATTCGCCGGTCATCGCCACCTGGTTTATTTCTTGCCAACCGGCTGCAGCATTAATCAGCCAATATGCTTATCACGGTTAAATTACCACTTTTTAAATCAAGTTATGCACTGCCTCCGGCTGCATATATTTCAATGGGCCCACTGAGTAGCATGCGCTCGGTCAAGTTGGCAACGCCGGGAAGAAAGTAGTTTTGTGTCGTTACGTTGAATTGCAAGTCTTCGGTAAACATTACTGAATTAATTACTTTCGTTTTCTGTTTTTATTAAACGCATATACGTGTAAGAATTGGCAAATACGCTAAACGTTTACTTTTCTAATAATTTCGCAGTTTCACTCGGCCAACGCATGAGTAAAGTGATCAGGCGCATGGCAATGTTAATTTTAAATATGGCTGAAGAGTACACAATGTGCGTAGAAGTAGGTCCTAGGCAGGGCTTTCAAAAATGCTTATTTTGTAGTGAACATAATTTTATATTGAATAGCCTGTATTGGACTTGAGGTACATTATCGGAGCTTCGCGCGGCCAATCAGAAAATGGGTACGCTCACATCAAATAAACCGCCACGTCATTTCATCCCTGCGTACTTGCACACTCTGTGATGGAGTGATAGCAGCATAGAGTTCTGATCCCACCGTTGCAACGACTGCCTTGCCATTGTAACTGTCAGAACCAGGATGCTTGGACCGAAGTTAGCACGCTGTTTACATAAATACACGTTCTGAAATGCGATAACTTGTAACGCGGAAAACTTACAGCTGTGGCGGCTACCTCTGACGGCCTTTTTCTTTTCAAACTGTGGTGACACAGCGATTACTCTCATCATAATTCACCACTGCACCGGAAAGGTCATATTGCTATCTTATGGCCCTCTCACTCCCCTCCCCCACAACATGGGCGATCCTTTACTTGTATTTATTTGTAAGACAAACAAAAAAAAACTGTTGTGTTTTTTGTGAAATAGGTGGCGATTTCATACAATGACGATTTACAAAAAGGGTGTTTTTAGTTTGTTATATACAGAGATTAAGTGCGTTATAATTTATTTTTGTTACCGTACTGTTTATAAGCATTTTCCTAGTTAAACAAGGCTTCTGATAATTATAATATTTTCTGGATTTCCTTGCTTTCCGCAGTAACGGGCCACGACTCAAAATATGTAATTCTATACACAAACAAATCTAACGCTGCAGTGTTTTTAACGTGGTAACTGGTGCGCTGATTCAAGGCATGCTGGTGTTTTGTACACGCCTATACACACACGGTGAATGCTGTACGCCTTATTGAACAACGACCGTTGTGAAACTGCGGTACTGTGACCACTCACGTGCAGGAAGAGAGGTATTTATGGCATACGTGGTTTGACGTCAGCTGCTGAGGACTAATTCACTGGGATGATACATTTTGTGGGCGAAGTTGATTGAAGGGATTAATTTGAAGGCACTGCAAGTATACAACCAAAATTATAACAATTTTAAAGTATTAATTTAAATGCTAATACATTTTAACTAAGAAAAATGATAACTTTGGATACTATGCCCGAAAGTAGTACTAGCTATGCTCATTGTTTCAATCACGTGAAAGATCTTATAGCTACATGAGTGCAGGGTCAAACAAGAAATAGGTACATTTCAGGAGTATAATTATATACAAGTGTGTGGAAGAAATTTAACGCTTGTTATGACTGACGTTATTTCATAGGAATAAGCCTTACGTTATTTCTTCAGGCCTTGGAAGGAACAGCAGTATTTAAATATCCGGTTAACTAACATAGTTATCAGTGTGATAGCGTTTGTGATATTTTGCTACTATTTATTTTGTTAGCAAGTCCCCGTCTATGAAGTACGGTTGTTTTGTTCTTTCTTTATACTCTTCCTTCAGAATTATGACGGTGGCATTAATTAGTATACAACTGAAGAGGGCGAGTATTTTTGCCTGTTGTGGGTAAAAAATACCTTTCTGAAATTTCTGTTTCCAGAGACGTTGGCCCTAGATATTTATAAAAATAATTACAGGAGAATTCAATACTCTTTTGTAACTGTGGGGAAAAAAATATTTAATGTAAAAAACGTTTATATTTTTATCTAACGGAATTTTGAATTTTATTTTTGGATTTCCTCCCTCTATATACTGAACTGTTGAAGTGGTTAATGATAAAGATCGCAACATATATTATTTTCAAATGTTTAACTCGCCAGGTAGACAGATATGAATTTGGCATGAGGACTAGGTATATTGGGGACACGTTACACACTTGTGAGTGATTTGGTGTCTATGTTTCACTCGGCTCTCAAGACCTCGTTGTTAAAAGCCGCCCAAATCTCTCGACAACATTACCTCTCCATGTTTCACAATTTGGTTTACGCAGGCCCTCAACTCCACTGGCTCAGCTGCCCAAGTTTTGAACGCAGCGTTTTTAGTTTTTGCCTTGGCCGCGTTGCTTTACTCACGTGCGCGCATTGGAGGGCTGCGAATATTCGACGGGTAAAATTCCCTGTTATTTCGCGTTACAATACAGCACCAAAGAAGACGGCATACGTCAGCCTCGCGCATGTCATTGTGGGCCTACGCTCTTCCGACATGCCTTGCAGGATCACAGACAATAGCAGACATTCGGCACTCTGGGAGCTTCATTCCGCGTGGCCGGGTGAAGCAGGAGTGTGAGTCCTGCCTGTGGAGGCAGCCAATGAACAAGCGACTTCTGCTCGAGTGTGTACGGGACTGTGGTGTCTAGCTTGGTGCTCGTCGTACAGCGCGACATAGTAAGGTCTACCCATGAGATGTGTAGGCAAGCGCTTGTCCAAGCCGCCTGCTCCAGCAGCGTAGCACAGAATATTACTTTCCCTCGATACTTTAGTTTTTCCTGTTGATTTAATGCATTTTTTTTAACGCGTATGCGTTCCACTAGTTTTAAGTATCAGCGTGGCATGTAACACATACAGGCTGTCTCGTAATGCCTCAATAATTATTTCGTGTATTTTTAACATTCTGGATAATTTGTGGGGACATGAAAAATTCGCGAGTTCAACGACCATCAGGCTAGACTCCACGGTCTTATGTTCAATCGTGCATACACCAATTACTTATTGGTCGCTTTTTGCTACACTAGAGGGCGATGATTGGGCGTGCATTCTGTTGTATGTTTCTCATTGGCCAAGGGTTCTGCAGGAGGTGTCAAATAACGTGTGAATCAACGGCAAAGGTGGCACAAAAGAACGAGTTTTCCAATTCTATGATGTCACTAAATTAATCCGCGAGTTTTTCAGGTGTCTAATAATTAGGGGCAGTGATATGCCGCGAAAAGATTTCGAGACAAGATACAGTACGAAGCACTGTAGGGTCGTCCAGCTTTTTTGATTGGCTGAAAAATGTTCTGGCCCGTGTTAACCGTTTGCGAACGAATCACGAAGGTTCAGTGTCCGAGTTACTTAGTCCTGAGTGGCTTGGTCAAAGACGGACACGGCACCAGCAGCCAATGGAGGTATAACAACAACTGTGCTGTGTATATAGTATTTAAGTCTACTGTGTGCTCCGATTTTTACGCGGAAAGTCACCGGCACTACTAATAATTTAATGTATTGTTTACCTTCGTGTATATGCTTTGACCAGCCGTTTAAAGTGCCCCGTCACCCTGCGCGTGTTGCTTTGTCTACAAGTTTTGTGTGGAGTATTTTCTCTAAATGTATTAAATGTTTATGAAATTATTTCTATTAATTATGCAGTTCACGATGTGTTGCGTTTGAATGGCGCAGTCCTTAATTAATCTCAACCATTGTTTTCACGTTGCAATATGATTTTAAATGTGTCACTATTTTGATTTTCCAGTCGTTTGGTGCAACCTTGTGATATTTATTTTTTTTGCATTTTATCATGTGTTTATAAATATTTTCAGTTAATCTGGTCAGTTGTCTAAATAGATAATTGGGGGGGGGGGNNGGGGGGGGGGGGAATTTACCATACCCAATCAGGGATTTCATTATGCACTTTGCGCATTGTGTATTTCATATTTTCCTCCAATGGAATTCACGAGATTTGTGCACGCAATATAAACGTTTATTCAAAATTTAAACTATCACATTGTTTTATTTCTGATTATAATTTTCGATAACGGCACCGAAATTGCAGGGGACTGCGGTGACGCAGTAGCTAGAGTGCTTTCTTCCCACGAGCCGGGTTTGATTCCCAGCGTGGTCACTCCAGGCATTTTCGCACATGAGAATCGAGCCGGACGATGCAGCTGTCCAGCAAGTACTCTCGGGGATATCCAGTTTTTACCTCCCTTGCATTCTGGCGCTGCTCCTTACTCACCTCACTTCACCCTCATAAGTAGGAACACTCAAATTTCGCGAAAAGATTTCCGCACATGATAGATTTCAATACCCTACGGGCGTACCAGCAGTTTTATTTTGCTTATTGGCGGCGTACCCTTGTGAGAAGGCGTTTATCTACTTGACAGGCAAAGAAAAACTAAGTAACTTCAATGCCGCACTGCTGTGAATTGCTGGCAGACGCTTAAGACTTGTAGCACGGAAACCAACAAATGAAAAAAGTGGATCTGAGCTTAAGTGCTATGAAATAGAAATTGTTGAGGAATATTTTCGCGAAAATCGGGTGTCCCAACTGATAGGCTCTCTCAAGGCCCGATGCTAACTCTCCACTCTCCATCGAAATTTTCATATATGTTGCTAATTGATAAATCGTACGATGTGTATTTTATTTCACTTCTTACAACCCTCTCTTCGACCAGTAACAAAGCGAACATCTTAAGTAGAACCATTCTCATGTATCACAAGTTGGTACCAATCCTACAATAACGCTTCTATAGTACATTTTTGCTGGCTGCGTCTTTTTATTGTCATGAACAGTGAACGTCTTAAAGTGGATACGTATGTGTAAGTCAGCAGTTATTGGCGCTGTTGACCGAAAAATGCATTATTTTATATTTTTACGAAATGTTTTTAAACTTGTAGACATTACTTACAAGTACTGTTTTCTTGCGTTGAAAAAAAAATATATATNTTTTTACGAAATGTTTTTAAACTTGTAGACATTACTTACAAGTACTGTTTTCTTGCGTTGAAAAAAAAATATATATGGCATATTTTGTACACAACGGACTATCAAAATCGCAGTTTTTAGTGTTTTTGGGAAGTACAATTACTANATATATATGGCATATTTTGTACACAACGGACTATCAAAATCGCAGTTTTTAGTGTTTTTGGGAAGTACAATTACTATTACCGAAATGAAACAATTCACGTTGAAATAAGTCACCATGAGTTACTTCAGGGAATCTTTAAAATCACGCTATGTAATATTTTCGCAATAAAAAAAAATTGCTTGAAATTAGGATATTTTTTCAAGATTTTCTATTTGTAGCAAGATTTTTTTGTAAAATAATTTTGGCTAAGCAACTTAAAATGATTTAAGACGTGACCTTTCAGTCCTCCTTGTTGAATTTTATGTAAACAATTTTATTTATTTTAATTATACGTCCGAAAAACTCTAAAATAGTGATTCTGAAATGCCATGGTCTAAAAACTATCAGATATAAAATATTTTGATGTCAGGTACTTACGAGTAAGGTTTACAAGTTGGATGGTGTTTCGTACAAGTATAAAATAATGAATTTTTTTCGGGTGACCATCGCCGTAAAAGGGTTCACCCCGGGGTAGTTCGATCAGCTTCAAATTCGAATCAGGGTGAGTTCACTGCAAAAAAAAAAATAAGAAAGGTACGGCAGGTAGGGTGTGGAAGGAAGTGAGTAAGGAAAGGAAATCAGTAGTAATAAGAAGAAAGAAGGCTCGCAAGGCGTGGCTGATGGGCAGGTGCTGATCGATGGCCTAGATTGTGGCGATGCTGAGGAGAGCGGAGCAGAGACGGGCGAGGTATCCCGTTGCAGCCAAGAGAGGGCAGAGGCTGAGTTTCGAGGATGCCAATCAACTCAAGAGCCTGCTGTTCTGGCATGATTAATCATTCCCAGTTCCTCCCCTTTCCACCACAAGCCTTTCCACTTCGGCATGCATAACGAGCCCGTTTATAGAGTCTGGCGAGGATGACGTCTGCAGAAATGTGAGCCATGTTTACTTTAAACACATCACCAAAAATATTAAGTCACAGACACAAAATATTTCGTGGGTATGCACAGTATAAACATTTTTCTGGGCAAACACAAAATTACATTTTTTAAGTGAAAAACGTTGTACATGGAACTAACATATTTTTGCATATTGTAAATTCAAGAGAAACANAAATTACATTTTTTAAGTGAAAAACGTTGTACATGGAACTAACATATTTTTGCATATTGTAAATTCAAGAGAAACAAGTGTTTACCCACTTGCAAGAACAATAATTTGGCGAGCAGTGATAGAGAGTTTAAAACACAAAACAACTCATCACCATTTATGAAGCTTCCACCCATTTCATGGGATTCTAAAGACTCATCGATATGATCAACTTGAAATAAGTATTTTTGCCGTATACTCTCGTTGTAAATTTCGCGTTTCATTTGGTAAGTTAGATATTGCGCTCTTCCGTAAACCTGGGTTTTAGTTACTTTTAGATTGGCTATTACTCCAGCTTTACCCCAGAGCAAGTAGCACGGGATTCAATACTTGTTTTCTTAAACGTAACTTTTTAACTCCACACCTTTCAGGCCGTGTCTCATTAGCTGGCATCCAACTGTAAAATAAACACGAAAGTACATGTGTTTTGAGCTCTACCTTGTAATAATTCCTGGTATTCAAATACATATATAATCTGGTTAAATAGATAAAATAAAACAAATGTGTTGGGACAGTAACCGAAGTTGATAATGCAATACGGGAAAGGCGGTTAACAATACTTATTTTCATTGCTCCTTAATATTTAGATATAAATTCAACCGTAAAAAGCTTTGCAGGATTTTGTTGGTAATTTTTGTTAACTAGTTCGTAAGGTTACGCTGACTGCAAGGCATCAGATCCTGCATTCAATATGGTCCTTACTCACCAGGAACTCAACTATGAGCAACTACAGACGAACTGCGGTGCAATCTTCTGGGACTTAGGACCCGATAGACAAAGTCTCTCAAAAGTAGCTGCAAGCGGAAGGGGATCACATGCGAAGCACTCCGGCAAGCCAATGGTGCAATACAGTGTGTCTTTAGGGCACAACAGAGGCTTATACTTATACCGGTCTTCTAATCGGGTGACATGTACATTTCAAAACGTACAATCTCATCACGGCCAGACCGCAGTCCTCATACCATAAACTTTATCGGCACTACAGCACAGCCACTTCCCAGTCGCCATTTTGGGGTAATACTCGCCAAACGGCTGTACCCGACTTCCAAATGGAGTATAACAGCAACACGTCGACGAGTGCCCCTACCGACCAGGATTGATAGACTCTCAATCACCGCGAATGTGCATTGAGCTAACATCCAAGTTTATTAGCTCCAAGCTGCGAACTGATACTATGATACGCCATCCGCTACCCCTCTCACATCCATCTGGGACCGTCACACCTAGAGGAACCCGTGGTCTGGCCGAGGCACTACCCAACCTCTAAGACAGTACCGGAGCTGTGTCAGCGTTCTCTGCGTTAACCCTTCAGGCCTCCAGGCTTTCTTCAGCTTGCGAAGTTTCAACCTCATACCATCAGACAAAATCACAAGAGTATCCGCTTTTAGCACACGCTCATAGGCAATTAAACTTAAACAATAGCGAATGCCATACCCAGAGCCGAACTTGACAATTCGCAACGTATCACTGGGGAAACTTTGGCCCTGGGACGTGCTAAGCAGCGTTTGTTTCGCGGCGTTGTTGGCCGCTCTGATGACATCCAGTGAACAGTAGAGTTATAACAGAGAGAGAGAAAGAGAGAGAGAGAGAGAGAGAGAGAGAGAGAGAGAGCTTCCACTTCGGCATCTCGCTGAGGTCTTCTAATCGCACACAATGATTAACACGTTCTCCGTAGTGTGCAGCTCCTGAAGATCGTCGCAGAGTGGATCATACACTAATTCAAATTAACACAGCTCTGCCCTGAATTTGCCATGTTCCAAGACAAAATAAGCCAGGCAACGGCAAGGGAAGATCGAGAGTTGGCAATCTTTCCCGGGCGCAAAGGAAAGCTGCATGGGTTATTCGTCCCTTTACGCCTGTCTTGCACTCTTATAAAAGGCACTCTGCAATGACGAATAACGGAAATGAGCTTCGTAAATATAAAATACGGAAATCTCTTCGTATTCTTATGGCTTCGACTTTGAGACACGAACCATGCCGATGATACATGAAGCGTATAAAATCTCATCTTCAGAATACTACTTCGTGTAAAATAGTAGTGGGTGAGTGGTAAACCATTCATGGGGTGCCAATTCTTTAATTATTTTTCAAATTCCGTTACAAGAAAAACCTTCTTTATACACAGTGAAATACGCACACAACGAAAATAAAACTATTTATTCGTTACCTAGATTCATAACCCGCAAATAAAACAAAATAGTTAGCGCTTTAACACAACTTGAAACTACGAGAGGTGCGTTCGTCACATTCGTGTAAAATCCATATTTACGAAATACAGTACTTCGTGTAAAGGTGTGGTAGTTGAGTGCCCATATAGCACACATACATCCAAAGCACATCTAATGGATATCCGCACAGACGCTCTGGATTCTCAGTGACATCCAGGAACAGCAAAGTTATATCCAAAAGACTGCCAAAATATATCAAATTTTACGCCCAAAATCCACATAGGGATATAAATAGTGTGGATTACCTATATACATCTTTATATTTGGACACTTATAATAAGTAATAGCTTTTTATATTTTATAACATCTAATGGATACAAACTGATATCTACTACTAGATATCCAACGGATATCCTAAAGAGATTCATTTCAGGACTTAGATGACTTTAATATATTGTGGATGTAATTGGAATATCTAGTGGATATCCTGTGCTATGTGGGTGGTTCCAGTTATTGAGTGTTAATTCGTCGATTCGTGTTACAATCCCACTACTAAACAAACATTTAAAAACTTTTTTCAGTCATTTTTATAAACAGTGAAACACCCACATAATGAATGAAAACGTTTTTTGTTACCCCTTTTTAGAAAGAGCAGATTAAGAAAAATTAAAATTGCAAATTTATGGACACGTTTCGTAAATTCACGGAGATTTATGTAAAATATACTGAGAGAAAAATATTGAAAATAACGACTAGTCCGTAATTTCAGGAAAATGTCTGGATAATTTGTAACCGGTACTTTCCGTAATTTAACGGACACTTTTTTTTAACAGTGCGCCAATTATCCGGAGTATCCTCACGTGCAAGCTTCAGATTCTGAGAGCCTAGATTTCCAGTGACGCTCAGGTACGCGATCGAACCCTTGAGGGCTACTTGCAGGTCCATATTGTTATGATGTGATCAAACCTTAGCTGAACGGCCTGCCTGATCACATCTTCAAACATAGGACCAGGACCCGAGCGTGATTGCAACAACACCTTGCAAAAGACAATTGCAGAAATCCCCTCCACCGGCCAGTAAATGGGGCCGAAAATATTAAACAACGCTCCTGATATAGGCCAGCATAACACCGGGAGCGGTGTCATTTGTCGTCGGGCTACTGGAACGAGAAGACCACAGACGATCGATGGGTGTGTCCGGCCGTCGTTAACCGCCTCCTATATTCAGCCTCCGGCAGCATGAACAAGGCGGGGACTTTCCAATTATACTGTAATAGTAATGGCATGAGTTAATAAATCTTAATATAATTAATAAGTATCTTGTAATTAAATTTAAGCTCCCCCGGTCAATAGTCACGTAAATAGTTATTGTATAATCCTTATGTTCAATATACCTCATCATATACGGTTGTGCACTACCTAATCATGACTCATTATTGAGCTACGCCCTTAGCAACTTTCAAGTATGAATGACTAAAAGTTAATTCGTAACAATGGTGTACGGAACCATATATCACTTTCAGTGCGTCTGTTGACACAGTGCGGTAAGCGTTTATTAATGCAAACATCGCCGCATACTGCCTAGATAAAAACTTTCGTATAGGCAAGTGGGTTATTCTCATTTGACAGGATCAGTGAGAATACTGCTTCTCAGGCCACACTGTGGTGAAACAGAGGTGAAACAGCCGCTTATTCCGCGGACTCAAGTCGTAGATGCCAGCAAAATGGTATCACTTGCCAGCAACTTGTCAGAACGCCGTTCGCCAATCGTTTCCTGGTAACCCACTTTACAGCCGGTAGCCCAGCTAGTAGAGAACCTTTCACAGCATGCAGTAGCCAATCAGACACGACACCCAATACTAGAGTCTCGCGAAGGCAATCAGCAAATTTGGTACGCCCACATAAAAAGAACCGTCAATCCATTTCGCCTGTGTGTACACATTTAATTGATTTTTAGAAAGTTAAATCCAATGATTTCCTTGCAAATAACTATTTTGTGAACTAAAATTTCTCATTAATAGGGAGGTAAAGCTTCCTCATTGATTGTTTATGTTTAACATTTTATGTTTGTGTCTGCAGTTTTACTGTCGTTATTGGCTGTCGTTTATTTGGGAATATGTCCCCCCATTTGACTGGGTCAGTATAAATTCAGGCTCTCAGATAGTGAAATACTGTAATTTGCATGCGGCGATATTGTACGACCAATTTAACAAACGATCCCGTGAGGGGAAGGTGCAGCTCTTCCACTCATCGCACGATGCGTGGCTTGGAAGACATGTATATTCAATACAAACTACTATGGACCATCTGAGACACATTCGGTATAACAAAAACGGTAGTGCTTTTTCCTATCGTCTATCATATAGCATACGAGGTTTCAATGGTTTAATGCGCTTTGAGTATACATATCTATAACTGTGACATTTGTTATAATGTGCATTCTAGGCGAATAAAAATGTTATTTAAAAAACAATTTAAAATTTTTAATTACTAAAGATAGATCGGTTGGAGTGACAGGCAAACATCTGCGTGGTGTTAAGAAATAAATAAGATAAAGGATAAACTACAAATCTAAAGCATTATTAACAATATGCAGAGTAAACGTTAATTTGAATTAATTTGACAGACCTACAGAAATTATTTGTAGTAATAGTTATCTTATATTATCAATAAATTGCGTTCAACATATTCACAATCCCTATTTTTTAACCCTTGCTTTCATTTTTATTTTTAAATAATCCAGTTTTAAAATGCATACACCGCCATGCATGCAAATACGATTTAAATTTTTTTTCTGAAAATGGTACAGAAATTTTATTAGGGCTAAAATAATCGATAGGAGGGAAACTGGAACCACAGACACATAATTGAATCTGTTACCACAAGGAAGATGATATAAAAAAAGGCAGCCCTGTCCAGAAATGTTGCGTGGAATCCATCTTCCAAAATAGTGAAATGCTTTATATAATAAGACGCCTCAAAATATGCATGAATATTATGTAACACATCACTCAAAAACCAGTAAAACTTAAAATGTTCACTGTTATTAAAATCACCGTCGTTTAAAAACGTCTTTTCTATGCAAGTTCTCCGACCCCTGAAAGTGCACCATAAGTTTCACACTGCAATTGCTACAACTACAACTGTCAACAAGACACCTATCGCTTGCACTGTCACTATCGCTGTTACCACCCGCACTTATTACAATTTTTTTTAATCGTTTTTCCAATATCCTGCTTTTTCTCTTTTTACCTTTAACACATCTGATTTCCAGTAGTTTTCTGAAATACGGCACATCTTACGACAAAGAATGATGCAAAAATTAAAGAACATAAAATTTCCTGTTTCATATCCAAAATTAGCAAAAATCCACCCATAAATTCTTTTTTTTTTTTTTTTTTNCCCCGAAATATATTTTAAAAATTAATAATTCGAGAACAGCATGTCTTACGACCAAAAATGCAAATACAAAAAATTAGAATGCAAAATGGTCTATAATATGTTCAAGATTAGCAAAACTCCTACCTCAGTTTCATTCTATTTTCCAGGATTTTTCCAGGAAAATTATTTTAGAAACTTATTATTTGAAATTGGCGTGTCCTACAACGAAAAATGTAAAGAGAAAAAGTGAAGAACATGGCATTTCTTTTTACACAACTAAAATATTCAAAATCCACAGAAATTTTTTTCCCCTTGAGATTTGTCCTTGACAAACCCTGAAAAATCAATAAAAATTAATACTTAAAAAACTTTGTACTTTATGACTAAAAATATGTCTACAAAATTTTTTATTACACAAACATTAATTGTAATGTATAAACATTTTTCCAA
Organism: Clitarchus hookeri; assembly: GCA_002778355.1. Classification (NCBI taxonomy): domain Eukaryota; kingdom Metazoa; phylum Arthropoda; class Insecta; order Phasmatodea; family Phasmatidae; genus Clitarchus; species Clitarchus hookeri. Next base: position 177,425 of record NQII01003791.1, on the reverse strand, counting down.
ACTCCACCAATAACCTTTATTTATTTTCCGGGGATTAGTACCGGAAAGCATTTTAAAAATTAATAAAAGTACTAAACTAACCGCACAAAAATGTAATATTGAATTATTATTTGTCAAGAAATTAGCTTTAAGAGCATCAAGCACCGATTAAAGTAGTAAAGTGGTAAAACACTGAAATCGCACTCCGGAGGATCCATGTTGAATTCTCGATTCCGCCATCCTGAATTTGGCTTTGCATGGTCTCCTAAAATAACTACAGGCACATGCCATGACCGGATCTCTTCCCCCATTCCCTTTAATTTGTTTCCCTTTTTCTGTATGCCCCACTCTGTTAAGGGCAACTCCAGGAAGAGGGTGGTGGGGACTATAGTTCCCAGAGCCCCTTAAAACAAAACTACACAGTAAAATATATCCCTAAAGTGGCCTCAAGCATAATTTTGAGTTTAATGATTGGAATTGCTAACACACTGTCACATTTACGTGGTTTTATTTTTTTCTCCCCAGAAAAGAAGCAGAACTCCATCATCAAGAAAATGGACTCGTAGCCGCGGGCCGTGCAGCGAGGAAATATATACTAGACCAGTTTTGTAAACTTGTCGTCAGTGTTAGTTGTGACTTCGTGCTGGCGTGTTGCAGTTGTGCTCTACACTCGTGTCCTGTTTTATGTGGGATATTTCTTTATGATGGATTGCAACAAGCTTAATATACGCGTTAAATATGCCACGCTTGTTTAACTTTCGTGAAGGATAATGGAGACTTGACAGTTTATGGTGTTTATTGTGTAATCATAATAATTATTCGTAAACAGTTTGAGTATGCCACGACATTCGTGAAATGCTGTGCTTATGGTTTAATTAAGGAACTCTATTAAAAGAAACAGCATGGATAAAGTGAACAATGACAAGCGTGTAATTTCTGACGAACATATTAAATCTAAAGAAATAGCTAAGTTAACAAAAAAGTGTTTAATTAGGATAAAGTTTACATCAGTGATAGGGGAGTCGGGCTAAGTGTAATCTAAAGGACAGTGTACATTCTGATTTCTGAATATTGCCTTCCTCATTGCTATGAAAAAATTTGAAATGTTTAAAGAACAGACTAAAACAATATTGATGAATGACAGGTCATGATAAAAGACATTTACAAGAAAATATATAAGCCTGTTCAAAAAATTTTGATATGAATCTCTGATCATTTTCGTGGTGCAGTTTTGTTATAGTAAAAGCATGAGACTACAAATGTTGTTAGACTCCATGAAAATGTTGCAGATATTTTTGTTAAGTTCTAGAACAGAGCAGGTAGGAATCTTTACGAGGGAAAATGTGCAATCATAGAAACAGTTGCAAGGATCATTATACGTGAATGTAAGTCTGTAACTCAGGATCTAGGATTTTACAAATCATCTTCTGAATTAGAGTCTGCAAGTACGTGCTTAGATGCTCTGCCTCCGTCCCTTAAGTCTTTTCTTGACATTCTTGCCAATAAATAGGTTGTGACTTGAAGTTAGGCAGTATTGATCAAGCAAACATACAAATATTTTGCCCAAGAGCTTGACTTCTACCATTTCATTTAAGTATTGGGGTTCTAAATTCATCATAATTTTTCATTCAAGCGATTAATTGATATTCTGCACGAACTGGGATTCAACTGCACTTATCGAGAAGTTATGAGTTTTGAAAGAAATGATGCAGCGGCTAACAGTGATGACTCAAATAGAATTGTTCCTGGAATCTTTACTCAGTTCAACAGCTCAGGAATATTCACTTTCATTATTATATAAAAGTAGCAACAATTTTTAAATATGAAAACGATGCCTGTACTAACTTCTGACCAACCTGTGGTGGAAAGCAATAAAATTACATAATCAGAAAATAACCCATTAAGCAATTTTGTGATTATACTTGATCGATTTCATACATTAATGAGTTTTCCAGGATGCATTGGACACTTAAATTTATAGTTTTTCTGAAGAAAATAGCGTGAAAAAAGAAGAAATATTAGCTGGATTATGGTGTATTTTTGATATCGTATTGGAAATTTTGTGTTATATAATTTTCCTCTGCGTTNCTGGATTATGGTGTATTTTTGATATCGTATTGGAAATTTTGTGTTATATAATTTTCCTCTGCGTTATTTTGGTCTTAAAATGCACCATTTCCAACATACATTTTTGATCGTTTTACCGGGAAAAATCCTGGGAAAATAGTGAGAAATGTTTGGTGCATTACGGTGGATTTGGATATCATATGGGAAATTTTGTTTTCTTTAATTGTTGTCTGTGCACGTTTGGGCGTAAAACGCACCGTTTTCGACTTATACATTTTTTTTATCGTTTTTCCAGGAAATATACTAAGAAAATGGTGTAAAGTAATGCGTGGATTTCGGTGGATATTTGATATGTTAACATACGTATTTTTCTGAGAATTTTGATGTAATAAAACCTTTTCTTGCCATTTGTCCATGTTATTTTCGTAACTTTCCCGGACTGTTATAGATTCGTCTGTAGAATCTTTTATCTGGTCGGCTCATTGCGAAACACTTTTATCAGCTTCACGAGGCATGACAGTGCTCCAGATATATTCTATGGCATTTAAGCCACAGTGAAATGGCGGCAGCCTGACTACTCCGTGGCCGCTTCAACAAGTTCGCCCACATAATACTTGGGAGCTGGGCGTTGGGTTTTTACAACACAAAGTATTTCTCTGCTACAGAAATTTCTTCTTTATAAGCAATGATGTTTACCTTGAGCCATTCTTGTATTTTTGTAGTACAGGCAGTAGTTTTTTTTTTGAAGTAGGTGCTTTTTTTTTCTGTGCGCATAAAAGTTTTGAATTGCGCGTCTAACGACGCACACCGCACAGATCAAAGCCATCCCAAAATATTCTTCTGCTATTCGTCTCTCGTTTTATCCCTGGTGTACATACTTTTTTTTCTGTTAGTTTTGATACTCTCGTTTCCTTACGTATTTTATTTTACATTATTTTTTGGCCACCGATTTCCCTGCCGCAGCAGCTGCTAGTTTCTTGACATTTTCTTTGGGACAAGTACGTTTTCCAGAATCTTTCTCGTAACCTTAAAACGCAATTACGCTAAAAATAAATTCTCGGACTTCACAGTGAATTTTATGATTTTTTTTTACTCGAACACGCCATGACTTACTCTTTAGTGAATACTTCCCGCATGACTGAGGTGTTCGCTTTGTATGCACGCAAATTATACAGTAGGTATCGGTGACACTGTTGCTTTCCTGTGATTGGCTCGCTGGACATTCCCCGCCGCCGTACTATCTCCTTGAGCAAGGTCAAGACCCACGACCGCATTCTTTCCAGATATTTTGTTGACGTTGCCGAGTTATATGTGTTGTGACGTAACCCAAGAAGCAGTCAGATATTTATTTTCAAACAGCATCATCTTTATTGATTACATGTAAATACATCAGTTACTTTTATAAAATTCTATACGGTGCGCACCGGAATATTCTCACACAGTAGCTTCCCCACAATTAGATAAGGATTGAGTCATGTACAACCCCGTCAAGAGTAAAACCAAAATTTCACTGCGACAATAGCCAGTGAACTAATAACAACGGCTTCTATAACACGTGCATATTTCTCAAGGTTCTGAAAAACGCGCAACCACTTGCAATAGACATACTGTATAAAATATTGCTTTCGAAATACGCGGAGCAAAACAACAAGTCTTTGTGTGACATGTGTAATCTATTAGTGGATGCTGACAAAAACGGNTTTCGAAATACGCGGAGCAAAACAACAAGTCTTTGTGTGACATGTGTAATCTATTAGTGGATGCTGACAAAAACGGGTAAAAGTCATGCATACTTGAGGATGGGAAAAGTTTCCTGTATACATTAAACACCACTGCGGACTTCGAAAAGAAGCATACATCCCGAAGTTATGATTTCCTCACTGTGTTGTAGAACATGTAAGAATACATGATTTATCTTGCCAAGGTGTGTGTCTAATACACGATAATGTAATTACATAAACGAAACAAACGCATGTATTGGGATATCCAGTAGTACGCACTGGTTACAAGAGCCTCTTTTTCCAGCAACACTGCTAAACTTCGCTAGTCAATTAGAAGGGGTACGTTAAATTTGCTAATTGTTTTGGCATCAGCCTAGAATTCTCGGTCTTTTATACACATTCTGGCCACTACTGTTTATTCACTGACTGTTGCCATGTCGGGGAACTACCTTTTTATTCGGGTTGGCTGCATGTAATGCGGTCACGACATTAACGCTTGTTCTTTTAGTGGCTGAAGAACCGTCCAGGGCGTGTCCGAACAGCTGCGGTCCAGTTACGAAAGAAACGCGCGAGTATAGGTTCTTGAAGTCTTATCTGTCACCGAAAGAATTTGCGATATTCACGAATCTATACCAATTAGTGGGGACACCCGAATTTCGCGAAAAGATTTTAGTACCTCACGCACGGGCGTACCAGAAAGTTTCTATTGCTTACTGGCGTCGTGTCATTGTGTGAAGATATTTACCTACTTGACTGGCCAATAAAAAATTAGGTAACTTAAATGCTGCACGTCTGTGATTCGCGGGCAGACGTCTAGGACTTGTAACACTGAAGCGATCCAACGACGAAAGTGGATCTGAACTAAAGTGTTATGAAACACAACTGGTCGTGAAATATTTTCTCGAAAATCGGCGTGTCCCTAGTAATTGGTGTCTGGAGATGCCAGATGGAGGCCCAGCCATTAGCGATACTTTCGCGCTCATTTCCATTGATCTCGTGCATGGAAAAAACCACCACGACATAATGTTTTTTTTTTTGTGTTTTCTATTCCGTGATCCAGTATCGGCGATTTCTGTGGACCTGAGAAAGGAGAAGATGGCTCAGAATCCTTGCAGCACTCATAGAAGCTTGTGGGGATTGAGAGGGGGGAGATGCTGGAAAAGGGGAAGGGTCAGGCTGTTTCTGTCGCTTGGCACGCTCGACCGTGTGTCCTTGAGCACGATCGATATCCTTGGAGAGGGGCCAGGACACTGGATATCTCAACCCCGCTGTTCGCGGCTCCTGCCGGTGTAACGGACGCCCTCACAGGATGTGTTCTCGGGACGCCCCTTCCCAGGACACCCCACACACATCCCGAGGCCAACTCTCTCACTTAGTTCTGCAAATTGGTTTACTCGTTCGACGTCTTGGCTCACTTCACTGCGTTCTGCGGGACCTAAATTTCACTCCCTGGGTGAAGTTAAGTGCGCGAAAATTAAATAGACGGGAGCTCCTGACTGTAGGTGACTCTTAAACACATAATAACATACTCAACACTCAGATGTTCTAGTTTTGTCGGGGGATGAGCTCTAGCAATCACCAGGCTGCCCACAAAAACACACAAAGTTTGTCAGTTTGCCTCGCTTATTTTGTCATGTCATACTAGAAAGTACATTCTATACCGTTGTGTTTAAAAAGGAATTTTTTTTTTATCACGAATGTAAATTTGGGGCGTGGATCTCTGCTAAAATTTTGAATACTACATCAAAAGTGTTCATTNTGAAAAAGGAAATTTTTTTTATCACGAATGTAAATTTGGGGCGTGGATCTCTGCTAAAATTTTGAATACTACATCAAAAGTGTTCATTATTAACTTTTTTTAAATGTATCGCTAAGTTGACGGCACAGAATTTTTTTTCGAACTTCGAAAATCGCTTTACTTAATAGAGCTTTATTGGTTTGATTACTTTGGCCATTGTGTTCGACAGACGTGATTAGAATAAAAGATAAGATATGGAAAATAAAATAACTGTATTAAGAATAAGTGTCTTTTAAACCAGTTGCTGTAACAGGAAGTGGCTGTATTACTCAACCTATCATTGTTTTTAAGGAGATAATACAAGCATACTTGTATATCTACATGTAATAAATAACACTGATTATAGTGATATTTCATGAGTTCATTTACATCTTATAAAATATATAAAAACTATCACACATGTGAAAATATTAAGTTTAATCAGAAATATAATCAAAATTTAATAGATGTGTAATTATATTATTTGAAAGAGAAATTACACAGTCAGTAATTTCAAAATAAAAGTGAAAACAACATTACCCCGGATGGCAATTTTTTTTGTAATGAACTAACCCCTAGAATTGTAAGGCATTTTATTAAAATAAGTTTTTATATTTTCGTTAGATTATCAGGGAGTAAATTTTTAGTTATTAAAATATAATAATTTTATTCCATGTATCATAAGAAACGATATGCATTTTCGACCTAAAGTTACATGAGTTGTGGTACAGCATGTATCTCATGACAACGCATTTAATTTCTACTGGCTGAGCTGCCAGCCGGCGAGTGGGTTAACAGGCGCTGATTGATAAATTGCGTTCCAAACATTTTGCTGGCCAGTGACCCCATTTTGCTGGCGTATGCGGCTGGAGTTCCCGGTATAACCGTGTGTTTTATCTCTGTATTCTTAAGTTCTCTGTGATCAGGGCGCGGTGTCTAATAAACTGTATTTTAAAAGAACAAGTAACCCATATTCACAAGGTTTCGACATTTTCTTATCTTTGCAGGAACTAGTAAACCCTGTTAATTCACGTTATATTATGACACAAAGCTTGAATTAACAATCGTATACACTGCCGCTGGCTGCTGGTACAGTCAGAATCAATTTTCTTGTTCCACTCGGCAACACGAATCAAAGCTACCCAAAAGGAGGTCGAATTACACGCTTGAAATAAACTTGTAATTTTTTATCACACCTATCTCGAAGTTGATTTCTTTTTCTTACACAAAATTATCAATTCACGGATGAATCTTCAGAGAAGATCGCTCAGCGCACGGGAGATGTTTTAGAAATTGGTTTCACTGCTCTTCGCAGGGATTATGGCCTCTATTGCGCTTGAGGGGAATGCGAAGGTCACTCGCTCCTATCTCCTCCCCTCGAGGGATCATGAAGCGAGGGGTTGCTACGTGACCGCATTCCTAACACAAGCCCAGCAAGGCCAGAGGAGTCACATTGGAGCAACAAACAACCAGGGAGAAAGAAAATGCTGAAATTATAATTTCCTGGAAAACCGTGGTACACGATTTCACTTTCGACAAAACAAAATGCCGTGTTGATGTTATTAATTTGTTACATTAGCTTTCAGCATTATATATTTAACAATTTTCGAATCACCATGATATAACTGAAGTTATACTTCTGCTGAAAACATTATATTGTAATTACAGTATGTCCTGCTATAAAATTGGGTTATTTTGCTGTAGAACCCAACTTTGTACAAGTCATGTTTTGTTGCTGAAGATCATTTTTAAATCCCGCGCGACATAGAATACCAATAATTGGTCATATCGCAGAACATTTTTCACTACTAAATGACAAAATATCGAGAAGTATTTTAATGCAAACTAAGAAACCAACAATAATATTTTCACACAGTTAATTGTACATTTAATCGTTTTAAATTTTAAAGGAAAAGTTCTTTGCAAGAAAATGATATATATTTCATATTGAAAAATTTGTTTAACACAACATATTATTCTATAACATGGCTGAAGTATAAAATTCTTGATTCAGAAAAAAATTGTTTTATAACAAATTTTTTTTAAATTTTATATTTACAGAACAGGGAATTCCGCAAATTTACCTGAGGATAATCTTGAGTTTAAATATACAAAAATGTTGTTTTCTATTTTTAGTATTAAGAAAGTTCAGTATATCAGCCTTCTACAACTTTGAATAAATAAATAAATAATCTGCAAGAAAACCGAGACATAATCCCATGTTTCTTGCTGTGCAGTTAAACCAGACCAAAAGCCAATGGAACAATAGCCGAGGCTCGATCATAGAGAGCACTGTGGAGCCAAACTTGTTGACAAATGAATCCGCGAAGTATTCGGGGATGTAATCATAGCCAAACATGGTAACTAATTAAGATAAAAAAATGAGAGGAAATATTGTTGCATAATTTACTGAAGTTAAATAGAGTTTCCGTTAAGCTTCGAATAATATACATATGTAGGGATATGCAAATTTCGCGAGTTAAATAACACGAAGACTTGATTTCACAGAAATGTGTTTGTTCGTTGGTGTTAGACCAGAGAATAAAATGTTTTTCTCAATATAATGTGTCACTGCATTCTTTTTTTTTTATTATTAGTTGTTGTAATTTTTCTGTTTGTTTTTCAAGGTTAAAAGAATGCCTAATAACATGTGATGAAGGGTCGGTCAAGCTTTTCGCAAAATGACTTAACAGATTATTAGGCCCCTATGTGTGTATTTTAAGTAATTAAACCGTTTGTGCATCTATACATTAATAACATTTTTGGCATGTTTTACATGGAACTACGAAACTGTCTGACAAAAAATGACTTTGTCGTGCGCTAAAAGGATGAATTTAGCTTTCGTACAAAACCTCTGTGGAAAACATAAGCGCCTTTTAATTGCCTCGTGAACGATCCGCTCTGGTAGTTAGGCGTATTGTGCGTGAATGGGAGTCCGCCTTCATTCGGCTTTTTCATGCAGACTAAGTATCATTCACTTATGCACAATATTGGGGCCCCACAACCCGCCTATTGTTCTCAACAGACATTTGCAGAGTCAGTCACTGCCCCTGGTCGTTTGGCTGATAGGCAGCTTGCGTAGCAGCTGTGTGTTGCTTGGTTGAAGGCTTTCATAGGCTTTTCACGGCAGAGTGAGCACTTTTGAGACCCTAGTTATGTTTTCCTATCAGCAAATTTTTATACTTTTGCCACTTTTTTAAAAACAAATTTCGTCATGTAAGTACTAAACACAGCGTATGCCTATGTTTCACCACCCTCGGAAGTTAACGTCTAATGCTACAATTAAATTTTATTCATAGACTATTATTCCAGACGAGAGGGCTTCAAATTCAGCGCCTGTTTCCACAGCGGATAGGAAATCTCATCCAGATCTGCTGTACAAGTGGGAATCTGGGTCCAGGAAATTCATGACTTTGGGAAAGAAAATCGCTAGTTCGGCCACTTCTGACTATACAACAAATTCCTCAGTATAATCGATACTACGATAGTTAACCACTAATTGCGGGTACAGCTAGTAGCCACAGAACAAGTAGAACGTGACTTTTGCAGGCTTACTATTGACATGGAGTAGGTCAGGCATGTCTTTTATCATTCAATTGCAAGCGTGTTTGAAATGTATGCAATATGAAATCACATAAAAAATTATTAATGGTTTAGCGTGTCTCGACAGTGACATCGATAGAGAATTTAGGAGGTAAGCTTAACGTCTCGTCAACAGCGGGGTCATTAGAAAAGGTGTAAGTTACTTAGAGAAGCAGGAACGGGAAAGGAATGGGCCTTGGTCAGTAGCTACGATCCATCCAATCATTCCGCTGGAGTCATTTCAGTAAAAATATGGGAAAAAGAGGGATCAAATCCAACTCCACTCTAATGCGACTCCAATGCGACACCCTTGCTGGACCTCGCAAACTTAACCAATCTGTACCCATGAAGTAACATGAAAAAAGTACAACAAACGGCGTATTGGATACAGAAATCTTTTTTTATAACTTTTACGTATTGGGTCTTTACAAACAAAAATGTTCATGCAATTTTTCTTGGTAATTTAAGAGTTTCGCACAAGACTCATATCACATTAAAAGTTTGATTTTTTTTGTGTTTTGATTTGTGCGGTAAACTGCCAAGGAATTGAGCCCGCCACTACAGTTTCTCGCGCAACAAAGTCGCTTCTGTCATTTTTGCTACCGCTTGCTGTCATCATTTACATGTCGTCCCAGTAAGCTTGAAACTGGTTGGAATGAAGACGTAGGTGGGCTGCATGCTACGCGATTAGTTAAATACATCGAATTTGTCAAACAAAAATTCAAATTCAAAATTATGCTCGTAGTATTAGAACGTTTTGTTCCATTGAGATCACTATCACCAGTTTCCATAAATGCGCGATTGTCCTATTCGCCCCAGTTCTTGTCACAGTTGGAATATAAGGTAGAGAGTGAATGTCAATGTCAGCTGCACCGTAAACAGTAACTCGTTCCCAAATCCCAACAGAGAACCACTATTTTGCTAATAAGCCTGTCTAAACCAAAATGACTTTAAATGCCGATTAGCATTAATGTATATATTAATATGTACTGTGGAATTTTGATACAATTGCAGTGAGCGAGTTTTAATGGATGGATATTAGGAATTGTACGAAAAAGTTTATTTTAAAACAGCGCAGATCTTCTATAAAGGTAAATTTAATCAAACGGAAATTCACTGCTGGAGCACTTGATGTTGACAATACTGCTGGAAATTCACGAGTCTATAATATATACGTGCATAAGACAGAAATCAATCTACTTCTTCTTTACTTGCACGACGTTTTTCTGTTGGTCTGGCTATCAATTCGGAAACCTGGCAGGGAACCCTGAAAGACCAAGAGAATTCTCGTGGACTGAGAGGTCCAAGGCGGTTGTGCTCACAGAGAAGATTGTTAGGTCCGAGTTTTCGTGGTTCCTTGTGGGTGAGCGTTAAGTAGGTGCTCACATGCCTATTTCATCACATTGCATCTTGCACCTGTATTATGATACGTGTTGCCAACCGTTTTCAATAACTCTAGTTAATTACTGAGTTTACCCATAGTTCGTCTAAAACTACAGATTTTAGTAAAATTAACTCAGAAAAATTTTTTCGGCAATTTTTACATTTTGATACATAATCAGTTATAAAAATCTATTATAATTCAGTCATGAAATTTAAAACACGGCGTGAGTAACAAACAAAATTATTTGTTTGAAAGAAAAAAAACGAACTTTCTTTAAATTGTACTTTATCCAGACACTCAGTAACGTCTTCATTATTTTACTAGAATTTCAGGGCAAAATTCAACGTCAAATAGTGTCCTTGGAAATTAGTTCAGACAAAATAAACTGTATGTATGTGTGTGTATGTAGCTGTGAAGGATTAGTTTTAATAATACCAACGAACTTCGTGTAATGGTTTTTCATGCAAAATCACGCAAAGAAATACTGTACATTGAACACTACTAACCTGAAGTAAATACGAAGACTAACCTAAAGTAAATACGAAGGAGATACAAGACTCTTGAATGTCTTGATTTGCAACACAGTTTTAAACAAAAATATAAAAAGCGAATGAGGATAGGCAAAAAACTACTGTATTATGTTTTATTGGCAGAAGATTTTGAACGTCTAAAAGAGCTGTTAAAATAATTCCCCTTAAATAATAAAATAAGGGATGGTAGATTGTCTCATATAAGTCTGTAACCCTGAGGGTGTATCTTATTTAATTGATTGAATATGTTTCAGCAAGTGTAGATAAAATAAAATAGCTCACCGTAGTGAAACATTCCCAGACCAATAGTTTCCTTGTAAACGGCGCTCCATGTGCAGGAGAGTGTGGCGTAACGCCTGTGCGCGTAGTGTTATGAGCCTTACCTGCTCATAAACGCTAAAGTGGTTTTTTAACGTGTTTATTAAGGTGTTATGTTTATGCGACATTATTTGAATTTTCAGTACCGTGTCTCTTTAAACTCCTTGAATAAATTAGCAGCGGCGGTTTGTTTCAATGTCTTCGTTACAAATGAAATACAACTGCAAGAATTTATGCTGTTCATCGACAGCTGGAAAAAGCGCACCTATTCTATGATAAACTTGCCCTTGAACGGTAAAAGTTGGCAAAAATCCGGGAATTATTATCTCTCGGTTAACTCCAAAAGATGTCATTTGTAAACATGAGTTGTACTCAGAGGCTCTTATTGCTCACCAAGTAAAGGAAGGGAAACTTTCCCGCTGGAACAGCACATCCCTGCGGTCTCATATTTCCATTTCAAAGCGCTACAAAACCGGCACGACTTGTACATGAGTCCGATAACAATAAGCCTGTGATTCCTTTACTCAGTTAAGGAATTGTAATGAAATGCCGCGTCATTAAATACGGACCAAGTGTTTCTTTGAAAAGCTTGTCGACGTTCCGCTTGGAGTTCCGCGTTTGCGATTTTTCTCGCCTGGGACTGTTCAGGTGTTTCGGATGCCCTTAAAGCAGCCTGTCATTCTGCTTGTTCTTCCAGTCGTTGTTGGGTATGAACAGGCGTTTTGGAGGCTCTTAATAGGGTTTGACGCTCAGCCTGTTCATCTAAATGCAGCTGCGTTAGTTCACGCATTTCTGAGGCTCTCAAAGCAGCTTGACGCTCTGCCTGTTCATCTCGACGAAGTTGAGTATCGGCAGAAGTCTCTAATATCCTGAGATGTTCCTGGCGTGCAACCTGTTCTTCGAGCCTTTCCTGAATCTGAGCAGGCGACTCAGTGGCTCTCAAAGCAGCTTGTCGCTGTGCTTGCTCTTGTCTTCTCAGTTCGGCATCTTCTGAAGACTCTTGCGATCGAGTAAATCTTTTCGTTTGTGCTCTTGAAAGACTTGATTTTCGNGTAAATCTTTTCGTTTGTGCTCTTGAAAGACTTGATTTTCGTTTGCGATACATTATTTATTTCACAGACTATGAAAAACTAAACAACAAAACAAACAGCCGAAAAAGTAAATAAAAACGAATATCAAAACAACAAATCCAATTCCAAGTGAAAATCAGTACCAAAGGTCAATCCAGTCTAATAAATTGAACAATATTCGAATATTCCTAAACAACAAAACCAAAACGAAAAGCGAATCAAAGGAAACCAAAAGCAAATGCAGTCAATTGAAGCTTTTTGAACGCCATCTACTGTCAATTTTTAAAACAATTGGTATGCCGTTTAACATAGAATAATTAAAGGAAATTACATATTGTTTAATTTTTGAGATATTTGTTAGCGATAAAGAGTAGCCAATCACCTTTAAGTGCTCCAACTATTTCTGTGCAAGAAATTACGTCAATCTGTTGCTCGGTTGCAGCATCGTATTGTTGACGTTGCATTGTTATTCCGTTTGTGTAATTTTTTCATTTTTCAACAAGAATTTCCCGAGGGAATGAGATATTTTCTCGGGATAAAAAGAGTGTCACTTCCCGGCCCTCCAACTACCCCTGTGCAAAAAATAACGTCGATCCGTTGCTCTGTTGCGACGTGAAAGGACAAACAAACAAACACACTCTCGCATTTATAATCTATATATATTAGCATAGATAGTCCATAAATTGTTATGGCCAACATTTCTGAAGCCCTGCTAATGTTCTACTTTCAGGATGTCTCACGCCTTACCAAACAAAACTTTACCAAGTATACGAGATTACGCCAAATGGACAGCGAACATAATTTTTACGCTCTCAGTTTTATAATATTTTGCAAGATAATTATTTCTCACTAGGCATTACCAACACACCTTTTTCCTTATGTTTTTATTCATGTCACTTATAAATGAAATACAATAATTTATAGACACAATAGAAATAAAGAAGTATTTTTTTTTAAGAAAACAATAAACATGTCATAAATAGGGTGACTTTTCAAAAGTATAATTTAAGAGAGTGTGTGAAGATACCGTAAATAGAGCTTATATATCGTATATATATAACCTAGTCTTTCTATACTGAAAACCACAAAAATACATTATTATTAACACACGCATATACTAACTAATGTCACCGTTAAAGATATGTTAGCTTTTAACCGAACTTGCTACACATTCCCTCCAGCAATTCGTGCCAAAGTAACGTGAGTGCACGAAGCATTTATGTTCCAGACCATATGAAGTTGATGCCCCAGATTGGCTAGAAGTAGAGTGACGTATGATGCACACAGATGCACCTCCAGACAGGTAACGGAACCACTTGTTTGCGCATTTTGTGCATTGTAGATGTAACGGAATATGACCAAACATATGACATCCCAGATGTACAGATGGCTGCAGAGTTCAGCGTATTGCCAGTTAAATATGTTGAATTTGCGATTTAAATTCCTGTGGCGTCTCATAAATATAAAACTTTCCCGAAACGGGAAATATTTTTAAATCCTTGACCGTCTCTGACCCTTTCCAGACAGCAAAAGGGAAAAAGAGATTTGTTGTAAATATTAAATAAAAATATTTACGGGGGGTTGTATTTAAATTGCAGAGCATACTTTCCACTCATAGAATGAACGTAAATGTCCCGCATATCTAACAATTACTGTCACTAATCAGTAACGAAGTTTACCCCACCAAACAGCATTTGGTACATGACAAGCTTTTCAAGTGTTTCATGGTGATATATTTCCATCCACATTGCTAGTTTAGCATCGTGCACATGGGTACACCAATTGCGAAAGAAATAGCTCTTTAACAGTTTCCGTTAGAGATGAATACATATTTTAGGCATTGTATCGAGCAACATTTTTTGACATAAAAAGTCTTTCAAATCAGATTGACACATGGAGTAAATTGATGGAAATAGCGATGTAACCTTCGCAGAGAAATCAGTTCTGACACCATAACATCGTGACTAATTACACGATTGTAGTAAATGTGGCCTTATTCTATCGCATACATACTGAAGTGCGTAGATGATATTGAGTTGGTGCCACGCATGCGTGAGGCGCACGTGGAGAATCGCAGCGAATGGCGGAAATTCTGACTTGGGAAAAATACAATTTTGGGCAGTATATATCGCGACTCCGATGTGCTAGCACGCTGATTTTTGATGTCGAACGAAATAAAGATCTATTCCAGATATATCGATTTAACCGACAAAACCAAAGTATTCATTTAGTTGCTTTGACTTCATTCCCGTATCTGAGAGAAAATATTTGCCTCTAACGTACACGTATTCAAGTAGAACCCACGGCCGTTTTCCCAACACCACAGGGGCCGCGGGGGTGCAGTGTCCAGACTACTTGCCGCCAACCTAGGCGAACAGGGTTCGATTTCTGTCGGGGTCGCTCCCGGTCTTTTGCACGTGGGTATCGTGCCGGACGATGCCGCTGATAGGCGGGTTTTCTCCAGAATTTCCGGTGTCCTTCGCCCTTGCATCCCTGCACTCTAAATCCGAATCAATGATATCAATCAGAGATATATCGTTCACTGAATGTCAGTTGATTAGCTACTGTTGATCGACGAATCAAACAAATTAAATGCGAACAAGTGATTTNTATCGTTCACTGAATGTCAGTTGATTAGCTACTGTTGATCGACGAATCAAACAAATTAAATGCGAACAAGTGATTTGTAGCAGTGACATTCTTGACGTTCAGTGGGAAATCACAAATAAATCAGTGCAATTCAACCACTATATCAATAAGTTATCTGGCTCTGATTATCAGTTGCTCAGTTTTCACTGTTTTCGCTGATTTGGCTAAATTTTCAATGATTCAATTTTAGAGTATGCGCTGCTCCGTACTCACCTCGCTTCACCCTCATTGGCAATCAGGACCTCAATGTTAAGAGCCACCGGAATCTCTCCACTCCGACACATCAGAACCACGATTTTTTTAGAACTGTACAAATATCAGTGCAACGCACTGTCGCATGTAAGAACCAGTAAATTATGTTTATTTTATGCATTTGGCAGCAGCTGTTAATTATAATGAGGAATGCAGTCTCAACAACGACTGATGTCCCCACGCGAGGGACTTATTGGACCCGGTTCTCTGCTGTGCACAGTACAAGCAGATCGTGGATAAATAAACAGAGGCAAAATGGCGTGATGGTTATTTCGATGCGGGCGTACCCATTCAGTGATTAGTTGCTCCAGGCTCTAGGAACAGGCCTTGTGTCTGATTGGTAGAGCCCCGAGTATTTCGCGGATTGAGTTGGCAGCAAGCTAGGCTGTACCATAGACTAAAGATGAGGTACAGCGATCTAACTGGGTGCACACAACCAATCTCCGTGTGCCAACATTGAACTGATTTTCTGCCAACACGTCTAGCGAAAACGGCACGGTTTGGATTTTATGTTAGAAAACTGATTCGTAAACAACTGCTTTTGTATTCCAGTTGGATTAAATTCAAATTTGTAGAAGTATATCATTCATATAACAGTGCTTGAAATTAAAAAAAATTAAGATATAAACCAACACTTTCACCACTGTTGACCGTGTGACTTTGACAATTGTGTATGATTGGGGTAGGTAAATGTTGGGTTACATACGCAGAAGACGAATAAGCGGCCCACCTCGTCTTTAGTCTATGGGATGGACAGTCCACTATATACTCGTGACATTATCGTTTGCTTATTGGTAGCTGTGATCAAGTGAGGCCTCTGTACAGGACTGTAAAATACTTACTCACACTACTGCTTCCTGCTTATTACTGGCTCACAGTTAAACGGGGGGTGTCCAAACAACTGTTGTCCAATTACAACAGCAGGTAAAAAGAACAAGTGTTTGGATTCTACCTCGCTTTCAAATGAATTCGCGAAACACTCGTGGCTCTACTGATTGGCCACAGCATTATGCGTGTGAATGGTTTCATATTGGCTGGGGTGCCGGCTGGCAAGTAAGTTACAAGGCACTGATTGGTGAACAGCGTTTAGATATTTTGCTGGCTAGTGCCGCCATTTTGCAGGTGTGTGCGGCTTTAAGAGCAAAGGGCATGTTTCACATCTTTATTCTTAATTAATATGTTGTGCAGGCTTGTGTCGTTGGTTCCACTTTATGTACAATTGACAAGGGAAAGGCCACCATTTCTGAAATAATTAAAGTCGTTCAACGAACGGGTATTTACTGGAAGCTGGATTCGAGACGTCTAATAAACACCATTGCAAGGAACGGCTATTCTTCTGGTATCTTTAGTCCTAAGTTACCACCATTCTCGTCCACACTGCGTATGATTGCTTAGCTATATTATAAAACATTCGTTGTTGACTGATTGGTGGGGCAAACGGATTTGTATGTTGACGGTGATCCAACCAGAGTGCCCGACCTTGCATTTGTTTCCAGATATACAGTCCATCGTGGTTATTTAATCAATTATAAAAATAATATGTAGGGATAGGAAAATTTTGCAAATTCATCTCATGACAAGATAGACACCCAACACATGTCAACTGAAGTCACCGTCGTAATTGGATCACAGTTCATTAGACACGCCCTTTACGACCCTAGGCCAATATCGGACTTGCAAGGAAAGAAGTAGCGATATCCATACTGCTAGGTGTGGAGAAACACTCGCTACTCAGCCAATGAACAAACATCTGAGACTCGAGTGTACACAGGACTGTGGAGTCTAGCCAACAGGTCATTTAACTCGGGAAATTGTCCTATCCATAATAACCTATCTTTAATTTGCGAAAATTATTTTTTTGTGAGATCTTGGGAAGTAGGCTACTAGCGAAGCAATGCAACTGCATCCTTGCATTCTCTTTAGCGAGAAAATAAATTTCTTTTGGACGCGTAGCCAGTTCTATACGGGGGCGTAATCCTCGAGGTGTTAAGTTCTTGCTGTGGGCCAGCAAGATGGGGCATAAGAGAGGGAGCATGATAAGGTGTGCGGTGTGTGTGGGTGGGTTGGGCGAC
>NQII01003791.1:140402-159986 GCA_002778355.1 Clitarchus hookeri | reverse complement strand
AGTGGCTCTCCGGGCCTGGAATACGTGTCCTAGCAACCGTGGCGGGGGGTCGAAGGTCGTCGGAGGTTGCTTCACTGTGCTTGGTATGTGAAGGAAGGGGCAGAAGGGGTGAAAGAGAGGGTTGGAGCCTGGTGCAGCCCTCCCCTGACCAAGCGGGGGTGGACACCCCGATCAATAGGCGGGAGTTTCTGCCCCCGCCGCCGCCTCTTCGTGTTGTGCGAGGACGCTGAGTGGGCTTGCATTCCTCCAGGGACATATGCCCTACAGCCACAGTATATTTTTAAGTATATAAAGATGAAACAGCCATTTGTACTACGAAATCCAACCGAATTTGCCTCAAAATGGCGTCATTATAGAGCAAATTGTTGGAACGCTGTTGGACAATCAGCGCCTATAGTAACCTACTTGTCAACTGGAAGTCCAACAATAGGGATCGTTCCGCAACAAGTGGGCTAGAAGTCAATCAGGTGTAAGGTCGTTCCCAGAGCCTCGCATAGCCAATCAGAGAAAGGGTATGCTCACATCAAAGAACCGTCACATTTCGTGTCTGTGTGCTTTTCTACTCTGTGCTTGAGCCAGAGAATACTTAAAATTTCAGAAGTGAAATGGTGACATGTCTTGCGAACTCCAGCCACACGCAACAGCAAGATGACTTTACTGTCTAGAAAAATGGAGGAACCTTGTTTACCAATAAGCTTACGGAGACTAACATACTAGAAGGCAGACCGACCGACCATAACGCGCATCAGCTGCACTGTCTCCCAGGGATGAGATACCGTTTTTTCTGTGGCAAAATATTTGCTGTTGTCTTACTGTGCATGCTAACAGTCAGGTGAATGTGTGTTATGTAAATGTCATCTACGGTGAATGGATACACCTCTGTATCGGTGATGACACCTGCAAACAGGACTCCCTTCAGAACTGTCAATGCAAGTGCACTCATTCGTGGAACAGACTGCAGTCAGAATCAACACCCCTTACCCACAGCCACAGATCATAATTATATAAAAAATTTTATGTTCAACATTTTAGATAAATATAAATGTCTATTGCGAGAACGCATAGTCATCTTGAATGACCTGTGATACATCTTTGTAACGCATTTGTTACTCGACTCCAATGTCAGGGTAACATAATTCTGATGATCCAGACAGGAAGGGAAATAGTTTCACACTCAGAAGATAACCAATAATGTAAATTTTTTGGCTATATATATATTTCAGCAAGCAAACCTACATTATGATATGTACTACTTTCCATAGTGATAACTTCATAAACCGATCTGCATTTACAATACAAAGTGACCACTGAATTAATTACACTTGATTTTTTCGGATATTCCATATACAATCTGGGAAATAACGCTGTGGTGTTTTTCAGACAATTTGCATTCCAGCAGTCGATTGTACAATAGCAAATTAAATCATTATTGACTGCTCAGCCGCTCATTGGGTAAACTAATACGTACAGGTATACACTCATCAAGTTGCTCCACCTATCTGAGTGTGTTTGAGTGTGGAATACGCGTTTTTTAAAGACAAAAACGGTTGTATATGTTTACAGTTTTCTTTTCACGCGAAAATTGAGTCACAATTCTAATCCGGAATACAACTTTTAAAACCTCTGACCCATTGTACATGTTTATTCAAAGCTTTAAATAAAGCGAATAAAAACAAGAGTTTTATATTGATTTGTCTTAAAATATGCTATGTAAGTATCTTCGAAATTTGTAACTCGGCACGGCACTGTCTGAGAGCCTGTCAGTCATCAAAATTTATTTGCGCTTCATTACACTTTTGAATCAAAACTTTAAAAAATAACCACATGTACGACATGTTTGGCTGAATCCTAAATATGTGATGTGTGACAAAAATTTTATACTTCTGCTATGATAAAAGTATAATATTTTTAATTAAATTGAACTTCTGTAATATTTTATTTGCAATCAATATGAATAAAACAGGGAGAAAACAGTTAGGTTGGTAATGCCTAACAAAACAAATAGTTCCATTGCAAAATATTGCGAAACCAAACCCGCACGAATGCGGTGCGTTGTCCATTTGGTGAAATTTTATAGCTTTGTTAGCGCGAGGCGGAGAAATATCCCGAAAGTAGAACTTTAGCAGGGCTTCAGAAAAGTTGGAAGTAACCGTGAATGGACTATATTAAGCGTGTGAAATGTGGAGCGAACCAATAGGATGGCGTTATGTGGGAAAGCTGAGACCACCGACCTTTATTTCCAATAATGGTGGATATAAGAGATACAATTCTAACTTATTTTGAGTGCCAGTAAATGCGCACAGCGTGCAAAGTGTTAAGCGTCCTACTGATTTGTAAAGTGGTAGTAAAGGCTGTTCACGGCAAATTGAGCATTTTTAAAAGCTCTGCTTATGATAAACTTGTATGCCCATTGTGCATTATTCCACCTAATGTAAATTAAAAATTATATGGGTTTATTTACTTGGTTCATGCGTGGTTAAGTAAAATTATAAAAATATTATAAAAAAACATTTTTTTTCCAAAAATTGTGATGCTTACACAGGCCTTAGAAAAACATGAAGTAAAATTAATACTTACAGTATTCACAAATGTTTACCGAAAACTTTTAATTTTACGTTTACAAATGGAACTATTCTTTCCTCGTCGTTACTAACTTTACTGGACACATGCGTGTCAGTGTGCCTGTTAAAATATATGCAGGCAGGCGGAGATACATTTTTCGAAGGTTGGTTTCGAAAATGTTCAGTTAATCGTGCACATCCTATAGGAAATAAGCTTTTTTTTATGTGCGTATTTTACTATCAATAAAAACAAGTAAAATAGAAATTTGAGAAATTTCTTCGGAACGCAGTGTGAACAACAACCAAAATTTTCCTAACCCAGAAAAACCATAGGCATTCAGAAAAAGTTCGCTAGGTGTGAAAACGCTGTGTTCATGTCTGCAGATTTAGTGGCGTTTGTGCAAGATGCTGTTTACCAACTGCACTCAGCCAGTGAGAATTCCTCTCTAGTGAGCTGCTGCTACTCACCTGGAAAAACAAACAACGTACCAAATATGCCTATTCTAAATTAAGAATTAATAAAAAAAATTTTCGAAAAAAATTTATAGAAAGAAAAGTTTTTGAAATATCACAGCTCATCGCGCTTCAGTTTCTAGTTACTATGCCTGTTACTATGCATCTAGTTACTATGCATCTTCGACGTACACTCTACTACCTGAACAAAACGTGACATTATTTGGGGTTTTGCTAAAGAACAGAACCAATAATACATTAATTAATGTACGTTTTCGGTTAGTATACTTGTTCAACACGGCAGATTAAAAATGAAAGTAGTAAAGCGAAAACTTGGCAGGTAAATTTTGGCTATGCCTATCTTTGAAAATTATTTTAAATCTGATTTTTTTTATGGGTGGCAAATTCATTCGAAGTGCGTGAATAAAAAATAATAGAGTCAAGTGTCCTTCTCTGAGGTGGGAGAAAATTAATACTTTCATTTTTATTGCGTGAGGGTAATACCGACTTAATGTGATGTTTACGGTCTGGAAAGAGGTAGAAATTAACCCCGTTCAGTCCCGAATTAATTTTCAAGCACAGGCGTTGCAATCGTTTAATTATTTTGTGTGCGCTGTACTTTTCGAGACGAATGAACAACGCGCTGCGTGTTTGGTGATGCCAACCTTACACAGACAAGAGGTGCAGAAATTTCAACAAATCAAATTTCTCATAATAAGGGGGGAGGGGGGCGCTTAAAACTCTGGTTACTGAGTCTTCGTTGTGTACAGTGACAACCATAAATATCCTTAATGTGTAACATGTCCTTGATCATGAACAAGGGTACTGAATGGGTTGAAGGGACTGTGCCACCATTTTCCTAAAACAATGATAAAAGCCACTCGAGAAAACCATCCCACGTACAGTATACCGGGCTTCAGAACAAAAAATATAGAATTTGAAGGTGTCACTTAACACGTTCATTACTTTGTCCTTGATCGTGTACACGTTGCACACGAATTGTATTAATTACCAGTACTGTGCACAAGAAGGAATCAGTGGCCAGTAGCTTGAGCGCCTTCTTAGCGAATAATCTGCTTGATGAAGAGTTCTGCATCTGGTCGATAATATCTTCACTGAAGACGCAGAGCATTTCCCAACTGGTTGCAATATGGGTTGCCGCAAGTACAGCGCTCACTTAAATATTACAAGATTGCAACACCTGATACCACATATGAATGGGCGACCAAACGGGTTATAACTTATAAGCTGTTTACGGTTATTTGACTACTTTGGAAATAAACCTTTTGAAAAAAGTCAGTGTCTCTCCTGCACATCATTTAATGGGTAGGTTTAATCAAAAGTGTTTTAACGTTGAATAAAAAGTGTTACGTAAGAATTGACTAGTAATGAAATGATTTCTTTCGCTTTCTGTTTTTTATGTGTATTAATGTAAAAATTACAAAATTTTTAAAATATTCTTAAAAAACATTTTTAGCTTTTCAATTAACCGATGCTTGAATAAAGTGATGAGGCACACGACAATGTTAATTCTACGTACGGTGGAAGACTACAGGACGTGTATAAAAGCGCATCTTAAGCAGGGCTTTAAAAATTGCTCAGTTCATCGTGAACAGCCTTTAATAAAGACGTGGATGCTGGTGACCAGGCACATGGCAACGTCGACCTTTACACGTGGCGAGGGAATGGACGCTAGACCGCACGACCAAACAACGCCTGGCTCGATAGCCGCGGGCGGGTCAGTAGGTCGCAGTAAGCCGTCTTCGTCTCCCGCTCGCAGCTCCTCAAACTGCCACTTGAGTCCTGGGGCAGACCGTGCCCCGCACTTTCATCTTCTGCGACGTCGTGTCAAGGTCGCACGCACCCAGTGACCTACAGCGGGGCCATGCCAAGGGTACCGATCTGGAACCATCTCTGATAAATAAATACACTTGATTTTTGACAAAATATTCCACATCTAGTTGAATTGAATAACCCCCCTCCCCGACCAATCCTTCAGCTCTGATCCACTTTCGAAATTTTAATGTGATTACTTGTGAATCGTAGACTGTTTTGTACAGTAACCTATTTGCGACCAAACCAGTCAGGCAAGATAATGCCCGCGTTAAGACACGTGACCAATGACCAAAGGGATTTGAAGTCCACACTGCACGGAAATCTTTTCCCGAAAAACTGATATACGTATTGATGAAAATACAAACTTTTTTTTTTGTTTACACTACAAATAACGACAAAGTTATTTTTATAATTGACCAATTACAGAAGTTAAAATGTAGGCACCAGGGACAAGTTGCGTCTTGTTTGAAATTAGAGTTGTTCGAATGCGATGCGAAACTTTTACAAGAGCGTGACGTGAGGCCCTCTGTGTTGCCCTATATGAGTGCACACAGGTGGTGTAACTTGCAGTTGAATCGCTACTTCCAGTAATTAGAGGCTATTGTAGGAATGTATTTGGGGATACGTTGCTGAATGCGATTCACTTTTTATTCGTCTCTTATCAAAGTTGTGCTGTTTTATTCTTTCTCCTTGCTGTTTATCCTTTTGCTTCTTCAAGATTTATCATTTACATAGAGATAGTGACTGGCTCCTAGAATCATGCAAAACACACCATCAACATTCTAGGCTAATTACCTCTAATGTTATTTTCTTGATGTGAATATACATGGTTCCATTTGAAAAAAAAAAAAATGCAACTTTGTTCACGAAATACACATTCCAATAAGCGTTAAAATCTGTGCCTGGGATGCAGTTAT
The DNA here is from genome assembly GCA_002778355.1 of Clitarchus hookeri. Taxonomy (NCBI): domain Eukaryota; kingdom Metazoa; phylum Arthropoda; class Insecta; order Phasmatodea; family Phasmatidae; genus Clitarchus; species Clitarchus hookeri. The sequence goes on along the minus strand of NQII01003791.1, from coordinate 154,219 downwards.
GAGCCCTTGTCTAAAATTTNTCAACATTCTAGGCTAATTACCTCTAATGTTATTTTCTTGATGTGAATATACATGGTTCCATTTGAAAAAAAAAAAATGCAACTTTGTTCACGAAATACACATTCCAATAAGCGTTAAAATCTGTGCCTGGGATGCAGTTATGAGCCCTTGTCTAAAATTTAATTCTGGGAAACCAGCACATCAATAGCAGCTTTTATTTCAGAAATATTTGTGGCTTAAATTTGAAGTGATTCATCATGTGTGTGTGTATATACACTGAAGAGCCAAAATAACTGGTATAAGTGTGCGTATGCAAATAACAGATGTATGGAACCAATCAGACTAACGCGATGCGGTCGGCAGTGCCTATATAACTTTACCAGACAACAAGCGTCTGGTAAAGTTGCTAGATCGGTTACTGCTGCTACAATGGCAGGTTATCAAGATTTAAGTGAGTTTGAACGTGGTGTTATAGTCGCCGCACGAGAGATGGGACATAGCATCTCCAGGGTAGCGATAAAATTTGGATTTTCGTTAACGACCATTTCACGAGTGTACCGTGAATATCGGGAATCCGGTAAAACATAAAATCTTCGACATCGCTGCGGCCGGAAAAAGATCGTGAACGAACGGGACAAACGACGACTGACGAGAATCACTGAACGTGACAGACGTGCAACCCTTTCTCAAATTGGCGCAGATTTAGATGCCTCCTGCATACCTTCAGACATTAGTCTAGTCCATGCCACGTCGTATTGCGGCACTTCTGCGTTCTCGCGGGGGCCCTACACGACATTAGGCAGGTGTACCAGTTTTTTGGCTCTTCAGTGAATGTGTGTGTATGTTTGTGTGCATGTGCGTGTGTATGTCTGTCTCTACACACATATATATGTATATATATATGTATGTACATGTAAACGNAGTGAATGTGTGTGTATGTTTGTGTGCATGTGCGTGTGTATGTCTGTCTCTACACACATATATATGTATATATATATATGTATGTACATGTAAACGTTATATAATGTTATACTATAGAAAATAATAAATGCTTAGGAATCACTTAGTATATATTGTTGAAGATGGAAGACGGGAGCACATAACAGTTTACGAGACAACGGGACTGTTACTATTGAAGGAAGCCTTACGATGATCGTCTTGGTTTCATTTGCTATGTCATCTATAGACACTTAAGTATAGCACTTATACACCGTCATCATGGTTTGTTTGTTTGTTTGTTCACTCGTCGTGATGCTTACAGTTGAGTTGAGTTGAGTCATTTTGGCGGCTCTTAGCAGCGAGATCTTGATAGCCGATGAGGTTGAAATGAGGTGAGAATGGAGCAGTGCTGGTATGAAAGGATGGGGGAAACGGGAGATCAAGAGAAAATCCGCTGATCAGTGGCATCATCCGGTACAATTCTCACTTGCAAAAATCCGGGTGTAACCCGGCGGGGGATTGAACCCGGTTCGCCTTAGTGGGAGGCAAGTAGTCTAACCGCTCAGCCACCGCGACCTCGAGATGCTTACAATTTTATTTCTCCTGTACGCATACACCTCACATAAGGTTGGGAATATTGTGGGATAAGGCAGTTACTGCGGTAGGAACCATGTAGTTAATTTGTGATCAAGAGAGAGCGCACTAACGCATTGAACCTGACTGGGAAACGGTGAAAACAGCAGTTAATTAACGTCTACAGCCTCCAGAAACACGTCCAGGTCTCATTAGAGCTGCCCAGATGGAGTGGAACCATCTGCCGGAAAATGACGTCAAAACATTCATTACAAGCATGTCATGGCATGTTAGGTACCTGTTAAATGTACATTCTGGCCATACACGGCATTACGCTGAAGTGGATAGAAATCTTCCCCAGTCAGACACACCATGATATGTTTTTTTTAGTTATTATTTGTATGTGATATTATACATTTTTGGTCAGAAACACTTTGAATTTCATGTTTTGAATAGGTACCGTCGGTAACGTCTAATTTCTATGCTTTCTTTTATCTATGAATATTCCATACTTATTTGCTTTCTTTATGTACATTCCAAATTTTTTTTGAGGTGTTTAGTTCCTTGATTCCTTCTGCACAGTTCTCTGAGTTATTCACGCACGTGTTGAAACAGCTACCATTGGCTATAACACCGAAATAACAGTTCACTCCACACTTTGTGGTCTCGTATGCACTCGAGCAGTAGACATGTTCACATTTACTGTTACCACAGCCAGATCACATTCTCTTGTTCCACTCGACCACAATTAATGAAGCTACCAGAGCTTTAAATATATACCGGCACGGAGTGTCAGATGTGATGAAGTCCTATGACACACTTTTAGGTAGCATAATGAACTTACGCGAAATTGTAGAGTCCCTACATAATTATAGACAGTCAACGTAATTTATTGTAATTTTTGGAGACTCTCCATAAAAGACGGATGAGGTGGTATACATAAACTGATTGGCTAACCTATACACTGCCTGAATATAACCCGCCCTGGTTACGGCACTGGAACTCTCTGCCCTTATAGGGAATCAATATAACCAAGTTGGGCTAGCATCCGGGTGAACGAACTCAATCGCCCTCTGTACATGACATTCTCAGTTCGAGCGCCATGCCTTCCGCTACACTTCATATAGACGAACCTGGACACGTTACAGGGATACACACTGCATGCATGGCGTTGTTTGAATTATTAAAAAAAAAAGCGGCTAAGAAAATGTATTGGAAAACTATTTCCAGCAGTTATATATCGCTCACCATTGTTGTACGCAACCGAAAACATCTGGAAAGAATATAAGAAACCACACATACAAGGAAAAAACAGCAACGAAAAACAGTGTTCAGTACGCATGTTAATATAAAGCTAATAATTACGCGCATGGAATTATGTCAGAAAACACGAATTTAATAAGATATTAAAACAACAGACCGAGAACTGAAAAATTCGAACTAGGGCAGTGTTTCGTCGTAGATACTCTGCTATGGTCGTTTATGTTTTCTTCGTTCTGTATTGCAGAATTGTTTGCTTAAACCTGTACATATTTTCTTTTTGATTGTCTCCTTAATTTCACATTTTGGTTTAAGTCCTTACCAGGAGTTTTAATTAACTTAAACCATTCTGCGTATTAGAGCGAATACAGCAAGTCAGCGCTGTGGCTACACGCTGGACTTCCACTCGATAGCAGCTGGGTTCGATCCCCGGTCCGGTCTTTCAGATTTCGGATTTCCAGAGTTTCCAGAAATCACTCCAGGCAAACGCCGTACCGGAGTCGATCATAAGTACAGACCTTGGCCATTTTCTTCCACGAGACTTATTCTTCCAGTTTCTGGTTCCTTCTTGTGTTATCTGGTCGTTGACGGGACGTTAAGCGGCAGAATAATTCAAGAGTACAGAAGTCAAACAGCCACTTGTACCGCGCGAACTCCAGTTGTACACGCAAGCAAAATGGCCGCACTGACCAGAGACATGTCGGAACGCCGTTCGCCGATAAAAGCCTGGTAACCTAATTTCCATAGGGCAGCCCAGCCAATAGAGAATCTTCCACAGCAAGCAGCAGCCAGACATATGGCCCGTTCCCAGGGACTCGCGCAGCCAATCGGTGGAAGGGTGAGTGAGGGAGTGAAGAGATTTGGGCGGCTCTTAAAAGCGAGGTCTTGAAAGCCGATGAGGGTGACTGAGGTGTGTATGGAGCTGCACCAGAATGAAAGGGCGGGGGAAACGTGAGATCCCCGAGAAAAACCGCCGACCAGAGGCATTGTCCGGCAGGATTACCATATGAGAAAATTGAGGAGTTGCCCGGCCGGGGATTGAACCCGGTTCGCCTTTGTGGGAGGTGGGCAGGCTAACCGCTCAGCCACCGCGGCCCCGTAATCGGTGAAAGAGTGCGTCTACATGAATGGAACAGTGGCGACATTACTCTTCTGTTTAACTACCTGTTCCGTGCCTTTGGACACGCCGCTAGCAAAGAGGAAAGTAGAACAAACGCAAATGTGCTTCTGCGGACCAAATACACATTTAAAAAATAATGAACTCCGAAAACAGAAAGTCATAGACCAAAATAAAAGCATAGATAAAATAAATAAAATTAAAGGATAACTTATACCCTTACATTTACCAAAAGTGGTACAGATGTGGTAGTGAAAAGTCACATACGCGTAGTCCAATCTATGACTGACCATGTATAAAGAAATAGCTTTGCCCTAGTAGCACGTCGGTGAAAAGTTAATTCAAAACTACAGCGTGACTTTGTGCAGCAAAGGTCGCGTGTGGCGATTAGAATGTCCACTTGTTCCGCAGTAATACATTTTCGTTTGTTTTGCTTCCCTCTTTTCTAATGGCGTGTCCGAAGGCACTTAATGGCACCGTGCCACGAAATGCGACGTGAACACTTTTAGACATTCGTGGCAAGGGCACTTTTTTCCATAACGTCCCCAGGGAGTGGAAAAAATCTTACGCGTAAGTTATATTTTCCGCGTGTAAGCCATCGAGACAACTGCACGCGGAAACTGCGTTAGTAGTTTCTTACTTCGTACCACTTTGAGACATGAGCTCAAATTTAACTTCTGCAATACAACTGGTGTTAATAAATACATATGTTCTTGAAGATGTAGAACACAACACATTTTAGGGTTCATACTGTGTATGACTGAGCCTTCATGGAGATAAATAAATTAATAAAGTATTTTTGAGAATTGAAGGCCTTACATAACGTTTGAAAGAGTTCGGTGGACGACGATACAGATGGCAAGACGTAATTTCTGTTCCGATGGGATGTGTCACAAATCCACCCTTACAGATCCCCTCTACGCAATGTCTTGTTTCATGGATATTGGGTAATTGAACTTCATGTTAGCAAGTAAAGTAAAATCTGAATGGCAACACACGTTGCGTATGAATCATTTCTGGCAATAACACTCTCATGATGAACAGACATATAAAATAGGATTAAAACTCGCAGGAGTTGCAAACTGCGGCGGGGAATATGTGAAAGTTTGAATGAAACAACTAAAAAATAATTAGAAACTGAAGGATAACTGAAAACTCACGCATGACCATTAACACTGAATTATGAGCCCAGAATCGACTTAGATTGCCTTGTGTTGGAGATCTCCCTGTAATTTTTCAGTGCACATAAATAGTGTGTAGTGACTGTTTATGTTGCACAAGCAGTTTTAAAACATATTTTTCTCTGACCCATGTGTTTGTATGCATAATTGGAACTGATGAACAGTGGTTTGTATATTTGTGTGAAACGTCATACACGTTGTCAGTTTTCCAGTAGCTGTCTCCACTTTTTCAAATGAAGAAATATTTAATTCTGTTAAATGTCATCGCACAGTGGAGAACATTTGTGCCTCTGACTAGGGGGTACGAGTTCGATTCTCGCACTGATCCTTGGAGTTTTCAAGTGACTGGTGGATCTGGCACATCTACATACAGCAAAAGACAGTGGGAAACCACTGGACAATAATAATGCAAAGTCGCTGTGGGCGCGTCACTGTTTCGTGAGACCATGTCGTTGCTTGGAGCTCCTGCCAGGTTTCGGACTTCTTTACTTTTGTATGTAAGGATCGTATTATTACAATGGCATGTCGTATAAAACTGACAAAAACTACTTCTTTTGCTAAATTACGTAATGCATATTATGGATCCCCAAAACATCCTAAAATATATATAAATGAGGGAAGAGTGAGATAGATAAAATGATACATTGGGTGAAAGAGAGTGAGAGATAGAGAGAGGAGTGAAGAGATTTGGCTGGCTCTTAACATCAAGATCGTGAAAGTAGCTATAAAAAAGGCAATTTAAATATGTATGATGTAGCGTAGTGCTAAGTAGGAATACTGGGACGTGCCACAAAAACACAAATTTAAATTAGGAAACTCCGGAACCCTACTTGTCCAATAACAATCCAGGTCAATTACATTCTCAATAGACTTAACATTCTCATTTCAGCCGAATTTTAAACCACGACCGGCACGAGTTCAACCCCACCTGATCTTGGATGGACAGGTAAATAACGGGAGTAGACGGTGCATTAACTAGCTCTTTCCGCAACTGTGGATCCACTTGAAATCAGACACTAGGGCTGGCAGTAGCCCCGAAAATTCACCGTCCATTGGTTCTCACGTACTGGATGAGCGTCTGACACACAACAGAATCATTCCGGGAAGGTCTTTCTTACTATAGTGTAATCACGGCAAAGTGAGCACTTTTTAAAGCACTCTCGTATTGAATAATAGCCAATACATTTTATTTTAGCTTAAGACTTTAACTTCCGAGCGCGGTGGAATAAACACACTGTGTTTATTACTTACATGGCAATATTTATCTTAAAAGGTTGTTAAAGGATACAAAAAATGTTTGAAAGGAAAAAGTAACTAGGGCCTCAAAAGTGCTCACTTTACCGTGACCAGCCTATAGTCAGATTGGTTACTGCATGCTTCACAAGACTCCTTATTACATAGTTAGACTGCCGGCTGGCGAGGAGGTTACCAGTAGCTGATTGGCTAACGGCGTCCCAACATTTTGCTGACCGGCGACGCCATTTTGCTGGCGTGTACGTCTGCGTGAAGTTAGTGTATATAAGCAGCTATTTCATATCTGTGTTGTTAAGTATTACGCGGTTTAGTGTGTGGACGGACGGGGGATTCATGATGATGACGCGTTGAGAACCACGCTTGTCATAGTCGGTTCTCTGTTTCTTCACACTTTTATCAATCAAACCTTTGGAAATTCATCCCATGAAAGGCGTGCTTGGTTGTTTCGTAAATATACCATGTATTACAAGTGCTTTTTACTTGTGTTTACATTATGTGCTTTTATTTCCATTAATTAAACATTTACGTATATTTCATCTATAAATTATAATATATCATTTGTAATTAATATTAATAAAAATAAGGAGAGAATAGGTGTGTTGGTAATGCCTAGTAATAAATAGCTCATATGAAAAAAATGATTACAGTGAGTGCGCACGTATGCGGTGTGTTGTCCCTTTGGTGTCATTTTCTAGACTTAGTCAAAGCATTGTTTGCATGAGGCGGATAAATATACTGGCAGTATAACTTTAGCATGGCTTGAGAAAAGTGTGATTGGAGGGACTATGTTTCAGTGTGCTGCAGGCGGTTGTCGTTTTCGGGACAGTCCACCCTCGCGGGCTCGGCCACAGGAGGCAGGCGGCCCTGCGGGGCGGGTGACCTTGAGCAGCCTGGTGCACGCGTTCCAGGCGACCCCTCCAGGCGATCGATAGCACCCCAGTTCTCCAGGCCGGCACGTCTACACACCCCCACCCCCGACACAACACGTGTGCAAGCGACCGGCCGGCCGTTCAAGAATAGCCGATGGTCTGTGACGTGTCGTCTATTCGCGATATCTTTACCCTTATTGAAGCAAGCCTTTGAAAAATCACCCAACATATGATGTGTCTGGTTGTTTCGTAAATACGTCTAATATCTCGAGCGTTATATGACACAAATTTTATTATTTTTGGTTAAATTAAACATTTAATTGTATTTTTCTTCAGAAAATTATAATAATTCGTTTATAATAAATAAAGGCTGTTCACGATAAAGTGAGCACTTTTGTAATCAACATTTGAAAAATGTTACTGCCCCTACCTGCATATATTTTGACTGGTACACTGACAGGCATGCACCCAGTAAAGTTGGTAACGTCGGAGGGAAAGTAGTTCTATGTATTAAAGTTGAATTGAAGGTATTACGTAAACATTTGTGGAAACTGAAATATTTTATTTTACTTTGTTTTTAATGCATATAGGAGTAATAATTAGAAAGTCTTAAAATATTTATTTATATAGTAGTATTATTGTTTTACTTGACCAACGTATGAACATAGTGATGATACCCTTGGCAATGTAAATTTTACATGAGGTTGAAGAATACACAAGATACGTACAAATATATACTAAGCAGGGTTTTCAAAAGTGCTCATTTTACCGTGAACAGCATATATGAATAAAAACACAGCGAAAATACTTTTGTTGGTAATGACTGGTAAGAAAAAAATTCTCATGTATAATGTTATTAAACTGAGTGCATAGGAATGCGGTGCATTGTCCCGTTGGTGTAGTTTTCAACACTAAGTTCAGCTTTGTTTGAATAGGAGGAACATTCTGAAACAATAACTTTATCAGGGCTTCAGGAATGCTGGAAGTAACCATGAATGGACTTTACCTTACTGGTGGAGCAGTGGAGATGAGAGACAGCTAATGTGGGCAGCAAGCAAATAATTATAAATTTCGGGAATTCATCTCTTGTTAACTGGACATCAAACATAAGGTCATACTGGGCGATTTTGTGACTACAACACACGTCTACGACGGTTGAGTTAAGAGGTGAAGGCGAAGGTGAAATGAGAAGAGGATGGAGCAGCGGCGCAATGCAAGAACGGGGGAAACGATAGTTCTTCGAGAAAACCCGCTGGCTGAAGGCAACGTCTGCCACGTTTCCCACGTGCGAAAATCTGGAAAACCCCGCCGGGAAGCGAACCCCGTTCGCCTCGATGGGAGGTGAGTAGTCTAACTTCTACACTACCGCGGTCCGCAGTGCCAACTAGGACTCTAGCACAGTCACAACGAGCGAGTGAACATTGTTTGTGTTGGACAGCGGCCAATGAACATATGTGAGAAGTTGGAGCGACGTGAACTTGACCAGTGATGGAATGTGATTGAGTAAACGGGATTACCCCAAGAAAAATGAGTTAACCCTTTAAGTTTACCGAAAAACAAAATCCGTGTGTGGCCCGCCGGGAATCAATCCCGTTCACCTCATCACCGTGGCTTCCAGTAAACAGGTGACACCAGCTTCGTTCTCTGGGTAAATATGATTATTCTTAGTCGGGCAGCATAACAAACTCGTGAACTTAATTGTGTTTAGCTGTAAAATCTCCACCATGCATCCTCCATCATCATTTTCCTTCAGCAGATGTAGAAAAATCAGGTAAATTCATTTGAGGAGAGACCGGCCTTATTTATGTCGATTGTTTTCTGCGGGCGCATGTAAGACAATTAATTCCGGCTCCACTACTGAACACATTTCTTAGTCATCACTAAATAATTACCGCTAGCAGTCCACGGGAATCATTAATACTGTTTACAACACTTATTTTAAAACGATTCACAAGAATTTCTGGAATATTTTTAGTACATGATTTATTGTCACATTGATTCGCCTGTACACAGCAGACGTAAAAATATGTCTGAATTTTTTTAACTACGACGCCAAACGAACATTTTCTCCGCTTTACGATGTTATTACTGACATATCTTTTACTCCACATCTGACTGGTTTTCCTAGATATAAAATCCCACTTCTGTCCCTACACACAAACAATAACCATCTATTTAATTTCGCTGTTGAAGTTGTAAAAGTAATACTGCGACCGTGTAAACAGAAACACGTTTATAATACTTTGCCGCAATACGTATTTAGGTAACTTGACGTCTAAAAACTTATTGGCCAATTAATATAACATTTAACACAAATTATGCAAAAAAAAATATTTCTGGGGTACTGAGTGCAGAATAATGTGTGCGCACTGGGCCTAAGCGAAAGCACAGCCTATCAGATAGATGGTGCAAGACATGTGACGCAGGTTGTCCGGCAAGCAGGCGCGAGAAGACTGGTATCCGCTTTTGGATGGGTCCAAATCGTTTTCCGCGGGGGAGTTGGGTAGTTGGCTACCGACTCGGTTTTCTGCACGTCGTATATTTTCCCCTCGCCTCTTTCACAAGTGGTCGTTCACTTTAAGAACGGATATACAATTACAAAAAAAAATTAACACTTGAAAATGTTACTAGTTTGGAAATAATTGAGATCTTTGCCTTTAATGTACACGTTCACAAGAGAGCAGGTTGTGCGCGGCTTTGGAACGTCTTTGAGACATGAAGATAAAATATTAGTAAAAGTTTGGAGGAAGTTGCCTACTAGGGATTGATAGTTTTCATTTTTGGCGATAAACAGCTACTTTATAAACGAACGTTTAAAATATGAAAAACAGGAATGCATGGGCTTATTTTAAAGGATTGAAGGAAATGCTTATGGCAGCATNGTCCAAATCGTTTTCCGCGGGGGAGTTGGGTAGTTGGCTACCGACTCGGTTTTCTGCACGTCGTATATTTTCCCCTCGCCTCTTTCACAAGTGGTCGTTCACTTTAAGAACGGATATACAATTACAAAAAAAAAAATTAACACTTGAAAATGTTACTAGTTTGGAAATAATTGAGATCTTTGCCTTTAATGTACACGTTCACAAGAGAGCAGGTTGTGTGCGGCTTCGGAACGTCTTTGAGACATAAAGATAAAATATTAGTAAAAGTTTGGAGGAAGTTGCCTACTAGGGATTGATAGTTTTCATTTTTGGCGATAAGCAGCTACTTACTTATAAACGAACGTTTAAAATATGAAAAACAGGAATTCGTGGGCTTATTTTAAAGGATTGAAGGAAATGCTTATGGCAGCAAAATAATACTCTGAAAACTTTACCGTACCGATATTTTTTGTGGTGAGAAGAGTTTACTTTGTAGTGATCACATATATTTTTTGTAATTAATTTGATGTATTAATTTACTAGTAATTAATATAAAGTTGATTAATAACATAAAATTAATTGTATGCTCTCCGCCGTAATATGCCAGTTTTGCAAAATTATAAGTCTAAATGCCGGGTGGGTTAGGTGAGGTTAAGTTAGGTTTGGTTATCGTCGGCATTAACAGACGACGTTTCAAAATTTCCATACGAAATGTGAATCCAAAATACAGAATACTCGGTTCAATTTATGTGAATGGTTACTTCAATACATTTAATGCGTAATCTCTTCGTTCTAAGACCTTTCTAGCCACCGTCGCCCCCATTGGGTGCCACCATGAACTAACAGCGCCCGCAGGCCTGCCAACGTTTTCGGTGCTGGGTTCCCGATAGCCATAGTGTTTATATCAGGAGGAGGCATGCTGAGAAATCATGCGATCAGTGGCTCGCGACTAACACTACTAATTTGTTACTGTATACCTCCTTATAACAAGGATGCTAAACAAGAATTTAATTTCATCTTACGGGCATTATTTTTTTACTATCTGTCTCTCACGTACGTACTTANCGCGACTAACACTACTAATTTGTTACTGTATACCTCCTTATAACAAGGATGCTAAACAAGAATTTAATTTCATCTTATGGACATTATTTTTTTACTATCTGTCTCTCACGTACATACTTNATTTAATTTCATCTTACGGGCATTATTTTTTTACTATCTGTCTCTCACGTACGTACTTAAAAAAAAACAAAATAATTATTTGAATTGATTTCATAAATACTGTAGCTACTTGTAAATTATGCATCGCAACAAACTTGTAATTCGCAGCCGTAGATTTAGAAGTATGTTAAAAATGACATTTTCAAATATTCCCCATGTTTGGTCTCTTTCTTTTAATTACACGAAGAAACACAAAATAAAAAAATATTAATTTCATGTCCATAACGATGTCTAAAAAGTTGAAATGAAAGTCTCGTTTTGCATTCTTGTTATAATGAGGTATAAAGTAATGAATTAATGTTTTTTAGTCGCAAGCCAGTGTACCCATTATCTATCAGTACACCTCCTCCTGATAGAAACAATATGGCTCTTATGTAAAACTTCTGATTCATTCTTGTTTGTACAAAGAAGAGTACAGTTTGACAAATTAAGGAATTATGTGCCAGTATTACGTAGATAACCTCAATATTTTTACTACTCTCCATTGAATACCAGAGTCATGAAAGTAATATATTTCCCCTCTTATATTAAGTACAGATTTAAACGGGTGGTTCAAAAGTGTTTTGCTGTGCTTTGCTGTACCAAATTAATTTTTTCTCTATTGTCAATATTTCATTGACGATCTTTAGGAACGAAATATTATAAAGGAAATCATGCCTGTTTTATATCAGCAAGTTGAAACAAAATTTTATTTGTCATTTAATTTATGCAAACACGAGGGATGATTTTATATTACTACTCACAAATTTTAATCTTAAGCTAAAAAAAAATAATAATAAAAATTTGAATACCAAANTCAATATTTCATTGACGATCTTTAGGAACGAAATATTATAAAGGAAATCATGCCTGTTTTATATCAGCAAGTTGAAAGAAAATTTTATTTGTCATTTAATTTATGCAAACACGAGGGATGATTTTATATTACTACTCACAAATTTTAATCTTAAGCTAAAAAAAAAAATAATAATAAAAATTTGAATACCAACAAATTAATTTTAGTAATGATTTAATCAACTTTTGCTATATTTTCATAAATGATAAAACGAGACTAATATATTTTGAAGTATTTAATATACTGAATGTTTTTTTCAGCGAAAAATAGTTTTGCATTACACCAAACCAAATTTAAATTCGAAACACGCCAAAAATAAGTTTTTTTATGAAAATTAATTTTTCTATTATCTACCCAAAAATAACTGGTCGTTTTTCTTTATTGCAAGATGACTCCCATATAACAAAGGTTTCCCTATTTTGGAATTATTTTCTTATTTCATGTACATACAAACAAAATTGAAAATGTCACAAACATTATAAATGGCTCGATTCTGTATTGGTTACTTTTTTCTAACTAACCCCAAGCTNTTAATTTTTCTATTATCTACCCAAAAATAACTGGTCGTTTTTCTTTATTGCAAGATGACTCCCATATAACAAAGGTTTCCCAATTTTGGAATTATTTTCTTATTTCATGTACATACAAACAAAATTGAAAATGTCACAAACATTATAAATGGCTCGATTCTGTATTGGTTACTTTTTTCTAACTAACCCCAAGCCTTTTATTATGTGTAACTTGGAATTTAATGTATTCTCTGTAACAGATATGTGTAATAATAATATAATTATATTTAAGAAAGATTTGATATGCCACTGACCGTCAGTATAATATAAAATAGTTTGCATATTGAAGAAATGCTGTGAACATGATTTTAACTTAATACAGGTACCTACTTAATTTATGAATAATAATTATGTAAATGGCTATTTATAATGAGGACTTTTAGTACCTAACTCTCATGACTGTAAGAAAAAAANTAATTATATTTAAGAAAGATTTGATATGCCACTGACCGTCAGTATAATATAAAATAGTTTGCATATTGAAGAAATGTTGTGAACATGATTTTAACTTAATACAGGCACCTACTTAATTTTTGAATAATAATTATGTAAATGGCTATTTATAATGAGGACTTTTAGTACCTAACTCTCATGACTGTAAGAAAAAAANTTGAATAATAATTATGTAAATGGCTATTTATAATGAGGACTTTTAGTACCTAACTCTCATGACTGTAAGAAAAAAAAAATAGGCATTAAGAACTCCCGCGTTTACAACTGAAACGAAAAATCTTCAGTGAATACTAGAAGTGCCATTTTAACAAGCCATCAAGCAGCGGTGTCAGAACTCTTCAAATAAGAGCCACAAGTGCACCCGAGATCTTGAAAGGAATATGCAAGGAGGCGGCAAGTGCTCTTGAAGATGCAGGAGGGGAAAGAGAGAGAGAGGTGTATTACGACAGGTACACGAGTGGGAGGGGAGGAGGCGAGCAGGAAGTTGTTGCATGAGGGGGAGGGGCAGGAAAGGAGTCACTGTAAACACGTGGCTGGCCGGACGCAGCATTCCCCCCACACACAAGTGCGCACGCACACAAGCAGCACAGAGACGAGCAAAGCGATGCAGAGTGCAGACGTACAGCCCCATTTCCGTAGAGTTGGCCGTGTTGCTGTGGTGTCGCCGCAGCCGCCAGATCGC